>CM031923.1:951263-1474893 GCA_018703695.1 Prunus fruticosa | reverse complement strand
TATAAGGATATACTAGTGATTTGCTCTCTAAACTTATACCTAATTTTCAATTAGCTCCCTATCCTTTTTTTTAAAGAAAATTAAGGAACCGAACTAATTTTTTTCGCCAATGTACCCCCGAACGTTAAAATCTGGCACTTACCATCCATTCTGCCGTGAAGTTGGAGGTTAATTTGGTGATTTCGCATCTCCATTGAACTGAACCTATGCTTCACCTATTAGTTCCTTCGTTTTGGCTCTATTTTTCCTCAAAAGAATTTCCCTCCATTTTTCCAACCTCCATTTTCATACCCTAAACCAGAAGGGGATCTAGGGTTTAGGAGAAAACCCAAAATATTAGGAGATGAGGAGGTCCTTACCTGGCTGAGGTCATGGGTCACAGAGGTGGAATGCAGAAGGTGAAGAGGGTAGTTCATGGATGGTGCCTTCAGTTCGCCCGCTCACCGTGGTAAGATTGCGAAAATCCAAACATCTTGGACTGCTGCACATTAAGGGAGGAGGTTTTACATTTGTGGGAGGGTAAGTTTAAAATTGAAATTTGGTTTGCATATTTGAAATTTGGGTTGCTAAGTAGAAATTTGGACTGATGCACTTTTTTTCTTCTGTTTTTTATGTATCAATTTGTTGTGAGAAATGTGCAGAATAGATGTAGATATTGGGAATGGGGTGACCCACAAATGTGTGAGAGGTCGAAGCAAATTATACTTGGGTTGCTATGGAAAATAAACATGATGGAAGATGCAAAAAAGTCTCGGCCAGAGAAGCTGAAAAAAAAAACCTGGTTTTGGGTGTCTTGTTCGTTGTTTGTGATAGTTTTGTGGTTGATGTATGGGAAAGGCAAAGACAATGAAGGATATTTGCCAAAGAAGCCTATGTAATCTGTCCTATAAATAAAGGGGAGAGGGAAAGGCAAAGACAATGTGACTTGCCGTGTATCAGTTGTGTTCCAAAGGTGTAATACATGGACTTTTGGTCTTTTTGTTGAATGTAATGGCATGTATGAGTTGTGTTTTGACAATTTTGTTTCCAATTGGCAAAAAGGTCATATAAGCAAGCAAGCAAACATAAGTGTTGCAACAATATTAAACCAAAACATATCCATTGTAGGCAAAGATATCCATTACAAAACATCTGTTCCAACACGAATCCAAGTAACACATGTGTTCCAACTGTAATCCAACCAAAACATTTGTGTTCCAATACTAATCCATTGAAATCAGTATGAGAATCCTAGGATCATATCAGCTACAAATTCATCAAAATCAAATGTTCCAAAACATATCCATTACATAAGCAGTCCTAATGTTTTGGTGTTCCAAAAAACCAAAATAAGCCCGATGACCACATATGACCAAAATCAGCAAATCTCAACTACACTCTCCATGGCCTTGGTCTTTTCGGTAGAGGTACATTTTCTGAGTTTGGTTGAGAAGCATGCCCAATTTGAATTCCTTGTAAGGTAGCACTAGTTTGAGCAAGCCGCCTTGTTAGTTCAGACATTTGTCCCACACTTCTCACCTAATTGAATGACAAGAATCAGCAAATCAGTCCAAATTTGGTTTAAACATTGAATGTAATTATTGAAAGCAAATCAGTACATATGGTATTACCCCAAGCTTTGTTCTTCTAAAAGGTCTATCTTGGATTGAAGTCTCAGCTGATCTCATCGTCTAGACAGGAACACTTGGCATACTTGTTCCCCTTCCCCTGCCTCTAGCTTGTTCCTTGAACAAGAAATAAAAAAAAAGTTTATATCAAATAAAAGACCAACTTGCACCTTCAACAAAGTTCATATCAATAGAAATAATCACAAACTTCATACATGTCTTCCGCCTCTTTCTCCATTCTGACCTTCACCTCCATAAGTTGCAGAATTGTGACCTTTACCTCCACAAGTTTTACAACAAATGACAATCCCATATCTCTTAAGTTTTGTTGCATTTTTTGGTATCTCATCAGGTTCCTTTTGCCTACTTGTTCTAGGCCTTCCTGGTTGTTTGTGATAAAGAGGTGGCTTGATGGTTTTATGGCCTAATTTTCTCTAGTATTCTTGACTAGGCATTGGAGATATATAACTCTCATAAGCCCTGTCATATGCACCTCTTTTGTAAAGTGAATGCACAAATTCATAAGGGCTTTTCTTTGTTTTGGCAATTGCAACCATATAATGTGAACAAGGGATTCCACATAAGTCCCACTTTCTGCAAGTGCATGTGTGCCTCTCCAAATCCACTACATACATCCCACCATGGATGTTATTAACTTGATATTTGCTCCCATCAGCATATGATGCTATGCATTGAGCACTCTCAGTTGTTAGCTTCTCAACAATTCCAAAAATCCTAGGACCAACATCATGTGTCCAAACAGTTTCTCTAAGTCTAACCATTCTTAGCATCAAATAATTTTGAATTCTCTCTAGTAGTGTTAGAATTGGCTTATCCCTTGCTTCAATAATAGCTGAGTTAAAAGACTCACACAAGTTGTTAAGAAGCATATCACACTTAGAATGAGTAGTGAAGTGTGACCTACTCCAATGATTTGCTGGCCTTTCCTGAAGCCATCTGTAAGCTGCATCTGATTGATCCAGATAACATCTTCTCCATTTCAGCTTCAAATATGGTTATTGTAGTTGATCTAGCTGCTGCCTACAATCTTTGCTTCAATTCTAGTCTCCTGTGACCAGCAATCTTGAAATTATTGTGAAGGTGCCTAACATAATGCCTGTGTTCAGCAGTGGGCATCAAATCCCTAATGGCTTGGCCCAAACCCTTTTGCTTATCTGTCATGAACACCCAATCATTACCATTTTCACACCCAACATCAGCGAAGAAAATCTCCATAAACCATATCCAAGTCTCGGTATTTTCTACTTCAACCACAGCAAATGCGACAGGGTACATCCCATTATTCGCATCAATACCAACTGTAGATAAAATCTATCTTGGATGAGTTCCCTTCACATGACAACCATCAAAACCCACAACTGGCCTGCATCCTGCAATAAAGCCCTTCTTCAATGCACCAAAACATATATATATATATATATTCTTTTAAATACTAGGTTGTCCCCACGCAAATCAGTCTTGATTAATATAGTGCTGCCTGGATTGTTTGTCTTCAACTCTTTACAGGTAATCCCACAATTTTGCGTACTGTTCTTCAATACATCAATGTATTCTCTCTTTAGCTATGCTCTTGGTTTTGTAAAACTGGTTTGCAGTGATATCAATGCCATAATTCTTCCTCACAATCTTCATGAAATCCGTCACAGACATATTAGGATTATCTCTCAAATCCTCATCAAACCTTTGAGCAAGCCAAGAAGAAGTGACAAACTTGGTCTTCTGCATCCTTCCACATGAATGCTTTGGTTGATATGTCTTGATCCTAGTAGTTGGCCTTTTGCCCACATAAGATGCATATAGCAACCAATCACACTTAACATCCCTATTTTCTTTACCTTTTTCTCCACCATTTTCTCCACCATTTTCTCCACCATTTTCTTCATTTTCTTCTCCACCATCATCTTCAGCATTTTGTACACATTTTTGTCTATTTTTTTTTCAGCCTTTCCTCCACTTTCACACACCACCCTAACCCTGTGAGGGTCATTCTTCACCCATCTCAGTGGCCTAGCACTTGAAACTTCATAGAATCTTATGGCCTCCCTACATGGTTCCATGTTAGCAAACTCCATGCCAATATGAAATCCTGGATTAAAGAAATCAGTATCCCTTTTGAATTGCTTGAACCTAGGAGCTTTTCTTCTATGACTAACCTTTTTCACACCTGGATTTTCATCAACTTCATCTTCCTCTTCTGAAACACTTAAAAGGTCCTCTGAATTGTAGTCATCACTTGGAACTTCACTAGGTTCTCTCTGTGGTTCTTCAGCAGCTTCCTCCACTACATGTGTATCAAACCACCTGTCATCTTCTGCTCTCTTTTGTCTCTCTTGTTCTTTATCTGTTTGCTCATAGTCACTATCTATGAATTGCAGGTGCTCTTCGTCATCATCCTCTGCATCAACATTTACAGCTTCTTCCTCATCTACTTGCTGCTCCTCATCTTTCTCTTTAGCTTCATCATCGGCATCATCAGCAATGTTCACATCATCTTGTACATCTACATGTATCAATTGTGGTTGAAGCAAATTCTGAAAGTTAAATACAGCTGCAGAGGCTTCATTATCTCTTTGTGGTTCTGGCTTTTTCTGTGATGTACAAACCGTGAACCCTTGATGCAGGTATCTCACGCATAAAGTCAAGCACATCCAAATCTCCTCGAATTGCCACATAACCCAATGTTGTGGACCTATAGTGATAATCAACTTTTATGTGGTTGTATCCTAGTGATTCAGCAACGTCATATAAGTCCAGCATTGATAGTACCTAAAGCCCATTGGACAGTACCTCCCACATACTTTCCCTTTTTAAAATACCCCCCATGGTGAATTTCAATTGTAAATAACTCTGGATCACCTACAAACAACAAATAATTAACTCAGCAGCTTCAATTTACTACAGCAAACCTACCAATCGGCACTAGCCTTTACTAACATCAGCCACACACAGACAAACCAACGCACATGCTTTACTTTGGGACCACACTTTTCTATTCAAAAGGAATCTTACAGTGATAAGTTCATAATTTCACACATTTGCATGCCTTCTTTACTTGGTGATTTTATTTAGTTTCTCTTTATTTGGAGTCACTTACCTATGTTTGTGTGTTTTGTAGGTTAAGGCTGCAAGAGATCACATTTGATACAATCCATGCATGTTAAGGGCTTATTGGCACAAGAGGAATATAAGCTTAAAGACAAACCCAATTTGGGTCACACTCCTTGTCAGTCCAATTTCGTGGGTCATCTTGCAGACCTTATTTCAGCAATCTACACAACTTAGATGAGGAGACGTCCTTCATAGAAGTTGTTCAGATTGGTGTCTAGTATAACATATCCAAAATTTAGCCCAATTGAACATAACTGGAGTCCTTAGCCCGTCAAACACTGAAGCATACTCAGGAGGATTTTAATATGCAGCTGCCAGCTATTGTGCCTTGTGTTCCACACTCCCTTTGAGCCTTGTGCCTCAACTGAGCTGTATCTGACTTTAGACCTAACATGTTGAGCAAATTAGGGAGGCATTTCAGCATTGGGAGTCCCAAGGAGCAAAACATGGCATGCTTAATTATGGGAAAACATGTTTGCACAAATCAGGAGCAGTTCCAGGATTTATGGTGGGCTGTCTACACCAGCCATTGGGAGGACGAATTTGAAGTCTAAAAATAGAGAGTTGCAGCTCATTCACAAGGAGGATAGACACATACATTCACTCCATCCATTACTCTCATACACACATTCAGATTCACCACAAAGAGAGAAGAGAGCTGAGCTGCAAAGGAGGGAGAGCTTGGAGCTGTCCCTGGGAGTTGCTGCCACCAACTAGTTCTTCTATTCTCTTTATTGTATCTATGTATTTCTTATTTTCTGTATTCATAGTTATGTTTAACTAATCCATTTAGTTAGGGCTTAGGATGAAGCCCTAGTCATGAATATTCAATGTTATGGATGATTTCATAGTTAATTGATTTCTTTGCTTTCATTGCCAAGTTGTTAATGTCCAGTTTATTATGTGCTTGATGTATGTTTTCTTGGAGTAGCTAACTAGGATTTTATGCATCTAGCACAGGTTGGGAAGGGGTTTAGATTCACCAATTCTATCTCCTTTCACAAGCAACACATGAATGGCCTAAGAATCATTCAAGGGGTTAATGACCATAGGTTGACTAGGACAGATACCATGTTCTAGGACTTGTGTGATTATCATATTCTCAGGGAACTTAATGACTCTTGTATGCTTTATTCTAAGTAGATACCATGCTTAGGTTGCATATTAGAGATCACGTGTTGTGTAGATACCATGCACAATTACATGCCTTAGGAGAATCATGCATCCTGCACCTAGATACCATAGGCTTGTATGCGATAATCTATTGTTGATGAAGCTTGAGTCACTTTCTATGCATTCATAACTTGGATAGGAAAACTAGTGGTGGATTCCAAGGCTCTAACACTTCTCAATCATTGTTTCACAACTTGTTGATTGCTGCTATTGTTTACTTTCCAGCACTTCCATTTCATTATCTTGTTTTTACTTCAACAACAAAACCCCCCATTTCGAGTGCGTATGTGGTGCTAGGATTCTGTCCTAGACCTTGCCATTGTTAGCTAGTGTGTTTCTTTGTTTTCTGTTTTCCCAGCATTCTAAGTAGTTTAACTTGCAACCACGTTACCATTCTCCGTGGGATCGACCTCGTATTTACATAAGCTATACTATAAACGGTTCGTGCACTTGCGAGAATTAAAGTTGCTGTTTTTAATAACTCATTTTAGTTGTTAAGAATAGGCTCAACATACAGCAAGGCAAGAAGATGGAAGAATCCAATTCTACCGACAACCTATGGACCACAACCACTTAAACAATGAAAAGAAAGGGAAAGTTCAAGACTTACTATACTTGGGAGGCTGCCCACTACTCCGTACTTCGACATGCATCTTTCTTGGTAAATACAGGTGTGTTGCTTCAAGATTCAAAAATCCTATTTGGAAAATTGTTGAGATGACATCATGATAAGATGTGCCACATGGAGAAAAAAAATAAAATCATAAATCTATAGGGCTAATCACGTGCTGACATGTGGATCTTAAAAATCCTATCCCAAAATATTTTTCTTTTCTAAAATGTATTTTAAAGATGTAAATAGTAGTTTAATTAAATTAACTAATACATTTACATAATATACTAAAAACTATTAAAATATTAAATTTAGCCATGTACTGCGGAGACAGCTAAAATGTAGCTTGACACTATTCCTTATAAAATCATTTTTTAGAGGGCTAAATATAGCCCTCCCAACGTAAAGATGGCCTAAGAGCATGTCTAATGCAAGGGTAGGGCAAGGGACGAGGTGCTTTTTTTAGCCCCTCAAAATGGTATTATTCACAAAATCTAGCCTCTCAAATTTTTTTTTTGGTGGTTATAGTGGTGGTGAGGGGCTAGGGGCTAAAAGTCAAAAGCTTTTTATTTTAGTTTATTATTATTTTATTTGTGATAAAAATCAAAGCACAAGAAAAGCAACACAAAATTTTATTTTTGGAAAAAGCAATATCTTTAATACGAGGTAAGTAAAAGAAGGGATGAGAGAGAAAGTGAAGAGAGAGAGAGAGGGTTCAACGAAAAAGGGTTGAAATTAGGGTTCGCAATTTTTGAGAATTGGAAGAGTAGCAAAAGGAAAAAGGGAATTGAGTCATCATGAACCACCTAGCCTGCAGCTTTTATCCAGAATTTCACTACCTGAAGGAATTCGCTTTCCAAGATTGTGGCTAGGCTCCTATTGGCACCTAACAAACAGTAATAAACGAGTGTTCATTTTTTATGTGATTATGACGATTTTCTTCTGGTTACTTGTGACTGCTAATCATGTTTGTTAGAATTTTGGACTATAAATGTGTTTGTATTTGTGTTCCCCAACATTAAGTCTAAGTGTTTCCTTATTTGTGTTAGTGTATTCTCTGGCTATTCTCTTGTTATGTCCACTATGAGTGCTCAAATGGCTGCAAATGCATCCAAGGGTAGGGCTAGCTCTTCCCACTAGCCTTCTATGGTTAACAAAGGAGGACATTGAATATGTCCTAGAGAATAGAACCTAGTTTGTGCATGGCCAAATCTTTGCATTGAAAAGGTGGACGCTAGACTTCTCCCCTTTTCATGCGACTATTGATTCCTTAGGGTTAGGATTCCTTTTGTCCCACTTCACTATAAAGAGGAGGTTGTTCTTAGAGATCTGTTATTCATCATTGGAGAACCAAGTAGTGTGGACCAGAATTCTCTTACCGAAAGTCAGGGTATGTTTTTCAGAGCTTGTATCAAACTTGACCTCGCCAAACCCCTAAAAAGGGTGTTAATATTTGGTGAAGGTAATGCTGAAATTAGGAGTTTTATTAGCTATAAGGGGCTTTTTGCAATTTTCTTTTACTGTGGTTGAAAGAAGACTGATGACCATGTCTACCCAGTCAAGGTTTCCAATAAGAACTTTCTACAAATTGAGAGACTTGAAGATGAGCCCAACTATTTCCCAACTGACTTGGTCATGGACGATGAAACCAAAAGCCACTTGCATGAAGATGTCATTCTAGTTTTTCCCCAACCCTTCACTGCTGCTGTGATGGACCCTGGGGTTGATAGATATAATCCCACTGTGCCCTGAGAAGGAAAATGATCATGGGTGGACTCTGGTGAAAAATAGAAAAGGAAAAGCTAAGATGGGCCTCAGGGATGACAGATCCTTCAAAGAGGTTACTGGGGGAATTAAAATTGGTGGTACTAGCTCCGCGCTGATGAGTACTAATGAAGCTGTGGCGCAGAGAATGAAGGAAGATAAAGGTAAAGCTATTGTGGGTGAAACCAGCCACAATCATGTTGCTGTAAGTGGCAATCATGGTCAAGCCTATAAGAGCCCTAAGAAGAGGATCAGGGGGGAAATGGAGGAGCAGAAAGAGTCAGAACCTAGTCTGTAGATTTTGGGTGTGTTTGACCCACTTACCAATACTTTTTATGGTTAATTATGAAGTTTTTAGGTTGGAAAAGCCAAGGGAGTTCCTGGTGGGGTTTTATAACTCAAGTTGCTTTTCTTATTCAGTCTTTGCATTTACATTTGGTCTGTATTTTGGATGCAAGAGCCTCTGCTAGCAGGGCTGAGTCATTAGCTCGTAGGATTCCTCTTCAAAACAATTTTTGTGTTCCTGCCTTAGGGCACTGTGGTGGCCCCTTGTTGTTTTGGAATCCTTTGGTTATGAATTGTTCTATTTTGCTTTATCATAATTATTTCATTCACTGCTTTATTGAAGATGTGCTTAGTAAGAAAAGTTGGTATGTTACCTTTGTCTATGCTTACCCTCAAAAAGAGAAGCAACCTAGCTTGTGGCACAATATTTTAAACCTTAAAACCTAATAATAGTTGTAGCCTCACTGAAAAAGCAGGTGGTATCCAGTCCCCACATCCTTCCACGTCTAGGTTTAACCAATTCATCAGTGATTGTGGTACTTGTTTTCTTAATGCTGTGGGAGTTCCTTACACATGGTCTGACATGGCCATAAAGACAACTATGTTATTTTTGAAAGACTTGACTGTGCCTTAGCTAACCCATCTTTGGATGAATTTTTACCCCAACTTTAAGCTAGAGAATTTACCTATCCAAAGATCAAACCATGGTCCCATTTGTCTAACCTGTGCTTCTTCTCTACAAACAACTAGATGATCATTCAAAATTGAATCCATGTGGGTTTCCCACCCTAACTTTACCAACATTATCAAACAAGTGTGGTACCGAGACTACTTTGGAAATTCAGCTCAAAAGTTCAATAGTAGTTGTATAGCTCTCAAACATGTGCTCCAAAAGTGGAATCGGGACACTTTTGGAAACTTGTTTTCCAAACTTAAAGCTACCCAAGAAGAGCTCTCTCTCATCGAGTCTCAACTAGGACTTTATCCATTTTCTCCTTACTTACTTGAGAGACACAATTTCCTTAACCAAGAATTGCAAACACTTCTTGAGTAGGAAGAAATATTCTTTTCTCAAAGGGCTAGAGCTAACTGGCTTCAGCTAGGTGATAAAAATACCAAATTCTTCCATACTCAAGCTCTTCTCAGAAGAAAAAGAAACCAAATCCTAAAAATTAGAAATTCTCAAGGTTTTTGGGTAGAGAATGAGCTCCTTGTGGGCACTTTTATTGAGTCTTTTAAAGGCAGGTTTACTGCCATGACCAACCAAACTAGAGTTAATTGGCAAGACTATCTTAGTGTTCTAGAGCCCTGTGTCTCTCAGGTGGAGGATGACACCCATCTCTCTCCTGTCTTTGATATTGAGATTGAGAACGCCTTGAGAAGTATTGGTGCTTATAAAGCACCTGGTCCTAATGGGATTTATGCTCTCTTTTATCAACATTGCTGGGAGGCAACCAAACCAGCCATTAAGATCCTTCAGGATTTTTTCACCAACAATTTGTCTCTCAAACCTATCAACCACACTAACATAGCTCTAATTCCCGAAGTAGATCAACCATAATGGGTGTATCATTATCGACCCATTAGTCTTTGTAATGTCTCTTAAAAGATGATAACCAAGATCATGATCAATAGGATCAAGCCTCTCCTATCTCACTTCATTTCCAAAAATTAGGGAGCTTTTGCTCCTAAAAGGTCTATCTTTGATAACATCCTAATTGTGCATGAGCTTTCTAGTGACTTTAAGAGAAAGAAAAAAAAGGTGTTCTTGGGCTATGGCTGTCAAGATTAACCTTGAAAAGGCATATAACATGCTTGAATGGTCCTATATTCAGGCTTGCTTGCTCATAATGGGATTCCATGAGAAGTGGATTGCCTTGATCATGAGTTTTATAACCTCAGTCTCATATTCTATTTTGATAAATGGTAACCCATAAGGTTTTTTCCACCCTACTAGAGGCATTAGATAGGGAGACCCTTGGCCTCCCCATCTTTTCATCATCTGTATGGAACCTCTCATTAGACATCTTAATAACCTAGCTTTACACTCTAGGAACCAATGTTGTTTAATTATGTTAACTCGCAAGTGTACGTGCCAATCAGTAGTATAGCAAGACAAGAACGAGGTCGTACCCACGAGGACTGAGAAGTTCAAATTAGTTATGTACTTAGATTACCGAATTCAAGAAGTTAGGAAGTTAAGTCTAAAATAGAATTTAAAGTGAGAGTGATTGTGATTGTGATTGTGAAAGGAAATGAACAAACTGAGATTGCAAACGAAACAAGTAAACGAGTGCAGCAAGGGTGGTTTTGAAGTTTGAAAAACAGATTTGGAGACTAGGGCATTCGATTCACCATAACAATTGAATTCCAGGTTATAAAGATTCAAGTGACAAGTCTAATTCAGATTCAAAGATTGATTCTAGCTAAAGTATGATTAAGCCATGGTGTTTGGTCCTAACCTTGTGTTCCTAATTCCCTAATTTGATCATTTGTTGTCTAACCTAAAATTAAGCATTAGGAACCCATTAAGCATAAAAGAACTTTTTAAACAACCAAGTATGTATCTAATCCCTATTGTCGAATGTCCATACATACTCTTCCTATTCATAGTTCAATTCGAATTAAAGCATGGTGTATACTCTTAATTCAAACCAAGATACACAAATCAAAATGGTAGCTAGGCATTCTGATCAGCATATAGGCAGGTATGCAAAATGAATAAGAACATGAATCATGAATCAAACTTGAAACTTGAAATTTATAAACCCAGAATATTCATGTTAGGTTACATCGAAGCCCTAGGGATGGATTTAGCTACTCATAATGGAAAAGAGACTTGAACAGAAATGAGAAAACATAATGAATGCAATAAGAGTAGAAAAACCCCTTTTCTGAAGTTCTTGTAGTGTCCAAGGCTTCTCCAAGTGCTTCTCCACTTCTAATGCTTGTCCAAGAGCTTCCCCACTTCTAGAAAGATGTAAGAAGGATATGGAGGTGATTTGGGATGAGTTTGAGTGAGTGGTGATGGCTAAGCAAGATGAAATTCGTAGGGAAATGGAAGAGAGGTTTTATGGAGTTGTTTTGGTGGTTTGAGGCTGTTTAGAGCTTTGGATTGATTGTTGGAGTGTTTGGGGTTGTGAGAGTGTTTGAAGAAGATTTCTGAATGTATTGGGAAAATGATGGAAGTGTTTGAGGGAGGATGGAGTGAAGGATGGCTGAATTGTGGGGTTGTGAATCCCAGGCTTGCACACCATGAATGAGGAATGGAAGAGGTATTTATAGGGGGAGGGAAGTGAGAAATCAGAATTGAATATAGTAATGACCTAACACACTTGCATTAGATAATCATAATTGGTTGCTGCACTTCACCAACAAATCCCACCAGCAGCCATAGCTCATCATCATGTCAGCATGACCAAGCTTCCATCCAGAAACCAATAGCTCATCCTCATGTCAGCATGACCAAGCAAGCAATGAGCTCATCTGCAAGTCAGCATGATGTGTAATTTGATGGGCTCACGGATTGGGCTTGGATTAATCAATTGATGAGCTTGAGCTATTGTTGGACAGATTTCACTCTATCTATTTCTTGCAAGTGCACGAACCAATTATAGTATAGGAATGCAAGCACGAGGTCGTTCCACAGAGACTTGGATGAAAAACACTTATTACTACTACTTAGACTCACAAGTAACCCTAAGACTGAACAGAATTTAAATGAAGTTGTGTTGAGTTTGTTGGAATGAAAACTGCAAAAAGGGAATGCAAAACAACAAGTGACCAGCAAGTAGATGTTTTATAAATTTTAGAGACAAAGGAGACAAGCACTAGGGTTTCAACTTCACCATGACAATCCAATTTCAAGCTACAAGTTAACAATCACCTAAGTTGATTACAATTTCTGGAGTTCGTTCTTTCTTATGTATGATTATCCATATGGTGTTTGGTTTTAATCAAGTACTCAGAAAACACAACTTAGCTATGGTGTTTAGTCTAAGCTATGAATCTGAATCCATTAAGCTTAAGAAGAACACAAAGGAACCAAGTAAACATTTAAATATGGTGTTTGTCCTAAATGCATTACCCACTCATTCACTAATCGGTTCAAGAGTCATATGGTGTTTATGTAAACTTGAACTAGATAACCAACATACATGTGTTCATAGTGGCCAGTTATTTAAACATGCATAAAGATTCAACTAAGAACAAGTGAATGAGACCAGAAAATTAGAAGTAATCAACAAAGGATAACATTAACTTGAAAACATGAAATTGTCTTGTCAGGTTACATTGAAACCCTAGTTATGGGAATTAGTTACACTCCATTAATGGAAAATACATTTGAATCATAATAAACATGGAGAGAGTAAGAAAAACCCGTGAAGAACGAATTATGTTGTTGAAGAGCTCCTCACAGCTTCCACCATATATGAAGCAACCAGAGATGAAGAGTGGTGTAGATGGTGTGGATTGTGTTTGGGAATTGATGGGATGGTGGAGGATGGAGTGATCTGTGGGAGAAGTGTATGAGGTTGTGGTTGATGAAGGTTTGAGAGGGGATGGTGCTGGGATGAGTGGTCTGCTAGGAATTGGAAGAGAGGGATTGTGAATTCCAGGATATTGTGTGTCTTGAATGTGGAATGGGAGTGGTATTTATAGGGAGAGGGGAGTGATAAATGTGAATTCAATATAGCAATCACCTAACACACTTGCATTAGATAATCAGAAATGGTTGTTGCACTTCACCAACAAATCCCACCAGCAGCCATAGCTCATCCTCATGTCATCATGACCAAGCTTCCATTCAGAAACCAATAGCTCATCCTCATGTCAGCATGACCAAGCAAGCAATGAGCTCATCTGCAAGTCAGCATGATGTGTAAATTTATGGGCTCACGGATTGGGCTTGGATCACCCAAATGTCGACTTTAAGTTGTCCACTTTGAAGTTCAGAATGTAATTGATCCAACCACACAAGTATTGGCCCAATCCAAGTTCAGATGAAGAAGATAGGCCCGAAATGAATTTCTAACTCAGTCTCCAGTTTTTGCACGTTTTTGCTCCATTTTGCTTCAAATGCCTCAAGTGGTACCTAGAGCTCAATGAACTGAATAACAAACACAAAATGGATTAAAAGCACAAGTTTTACCTAAAAACATAAACAAACAATAGGGTAGAGTACTACAAAATTATACAGAATTATGCATTGATCAGCTATCCATCTTCAAGTTCAGAATGTCTTCTTTCCAAGCACACGTGAATTGGCCCAATTCAAGTACAGATGAAAAAGATATGTCTGAAATGAATTTGTAACTCAGTCTTCAGTTTTTACACATTGTTTTCACCATTTTACTTCAAATGCCTCAAGTGATACCTAGAGCTCAATGAACTGAATGACAAACACAAAAGAGGTTAAAAGCACAAGGTTAACTAAAAAACATAACAAAATCATAAGCTAGAAGGGTACAAAATGATATACAATTGTGAACCGAACAACCAAGTAGGTATCTTATCTTCTCATGGCGGCTTAAGAATCTCCAACTTAGTTTTTGCTGACGATTGTCTCATTTTTGCCAAGGCTTCTCCCTCTACTGCTAGGAAGATAAGATCTGATCTTAATGAGGTCTTTGCTGGTTTTTCTGGCCTTCAAATCAACTTTCACAAGTCTACTGTCTACTTCTCCCCTAAAGTTCTTCATGCTACCAAGGATAGCGTTAGTAATATTTTACAAATCCAACACAAGCCTACTATTAGTCGTTACCTTGGAGTGCAAAATATTTTATTCTAAAAGGATCCCCAGAATGCTCAGGACCTTATTGATAGAATCCATAAGAAATTTGCTGGTTGGAAAGCCAGCACTCTTTCCAAAGCAAGTTGACTAACTCATTAAAGCCAGTGTTTCTAGCCTTCCAAACCATATTATTTCATGTTTCAAATGCCCCTCAAAAGTATCTCAGACTTTGGACAAGGAGTGTAGGAAGTTTTTATGGGGTACCGATACTAAGTGCCCTCATGTAGCCTAGAAGACAAGTTTGCCTCCCAAAGGACTTGGTGATGCAACACAAGCAAATAGATTTTCAAGCGAAAATCCTAAAGAACAATAATCTGGAATCCACCAGGAACTTAGAGAGAAATCCTCTTTGAATTATTTGATAAAAGTTGAGTTCAACCAAGCATGACGGCTGACTAAATACAACGTTCTCACCCATTGGACTGCCTGGGAGTTACTGAAAACTTAACAGAAAAGAAATGGAAAGTTTGTAACTTAATACATTCTTTAAATGCACTTTTGGAAGGCCAAATGACCTCAGAAGCCCAAAATCCACCATATGTCATAGACAATCTATGAGTTGGACTCGTGATGTCGTTCCCTTTTCATGAAGGTATTATGCGTCGTTCCCTTTTCATGAAGGTATTATGCGACCCAATCGGAGCTTGGACGCCAAATCCTGTAAATTCCCGCTGTGTCCTTTTTCCCTTCTTCGCTCCAATTGTTCTTTAATCCATTCATCCATTTGTTCTACATCAGTCCCTTCCACCTCAGAGGAACTCGACCCTAAGTTATGCTTAGGATAAAGAGCTTCATCCTCACGAAACTCATACAAATAAGCAACATTAAAAGTATTGGAAATTCCTATGTAATCCGGTAATTCAATAACACGGGCATTGTCATTGATTCGCTTCAGCACCTTGAAGGGATCATATTTCTTAGGTTTCAACTTGCTATAAGTACCAACAGGGAACCTTTCCTTCCTTAGAAACACCATCACATAGTCGCCTTCTTGAAACAATTTAACTCGCCTATGCTTATTTGCAGTGGTTTTGTACTTAGCATTAGTTTGCTCGAGTTTCTGCTTCACCTCATAAGGAATGGCCACCACTTCTTCAGACAAATTTCCCGTTGCAACACTGGTTTTCTGGCCTATAGGCAACTTCACCAAATCTACAACAGGATTAGGCACAACCGTGTAAACAATGGAAAATGGTGACTTCTCGGTTGCACTATGAATTGCACTGTTATATGTAAACTCCACTAGTGGCAATGCATAATCCCATTGTTTCGGCTTCTCTTCTCAAATGCTTCGCACTATATTTCCTAATGTTCGATTTGTAACCTCAGTCTGGCCATCAATTTGAGGATGAGCAGTGCTACTACGGTTCAAAGTAGTCCCAAACATTCTCCACAAAATGATCCAAAAATGACTCAAAAATTTTGTATCACGATCAAAAGTTATGGATGTAGGTACTCCATGCAAGCAAACAACCTCCTCGAAAAACAGCTTTGCTATGTTGGATGCATCACGGTCTTCTTGCAGGATATGAAATGCGCTATTTTGAGAACCGATCAACCACCTCAAAAACTGAATCCACACCTCTCTGAGTTCGAGGCAAACCAAGGAAAAAATCCATAGCAACATCCTGTCAAATATCATTAGGAACTGGTAAAGGCATGTATAATCCAGTGTTTTGTACCTGTCCCTTCGAAACTTGACAAATATAACATTTGCGCACAATTGTTCCAATATCACGCTTCAACCGTGGCCAATAAAATCTCTCCTCCAATCTTGCTATTGTTTTATCACGGCCTAAGTGGCCACTCAACCCTCCTCCGTGCAAATCCCGAATGAGCTTCTCCCTTAAGGAGGAAACAGGAATGCATAACTGGTTGCCCTTGAACAAATACCTTTCATTAAGAAAGTAATCTGCCTGTGGCTCATGATTAGCACATTTAGCCCATATTTCCTTGAAATCATCATCATCTTCATATAAATCCTTCAGACACTCGAACAATTGAGTAAGAGTAACTAACAAAGAATCCCTTCTACTCAGTGTGTCAGCCACATGATTTGAGGTACCAGAAGTATGATTGATAACGAATGAAAATTTTTGCAAAAAATTCACCCATCTGGCATGCATTTTATCAATATGTTTCTGGCTGTTAATATACTTCAAAGCTTGATGATTTGTAAACAAAACAAATTTCTTCTGAATAAGATAGTGCTCCCATTGTTTCGAATCCCGAACAACTGCATAAAATTCTTGGTCATAAGTACCCCACTTTTGGCGAGCACTCAATTTTTCAGAAAAGAAAGCAATTGGTCTCTTATCTTGAGACAGCATGGCTCCCACTACCACGCCACTGGCATCACATTCAACTTGGAACACCTCAAAATTTGGAAGAGCTAGAACCGAAGCGGTGCAAAGTTTTTCTTTCACATGAGCAAAACTTTTTTCTTGATCTTCTCCCGAATTGAACCTGCCTTTCATCAAACATTCGAGTAATAGACGCAGCAATGGAACTGAAATGCCTCACAAACCTCCTGTAAAAAGTGGCCAAACCATGGAAGCTTCGAACTTCAGAGACTGTTTTTGGAGTTGGCCAATCAAGAATTACTTTAATCTTCTCGTTATCCACCTGGATACCATTCTCACCAACCACAAACCCCAAAAACAGTAGCTTATTTGTGCAAAAAGTACATTCTTTCAGATTCACATATAGCTTCTTTTATTTCAAAACTCCTAAGACTTGTCTTAAATGCACGGGATGCTCTTCTTTTGTGGTGCTGTAAATTAAAATATCATCAAAATAAACCATGACCAAATAGTCAATAAATGGTCGAAGAACCTGATTCATAAGTCTCAGGAAAGTGCTAGGCCCATTTGACAATTTGAACGACATCACTAGCCATTTGTATAACCCTTCCTTGCTCTTAAAGCTGTTTTCCACTCGTTGCCTGGCCTGATGCAAATCTGGTGGTATCCACCGCGCAAATCTATTTTGGAAAACACCTTCGAACCTTCGAACACATCCAACATATCTTCCAATCGCGGGATGGGAAATCTATATTTTATTGTAATCTTGTTGATTGCTCGACTATCAACACACATACACCAAGATTGATCTTTCTTTGGAACAAGAAGGACTGGAGCTGCACAGGGACTCAAATCTTCAATGTGCTCTCTTAGAATGTCGTTCTCCTTAGGGCTCATGTGATAATGCGGCAGATTTGGTAGACTAGCCCCATGTACAAAATCAATGTGGTGTTGTATATCTCTCAAAGGCGGCAGCTCGTTGGCAGCCTCAGAAAATCAGTTCCTGAAATTTTGTTGAAATCTGTTACACTTCAAGAGGGATTACATTTTCTTCTTTGCTGTCCTTCAACAACCCTTTCAACACCATGGGAAAAAATAATCTGCTTCTTTTATTGCCTCATCTAACTATTGCTCCCTGCTGATTAAGAGTAAGAAAACTAGAACTCTTAGTTTTGGGCTCAACTATTTTTTTTGAGGGCACTGTAGTAGCCATCGCAATCTTGTGGTTGTTCCAGGAAAACAAGATCACATTATGTTGACCCTTAAAGGTTGCATCCACATCAAATTTCCATGGTGTTGCGTAGATACAGCTGTACCAAAATGGATTCAGTTGCATCCTCAACTTGTGATACTCGCAAGTGCACGAACCGTTGGTAGTTTAGCGTATGTAAGTGCGAGGTCGATTCCACAGGGATTGGTGATTGAATGATCCTGTTTAGTTTTCCTACACAAAATAGAAATGAAAACAAAAGAACATAAAACAAGGATTTTGTACAACACTTGAGAACATGGAGAGTTTTTTGGAGAGAACGAGAGAATGTGTTTGAGAACATGGGGAATTTGGAAGAGAAAGTAAGGTGTTTGGGAAGCTTGGGGAATTTGGAAGGGAAGAGAAAGGTGTTTGAGAACTTGGAGAATGTTTGTGAACTTGGAGAATTTGAGAACTTAGGGAAGGGAGAGAAATGTGTTTGTGAAGTGTTTGAGACATGGAGACTTTTGGAAGAGAAAGGAAATGTGTTTGAGAACTTTAGAGAATTTGATGAAGGAATGGGAGAAGTGTTTGGGAACTTTGAGAATTTTGGAAGAGAGTGGGAATTGTATTTGGGAAATGTTTTAGAGCATGGAGAACTTTGAAAGAGAATAGAGAAGTGTTTGGAGAATTTAGAAGAAGAGAAAGGGAAGGTGTTTGAGATTTAGTACAAAGAAAATTTGGTAGAATGATCTTATTACAACAATTGAGAACTACAAAGGGAAACTAAGAAAATTTGAGGGAGAGAAGGGAAGGGAGCTCTAGAGAAGTGCTTGAGAGCTCCCCCCTTGGGGTGTGATTACAAGCTTAGAGAACTTCCCTATTTATAGGCCTAGGGGAAGTGAAAATCTGAATTATACAATAGGTTTACCTACCACACTCACTTCACCAACTTACAACACTTAATTCACCTAACACACTATTACATTTGAAAACAATTCCTCTTGTCTTTAGGCTTAGTGTTGCAACTCCCACTTCATCATCTTTTGGCTCATTTGGCTGCTGCAAAATTCCACTCAAATATAGGTATTGAATATGCTTCACCAAACTTTCCCACAATCAACAACACTTCATCATGCATATGTCATGCATGACAATGTATTGCAGCCAGCTTGTGGGCTCGTTTTGGGCTTGTGGCTCCAGTCTGAAAAATCTGGAAAAATATGGATCTTGAAGCGCTTTGTCTTATCTTTCCAAGCATATGCAGCCCAACTCAAGGAAAAATCGGGAAGGCCTTCAAATGTGATTTTTGGCCCAGTAACGCAGATGCTGCCGAATTTGACCTTAAGTTGCCAAAACATGTATAACTTTCTCTAGAAGACTCGGAATCATGAACCGTAAAATTCTACAGAAAATAGACTTCCGTAGCTTCCCAATGATGTATGGTTCATTATCTGGTTCTTCTTGAGCAAGTACAGTCCAATCCGTGAAGTTGACTGATCTGCAGACACCGTTTTGAGCTAATTTGTCTCCAAAATGCATTAGTGAGTCTTAAGCTTATAACACTGAAACAAGCACAAAACTTATTAAAAGCACAAGTTTAACTCAAAAACATAACCAAATCATAAGTTAGAATGGTACAAATTGATATATAATTATGCACCGATCACATGGTCGCCCCAACAAGATATGACATGCATCCATCTTAATAACATCACATACGACAACATCTCTGTAATGCTTACCAATGGAGAGTGGTACACAGCAAGTCTCAGCAACACAAACTGAAGGTCCTTTTTTAACCCAACCCAGTGAATAAGGGCTGATATGTGGCTCTGTTGGTAGCTGCAAACGCTCCACCAATTTTTTTGACACAAAATTCTAGCAACTCCCATTGTCTACGATCACACCACTGATTTTTTTTTTTTTATTGAACAAAGAGAACGGAAAGTGTTGTGTCACTGCCCTTCCTCTTTTGGTGCCAAAAGAACTCGCTGTAAAACCAAAGTAAGCCTTTCCATTCTCTTCGCAATTGCAAACTCAGCCTCTGCATAATCATTGTCTACAACTTCGTCATTTTCTTTATCATCACCGACATCTTCTATAAAATTAGCTTGCCTCCTCTTGGAACAAATGTAGGCTTGGCATATGGATTCTTCTTCTGGGGCTAGGTCCGGGTTTGCACTATATTGGAAGAGTGGCTGCTACCTTCGTTGCTGCTTTTATTTTGGAGGTTCGACGGCTTTGACGATCCTCCGAAGTTTTGCTACTACGCTTTCCCATTATCACTTGGAAAAGTAGCAACATTTTCTGAATCATCCGGCGTGTTCTTGTGGTAATTAGTTTGGAGTTTCTCCTTCTCTAACAACTCAGCCTTTAACGCCATATTAATCGCCTCCTGCAAAGTCCACATAATTTGCAAACCAATTTTTTCTTGAATGGAAATTTTCAGGCCATTAGTATACCTTGCAACCTTCTGATTTTTTGTCTCAGTCAAATGATTACGCTCCGCTAGACACATAAACTCTTCGGTATATTCAGAAATCGAACAATTGTCTTACGCATACCCGATGTACATGCGGTACAGAATTTGTGCATAATTAGTAGGTAGGAACCGATCCATCATAAGCTGCTTCATCTTTCGCCACGTACGAACCCGTTGCTTTCCTTGCCTTTGTCGTGAATTTTGCACCTGATCCCACCATACAACTGCTGTGACTTTCAAATGGAAAGCAACCATCTTCAAATGGAACCTCCATAATTTCAAAAAAACTCTCCACTTCTACCAACCAACCCTAAACCCTAAACCCTAAATTGTCGATTCATACGTTTTGAGCGTCCAAATCCGCTCGAGTAATGGGACAACAGTTTCACGATCACCCATGATAAGCCAATAATCCTGAGACGGGAGAGACCCGTTCTGATACCACTTGATGTAGCACAAGCAAATAGATTTTCAACAGAAAACCCTAAAGAACAATAATCTCCACTTGACGCAGCACAAGCAAATAGATTTTCAAGCGAAAAACCTAAAGAACAATAATTTGGAATCCCCCCAGGAACTTAGAGATAAATTCTCTTTGAATTATTTGATGAAAGTTGAGTTCAACCAAGCATGACGGATGACTAAATACAATGTTCTCACCCATTGGACTGCCTGGGGAGTTATTGAAAACTTAACAGAAAAGAAACGGAAAGTTTGTAACTTAATACATTCTTTAAATGCACTTTTGGAAGGCCAAAAAACCTCAAAAGCCCAAAATCCACCATATGTCATAGAAACTCTGTGTGTTAGACTCGTGATGTCATTCCCTTTTCGAGTAGGTATTATTCGACCCAATCCGAGCTCGGACGCCAAATCCTAAATTTCCGTTGCATCCTTTTTCCTTTCTTTGCTCCAATTCTTCTTCAATCCATTCAACCATTTGTTCTACATCACTTGGTGAAGGAAACATTAAATCCTAATTATATTTAGCCACAAAGATAAGGTTACAAGTAACCTTAGGTGGCCGGTTTTGGCTAGGTGGGAAGAGCTTGATGGTGTTCGAACTCCTCTCTTGAAACTAGCTGAAAAACCCTAACTATTCTCTAGGAGACAAAGTTCATTTAAATAGACCCATAAGAAGGAGAACTAAGTCTCTCTTTAGGTAAAACCGGCCATGGGGTTTCTATTGGACCTTTTGGGCTTATGTGGTCATCCCAATATGCCCATATGTCTTTACTAACCCAATGGGCCTTGAACCCAATTTTATAGTTTAGGCCCAAACTATCATTTGTGACTCGTTATTTTCATGAATTCAATCTCCATTAAATTAAGGCTAAATTATTCAATGCCCCTGTAACTCAATTTTAGTCTCAGTTGCCCCCCTAAAACTCTAAGTGTCTCACTTTCTCCTATGAAACTTCATATAGTGTTTCAGTTTTCTTGGATTCCATCCAGCTCTGGCAAGAAGCGTCAAAACTTTCACACGCGATGCCCATGTGCCATGTTTCTAGGTTCTTCTGTCCTTGTTGGCATTGAAGTGGCAAAAGGCGGGACCCATAATAGATGTAAATAGGAAATTGGTTCGAATTGGGGTAAAATATGGTACATATAGACAAAAGGGGTAAAACATGAAATTGGTACTTAGGTGACGAGAGGTAAAATTACACGACACTCAAACAAAACACAACAATCTTCACACACTTTAAACTTTGACCAAATATACTTATGACTAGTCAACTGCTAGGCATGAATAACCATAACCAAGAACACACACATAAGATACCAATATGTACCTGCAAGCCTAGAGAATTACTAGTGACAACCTAGGCACTCAAAAGGACCAGTCAATCTAGGCATCCCCCGTGCTAGCAACAACTATGGTAAAAGTGTGTGAAGACATCATAATCAAATAAACACCAAACGGTAGATAATGATGACTAGTCAACTATAAGAATACAAACCCAGAAATACATGAACATCATGCGATGACTAGTCAACTATCAAGAACACAAACCCAGAAAATTACAAAGATGCAAACCAAATATTGTTCACCCAGGAAACCCACAATTGGGAAAAAGCTGGGGTCACCAACTGACCAGGCAATCTGCTAAGCAAAAGGATTCTTACAAAGAAACACAAGCAAGCTCAAGAAATCCTAGATCTATTTAAGAAGATGAGCTATACCTCCTTTGTGCAATCTTCTTCTCCAACTTAGCAAAACCATCAGCTTAGTCCTTCATGGCAATGGCAGCTCATTCTTCAGCTTTTTCATCCCATGGCACCAGCTTGCTAGCTCAAACTGAGACTTAAACCAAGATTTGGATTCAAAGGAAAAATGACCAATTTCTTCAAGAAGCCATACTCTTGAAGAAATCAATCTTGAATCTAATCTAGATATATATAAGAGAGTGTTTGATCTAGCTAGATGCAGATTTCATATTTCAAATGCAATTTTCGAAAAATCAATTTGGAAAACTCAAATATGAAAAATATGATGGTTTTCTCTTGAGGAAGAAGAAAAGAAAGTTTGCGAAGAAACTTTCCAAAACTTACCCTCAAAAGAGACGACTGCCAAATGAGTAATTCTTTGGCTTTTACCCAAAAATTTCTAGGTCAAAATAGTACACATGACAGTTGAGAAAATTCTAGGAATAGGACAAAAAAGTTGGTTAGGATCCAGCTGGAAACTAGTGAGTTGGAAATCCTACTGATGTAAATGTTGATTAGTCATATAAAAGAAAGATGACTAGTCATAATCTTAAGAAATTTAGTGAATGCAATATGATGCAATGCAGAAATTACCTTTGCAAACACATTGATTATCCATCAAATAGTAGCCATATAAGAACACCTAAAGAAGCAATTCTTAATCTAATTAGAGCTTGGGGAAATACAATGATTGTCCTATTACAAAATTTTCAAGGGAAGCCAAAAGAGAATCACAAAATCATATCTTCAATTAGGGTAAAATCTTTCGCAACAAGTTCGGATATTTTCGGTGATTTCAAAATCTAAGAAAAGCAATAGAATCTTCAACATTGAAGGTGTAAACTGAATTTGACAATGACAAAAGCAGGAGGACCTTCAGCTTTCACAGGTAAGTGGACCTTCAGATTCTTTATTTATTCTTGGCTTTGGTTCGAATATGACTATTAGGTTTTCTATTATTGTATTTGGCTTTGAACTTTAAAGAATATTAAAACGGGTGTTGTCCAAGTAGTGATGAGTACATTGCTTTATTAAGTTAGGTATGCTGCTGAAGATCATGTTTTTAATTTGACTTTATGGCTTTTTACTGCTGCAAATGATTGGTTGGTGGAGTAAATTCAGGTTTTATGCTCTATTTTGTGTTGTAGATGTGGAATCAGATGGGACAAGTGAGGAAGACTCAGATTTTGTAGACCATGCCTATGCACATAGTGAGGAGAATATGAGATTGTTGAGGGATGATGATAATGAGTTTCAAGGATACGTAGATTATGATGCAATTGATAGAGACCCTAATATTGGTGAAAAAGATGAGGAGTCAGATAATAACCCTGCCTCACCTAGGATGTGTACACCAAAGCACTCTTCTTTCAAGTATGAGGTTGTGACTAGAAACTGCTTGAGAAAGAGGAAGCTCCCTAACTTTAAAGACTTCATCCCAGCCATGGATATGAAAAATCCTCAAATTGAGCTCGGTTTAAGATTTCATAGTCATGAAACTTTAAGGCAACTGTGAGGAGGCATTCTCTCCTAATTGGCAGAGAGCTTAAGTTTAAGGTGAATCATGGCAATAGGATTTGAGTAATTTGTGATGAGAAGTGTCCATTTCACCTATATGCATCATTTGTGCTTGGAAGCAAGCATGTTCAAGTGAAAACCTATGTCAGGAAACATACTTGTGGGCAGGGCAATGCGAATATTCATGCCAATGCAAAATATTTTTCAAACTGGTATGAAAGCAATCTAACAAATCCCAAGTGGGATGTGGAATCTTTTCAAGAGCAAGTAAACCAAGAAACTGGTTATTATCCTTCCAGGGCACATGCTTATAGGGCAAGGAGCTTGGAAATCGGCAATATCGAAGGGAGTTATACATAACAATATGAACTTTTATGGGATTGCTGTGAGGAGTTGAAAATGACAAATCCTAGTAGTTTAGTGGTGTTAAAGTCTGAGTTAGAGGGTGATATACCAAGATTTCAGAGGGTTTACATTAGCTTGCAAGCTTGTAAACAAGATTTCATAAATTAGAGTTAGATACAGCTGCACATGCTTGATTATGTGAGAGGGATGCAAATCAATGAGCTAGATCCCATTTTAGAACTGACTTGAAGTGTGACGTTTTGATGAATAACTTAAGTAAGGCTTCTAACTAATCCATATTACCTATAAGGGACAAGCCTGTGTTGATTGCATTGGAGAGGATTAGAATGTATTTAATGATCTTAATGGCTTCAAGGAGAGTAGCCATGGATACGTGGCATGATTAAGTTGGTTCTAGAATACAAGGGATATTGGAGGTAAATAAGGTAAATGGGCAGTGGTGCAGGCCAAGGCATGCATGGCAAAATAAATTCCAAGTGATGCATCACAGTGGGAGACAGTTTGTGGTGGATTTGAATGCCCACACATGCTCTTGCAGAGGATGGGATCTCAGTGGTCTTCCTTGCCTCCATGCTTGTGCTGCAGTGAGTAGATTTCATGGGAATCCAAAAGATTATGTGCATGACTTCTCCAAGAAGGATGCTTATCTTAAAACTTATAGGGACATGATTCACCCCTTGCCTAGCCAAGACTTGTGGCCTAAGAGTGGTTTACCTCCTTTGAAGCCTCCTCTTTACCATGAACAACCTGGTAGGCCAAAGAAGAGTTGGAAAAAGGCATATGATGAGCCTAAAAGGAAATCAAATCCCACCAAACTCCAAAGATACCACATTGTCATCAAGTGTAGCACTGTGGGCAAGAAGGCCATAACAAAACTAAATATAAGGAGCCAATGAAGAACTAGCCAAGGCATAAGCAATCTGTAAATATTGCTTATTATATTTTATCACAATTACGCTATTTATTTATTATATTTAGAAAAATTGACACTAATATATCATTTGTGTAGGTGAGGAGAGCTAATACACTAGGACAATCAGTCTAACCTCATTCACAACCAAGACATAAGCTTCTTGTAACTCAATTTATATACTAGTTTTACAAAAACATACAGACTAGTATTACAAAAATATACATACTATTATGTCATTTATGTAGGTGAGGAGAGCTCATTCAAATTGTCACTCAATGGAACATAATGCACAACTAAGCCAATCAACTCATCCTTCACAACCAAGCTAGCATCTCATGCTCAATCACAATCACTGCAAGCCCACATCATAGCCGATAAAGTGGGAGGTCCTTCAAAGAAGAGGTTGACATCTGCTACAAACAACAAGGAGTGGCTAAAGAACATTAGGGCCACTATGCAATCTTGACAGTGGTGATTTTGTTGTCCATGAAGAAGATTGCAATTGTGTTGACTGCAGTTGATATGGAATTAGGTTTGATAAGGAAAGGGAGAAAACAATCACTGTTGTTCATGTGAAAGAACTAATTTTGGCATTTTGTGTTCTTGATGTGGAATTGTAAGCTTTTTGAAATAGATTTGATGTACAATTGGTTGTAGTTGATGTGGATTTAAGTTTTTTGTATGTCCTTTTAGGTTTTTGATGTGGACATGGTATTTTCTTGTCGAATTAGAGTGTGTAAACTGCTCTTCACAGTGGAAATGTACTTAATGAATTAAGCCTATGTTGTCATCAAGTTTATTTGTCAAGTAAATTGAGCCAGTGGTGATTTTTTAGTTTCAGAACTCATTTATCTATTTGTTTAGTTTGCTCACTATCTCAAAGTATGGTTAGTTGATACCTGGAAAAAAAAAAAAAGGTAAGGCCACTTTACAAAGAGACATTAAACAACAACAAAAAGTATGTCAATATTCAAATACCATTGGATTAACCATTCTAAAAAAACACCATATTACATAAGACACAAATGCCATTGTGCTCAACCAATCCCAAAACACTTGCAGATTACAAACCTCTCTCCTCCTCTTCGTTATAGTTAAGATTGCTAAACCTATATTACATAGTCAACTCTAAACCTAATGATGATTATCACTTAAACCACCAACCATCATGGAAATCAACATTATCCAAGAAAGAAACCGAAATCCCCATAACAATTTCTCTATACTGTTGCGTAGATTCAGCTGCACCAAAATGGATTCACTGCATCCTCAACTTGTGATACTCGCAAGTGCACGAGCGGTTGATAGTTTAGCATATGTAAGTGCGAGGTCGATTCCACAGGGATTGGTGATTGAATAATTCAACTCAATTTTCCTACACAAAACAGAAATGGAAACAAGAGAAACAAAACAAGAAGAAAGAAAAGAACTAAGACAAGATGGTGAGGTTTTAGAATCCACCCTAACTGTTCTAATCATGTTATGGCAGCAAGTAAACAAATTGATTCACTCATGAAGATGCTCACAAATAAGTCCATGGTGTTTGGATCAAATTGTATTGAACATCACAAGGACTTCAAGCATGGTGTTTACATTAGGAGACCTAGAAACCAAATCACATAAGTTGCTAATGGATGGAATGAAGATGATCCCCAAACCTTCCCAACAAGAGCATAACGCATAAAACCTTAGGTGATCAGTCAAAGGATGCAAAACAGCTCCATTAAAACAGTGAAGAAGAATTCATGAATGAAATCAAACTTTATAAACTCAAACCATGATACAAGACTAGCAAGATGTTTATTACAATTAATAACAGAAAAACAAAGAAAATACAAGAAGAAAATAAAAGACAAAGGGAGGAGAAGAAGATAAGGACAGCATGCTAGAGATGGAAAAGAATCATCTTCATGGCTGCCAGGAGGCCAAAGCCGCCCAGCTGCTGCCTTCTCCCTTCTCTCCCTTTGTAACTCTCAACTTTCCCTCTCTTTGTGTACAATGGAAGTGTAAATGATGGATCTCAGGATACGAGTTATGATAGTGTTTGGAATGGAAGTGATATTTATAGGGAGAATGGAGTGATAAATCTGAATTTAATATGGCTAATGCATACAACACTTGTATTTAGATAATCAGAATTGGTTGCTGCACTTCACCAATAACTCCCACCAGCAGCCCTAGCTCATCAATATGTCAGCATGACCAAGCATCCATCCAGAAACCAATACCTCATGCCTAGCTCACCATGACCAAGCATCCATCAGCTCATCCTTATGTCAGCATGATGTGTATTTTCATGGACTTACGAACTGGGCTTGGTTGAATCAAATGATGACTTTAAGATGTCCATTGTCAAATTCAGAATGTCTCTGATCCAACCACATAAGTATTGGCCCAATCCAAGCTCGGATGAAGAAGATATGGCCGAAATGAACTTCTACCTCAGTCTCCAGTTTTTGCACGTTTTTGCACCATATTGCTTCAAATGCCTTTGTATTCCTCTCATGCCAATCAACCCTTAATATGCATGGATTGTACCAAAAGTGATCTCTTGCTCTATTTGCCTACAAAACACACAAAGAGAGGCAAATAACTCAAAATTCTAAGAAACTAAGCAAAAGAAGTAAGTAAATAGGGTACGTATATGTATGAAATTATGAGCTTAACACACCCCCAAACTTAGATTTTTCTAGTCTTCGAGCAAAACAAAAGAAAAACAAAGATAAAAACAAAACAAGAAGTTAACTAGACCACTTTCGTAGGTAACTCGATTGCATTGAGCTTATGCAACAAGCCTTTAAACCTCTAGGCATACCTAGTAGGAGGAGTTGTGTCTCCTGAGGGTTTAACAGATAAAATACCCACAAACGTTTTACTGACTCTACAAAACAAAATGGTTAGAAAACTTAATAGATTTGTTAGTCCTTAAGCAAAACAAAAACAAAAACAAAAACAAAGACGTTAACCTTCCAACCGGACAAAAATGTTAAACTTCATAGACATGGCTCAACAAGGAACAAAACAAGCACTAAGGAAGTTCTAAACATTATTCAAGTGCTACCACAATCTCACACAAATCATGTTGAAGGTGTGTGTGTGAAGTAGCCATGAAGATACAACTCATGCTTCTCAAACAACGATATGAATTCCTGCAAGAATGAACACAAGTTTGCCAAGCTAAACCAAAATCAATAGGACTTTACTCATGGATGTAATGGGGTTATGGTAATGGTTAGACAAAGAATGGATATGAAAACACAAAGTCTAAGGAACAAAGTAGAGCATAATATGTAAACAAGATCATGGACGTTTGAAATGTAAGGCACATAAATTGAAAAGCTCACAACACCAGATTTTGCAATTGAATCACTTCACAATTTGATTTTGACGTTTACACACTTTGTATAATATTTGGCCCAATTTTGCGGCTCTTCACCCTAGATCACCTTGATTTCTCCTTATATCACCCTAGGGTCATGACTACATTGGCCACACTTCTTTTCTCTTTTTCTTTATTTTATTTTTTTTTCCAGCTCATTTGTTGCCTTGAATGCATTACAATTTGAAATACAATCATACTCTACATGTCCCCTAGATGGTAGGGTGTTTAATGGATGATAAGGTGATAGAAAGAAATGGCTAAGTGTTTGGGCACAAAAGGGTTTACAATGGAATATGTATTGTATGGGTTGATGGAGGAAAAAGAAAGAGGCTTAACAAAGATGGCCTAAATCATATCTTACTTATAACTTAACATTCCAGTGAATCACACAAGCAAAAATGCATACAATTGGGTAAGACATGCAAGAGTTGTATAATCATGGCTTAGGTGCATAGAAAGCTCAAGAATAATTATGTGAGACTTAGCTAGCAAAAGAATAAGATTCAGACCTAACACAATGCTTATCAAATTCTTCAGAGCCATATTAGAAGTTAGAATCAAGATTTATCATTGGTGTGGGAAGGAAAACTGAAAATGACTCAAAGGAAAGAAACAGAAAAGAAAAACGTGAGGTTTCAAATTGCTGTTTTGCTCAATTTCAACATCTAATCTGTTTTGACATGTAACTTTCAAACCACTTGGTCAAATTTAACGTTCTTTATGTCGTTGGATTCAGCATGAAAAAAATGAAGAACACAACGCGGACCAAACTTTCAAAACAGTAGCAGAAAAGAAAAAATTGTAGCAATGAAGAAGCCTACGTTTTCAGACACAAACACAAAAACTAAAAGAAAAACTTTCCCACCCCCAAACTTAAATGAAGCATTGTCCTCAATGTTTGAATCCATGTAAAGCATACAATGCACATGAAATTCAGGGTAAACGAATGAAATGAAAGAAATAAAAGAAAGAGAGTTTAGAACTTCCCCTTGAAGACAATGAGAGGGAAATGCACATAGTATGGCAGCACATGTTCTTCTTTGAGTATTTGGGTCAGCTGCTCATCTTGTTTCTCCCACATCAAGGAAAAGAAAACCCTAACAAAAACAAAACAGAAAATGAGAAAAAACTAAGCATGAGTAGTAATTATTATACAAATGAAAGAGATATGATTGGAATGCTCCCTTTGAAGTGATTAGCTGGAGCGTGGTTGGCCATAGCCGCTGGAGGTCAACTTCTCCGCTGCTCCATACTCCATGTTTCTATGGATTGGGTTGTCTCCTCTCTTTCCCTCTTTCTTATTGAGCTACTTCAGAAATGCTTAAAGAAAGACAAGGAAACTTGAAATAGATTTTTAGATTTATTGGATTAGGAAACCAGAACATAAATGAAAAGGATAAACTAAACTAAAACATCAAGATTAGGGATTCAACTTCACCACAAACATCTAATTCCATGCTTCAAAGTAACAAGCATCAAAGTAAATCAAACTAGCTTATGGAGTTCGTTCTTTCTCAAATATGATTATCCATTCGGTGTGTGGTTGTAATCAAGTATTCAGAACAAGTATTTAGCTATGGTGTTTAGTCTAAACACAAATTCCAAACCCATTAAGAACAACAAGAACAATAAAGAACCAAGTAGAATTTAAACATGGTGTTTGTCTTCAATATCTACTCATCCATTCACTAATCGGTCCAAGAGTCATATGGTGTTTATGTAAACTTGAACAAGATATTTAATTAAGAGCAAGTGAATGAAACCAGAAACTAGCAATAATCAACATGCTACTTGAACCCTTTCTTTGGTGTTGTGTAAGCTGGGACTCAAACCCAGTTCTCTTGCTTGTCAGGCAATTGTCCTTGTCCGTTGGACTACAAACACAACTTATCAATTAACCTCATTAACTTTAAAACATGAAATTGTCTAGTTATAAAAAAGATAAAAGTAAATAAAAAGTAGGAAAACCAAATAGAATCAAGCAATGTTACCAATCCCCGGCAACGGCGCCAAAACTTGTTGCGTAGATTCAGCTGCACCAAAATGGATTCACTGCATCCTCAACTTGTGATACTCGCAAGTGCACGAGCGGTTGGTAGTTTAGCATATGTAAGTGCGAGGTCGATTCCACAGGGATTGGTGATTGAATAATCCAACTCAATTTTCCTACACAAAACAGAAATGGAAACAAGAGAAACAAAACAAGAAGAAAGAAAAGAACAAAGACAAGATGGTGAGGTTTTAGAATCCACCCTAACTGTTCTAATCATGTTATGGCAGCAAGTAAACAAATTGATTCACTCATGAAGATGCTCACAAATAAGTCCATGGTGTTTGGATCAAATTGTATTGAACATCACAAGGACTCCAAGCATGGTGTTTACATTAGGAGACCTAGAAACCAAATCACATAAGTTGCTAATGGATGGAATGAAGATGATCCCCAAACCTTCCCAACAAGAGCATAACGCATAAAACCTTAGGTGATCAGTCAAAGGATGCAAAACAGCTCCATTAAAACAGTGAAGAAGAATTCATGAATGAAATCAAACTTTATAAACTCAAACCATGATACAAGACTAGCAAGATGTTTATTACAATTAATAATAGAAAAACAAAGAAAATACAAGAAGAAAATAAAAGACAAAGGGAGGAGAAGAAGATAAGGACAGCATGCTAGAGATGGAAAAGAATCATCTCCATGGCTGCCAGGAGGCCAAAGCCTCCCAGCTGCCTGCCTTCTCCCTTCTCTCCCTTTGTAACTCTCAACTTTCCCTCTCTTTGTGTACAATGGAAGTGTAAATGATGGATCTCAGGATATGAGTTATGATAGTGTTTGGAATGGAAGTGATATTTATAGGGAGAAGGGAGTGATAAATCTGAATTTAATATGGCTAATGCATACAACACTTGTATTTAGATAATCAGAATTGGTTGCTGCACTTCACCAATAACTCCCACTAGCAGCCCTAGCTCATCAATATGTCAGCATGACCAAGCATCCATCCAGAAACCAATACCTCATGCCTAGCTCACCATAACCAAGCATCCATCAGCTCATCCTTATGTCAGCATGATGTGTATTTTCATGGACTTACGAACTTGGGCTTGGCTGAATCAAATGATGACTTTAAGATGTCCATTGTCAAATTCAGAATGTCTCTGATCCAACCACATAAGTATTATATCCTTTGAACGAGAACACATCCCTAGATCAACCCACTCAAAGAAGCGACAACCTCTATTCCTTCCCTATAACACTAGAATATCATCAAAAACTACCATAAACAAGCAAAAATCTACAAATATTAAAGTGGTTGTTACCAGTGGGCAGACTGGAAACCTCTGACCTGGGTTGGAATCTATCCACGAGGTCTGAACTCGCAGTGCTTCCCACAATGGCAATGCTTTCGTTGTAGACCCTCCATCGCAACTTCAATTCAATTGTTGAAGGAGATATTTAGGGTTCACAATTGTTCGCAATTTGGGACCAATTTTTGTAAAGTTAATTAATACGCATAAAATTCCTATATAGACAAATGAACCTAGAAAAATGGCACATGGGAGCCACGGGTGCAAGTTTGAAGACTTCTATTAAGGCTGGATGGAATCCAGGCAAAGTGAGACACTATATGGAGTTTCATAGAGGAAAGTGAGACACTTAGAGTTTCAGGGGAAAGCGAGAGACTGAAATTTAGTTAGAAGAGGCATTTCAATAATTTAGCCTTAAATTAATAAGTTTTTGCACATCATATTTATTTCCTTTCATCTAACATTTTCTGTGTGTGATCCATTAAATTCTAATCAGCAAGGTAGTGGGTGATCCAAAACTCTTTGTTAATCGATTGTGAATTAAAACTCCATTTAATCCTCTCTTTATGAGAACTAGATTATATTTTGTTCTTAAGGTTTCCACAAACCGTCAGTGATGTTTAGCAACATATCACGGTTGCCCAAGCCAATATAGAATGGGTTTGTGAACCTATTCAACTGAGATTCCTGAGCAATATGGTCCTTATCTTAATCATGCTAATTGGGGCATGGAATTCATGTCAAACCCTTAGCGTGAACTACAATCTCATGTGATTCATTAGAGCATGATCACAATCTATATTATTGATCTAGCTCGTTGCTTTGGCCAAAGACTTTTGAGTTACATCTTCTGAGCATTCTCCTCCTTTCCTGAAGGTAGAGATCACTTGTTGTACACTCACATGTCTCCATGAATTGATCATGAACCCTAGTCATATCTTTGTGTTATGCCCAAAGGAACACAACGCTTCAACATGGCTAAGGGTCCACAATGCTTCTATAAGACAACTCGTGGTGCCTCTAATCAAGGACAAATTTGCATTATTCCAACTTAAGAGATCCTGATTGACATGTAAGTAAAACTTCCATTCAAGTTCTCTTTGTTGATCGCGTTGAGTGAATTCATTCTCTATCCTGAACACCCATACACTTATCTTAATGTCTCCACATGAATGACTCGAGACCAATCATCCTCTTGATTGAGTAGATATAGTGCATGATGGTCTTTGTGGATTATCAATGCCTAGTTGATTATCCTATGACCATGGAGCGTTTAGGATGTGGACATGGTACAAAAGGGTCTCTTGAACTTAACTTCTTTAAGTCACTTTCTACGTCTCACGATCCATGGATTTGTTGTTGGTTAAGTAAATGACTAAGATTATTACTCAAAACAACATAATGCCCTTACTTAATTAGGTGAAATATCCTTACAGTTTACATCTCATGATTAGCTTTAGGGCATACTTCTAACACTTCGGTGATTTAGGAGTCTATGGTTTCATTTCTAGAACAAACTAAGTAGATAATTCTGGAAATTTTATTCTCACAAGTGCACGTTTATCTAAAACAATTGTTACAGTGAATCTTTATTTGAGTTTATAATTTTTGACAGGTTAGTTTCCACTCACGGCACCTTTATAATATGTTTGCTTTGAATGAAAAGGAGTCATCTTGATGTGAGCATTGATAATTGTAGTGTAATTCTTAAGTGCCTTTACAATCACTCGTTATTTCCAGCTAGGTTTCAAAAAGTTGACGGTGCATTACATCACAGTACCACTACTACGAAATTGGGCAAAAAGCACGATCCAAAGGCCACAAAAAAGAGGGTCATGCCTTTTTGAATCACATTAGACACATATATGTAGTATTTGTGTCATATGTAGAAAAGACACAATAGTTTTGTGTCCAACTTAAACAAAAGAAGGAAATAATTGTGCTTCAATAATTTAGACACAACTTGTGTGGCCTATAGAGAGCACAAATAGACAACTTTTGTGGCTATTTATATTTCTTTTCTTTTTCAAAGTCCCATGACTTATATAAAGCATGGAGACTGAAATTTTGTGCCTCTATAAAGCACGAATACTACAACTGTGTCTTTTTAGGTGGTTTATAGAGCACGAATAATGCAATTTGTGCTCAATATTATATTTAAAAATAATAATTCTTTTTGTTTTTGGGTTGAAAATTTAAAAATAATAATTCAGTTAGATAATAAGACACGGAAAATTATAACCGTGCCTAAAGCTCTCTCTCTCTACACAAGTCACGCACCTCTCTCTCTCTCTGTCTTCTAATCTTCCTTCTGACCTAACTCTCAGTCGCCGCCTCTCTCTCTCTCGACCTCAGCTCCTCTCTCTATCGATTCGTCTCTCTCGACCTTAGTCCCCGACAGCATCGGCGTCGCTTCATCTATCTCACTCTCTCATCTGGTATCATCTCTTCTCTCGATCTCATGTCTCTGTCTGTCAACCTCATCCTCTCTCTCCCTCTCTAGAGTCGACCTAACCCAGATCGCCCCCCAGTAACCTAACCCTCTCAGAGTCTCTCTGTCTCGACTCTTCTCTATCGCGCTCGCTTTCTCTCACTCTTGTCACCTCTGTAAGTCTCTTAGAGTTCAGAGACTCGTTCTCCCTCTCCAAACCTAACCAAACATCATCCAATTTCATTAGTTTTTGGATCGAATCCTTGCAAATTGTGGAGGGCTCTGGTTCATTCTAAGGTAAATTTGTATGTATTTGGTTTGAATTTTTAGTTGTTTTCATGTTCCCCAATTTAGTAGATTATTAGGGTTTCGAACTTTTGTATTCTGTTGAAATTAAATCAATTTTTTCTTAATTTTGTAGTTGTTGTGGATAGTCTATGTGGTTTCGATTAATAGGCAAAATTGAAGGTATAAATATTTCTGTCTCAATGCTGCTTGCTTCATCTTGCTTCAAGCTTTGGTTTTGTTTGGTCCTACTAGGTTAGGATCTGATAAGATGATATGAATGATAACTTTTCTCTGCTTTAATGTCTGCGTGTTTGAAGTTAGGATTTTTATCTTAAATGTTTCTTTTTCCCTATGATATGTAATTAATTATATTTTTGTCACCCATGTTCTTGCGAGGGAAATATTTGCCTTCTGTTATTCTCTTGGATGTTTTACATCTGCAGTGCAGTTCTTGCAGCAAGAATCATGTAGGTACAGGGTAGATAGAATTGAAAATTTCATGTAACTACAAGGTAGATGTGCGACATATGATTAGCAGCCTCAGTTACTAATTTGTAACATTTTAATGAACATGGATGAATTAGATGCTTCTAGATTTGTAGTGATAAGGCATTACCTTTCTTCTTTTCTTCATAGGTACTTAAAATTCATTACCATGGCCTTAGTTTTTTCAGTTTGTTATGTTAGGGAGTGGGTCTCCAACTGGCGGAAGGTTTAAGATTGATATCAACTGTCAAGAATCATTGTACATTTAAGATTACAAATATCCATGTAGAATTCGAAAGCCAAGAGTTAAAGTTCTGAGAATTTGATAATAGAGAAGTATAAATTGTGTAGTTAGATTTGGTTTAGTTCCCACTATTAATATAATTTGATCACCCAAATGCTACTGTCATTTACTTCAAGAGGCTAAGAAATGGTACTGTCATTTACATTGAATCCAATGTAGACCATGAAGTATGTAGCCATTGGTTTTGTTGGAACTTGATAGTATTGTTGAAATATTTGGAGGATTATCCCTCTCTCTTTTAGTTCACGGCTGGTTTCATTTGGAGGAGGAGGATGACATATTATTCTTCCTCTCTCTCTTCTACAGTTAAGTATTAATTTTAACATGTTTTCCATATTTATCATTGAGCATTTAAATGTCATTTTGCTTATAGTACTTTGCTTCAAAGCTCAAAGACAAAGCATTTGTGCTCTTATTTCAATTTTTATTCATGCATTTGTTTGGTCAAGAATGATTAGAACATGCTATTGTTGGCTCTCTTGCTATTATTATGTTTATATTTTAACCTCTAAGTGGATGTATTAATATGTTTCACTGTAATAGTTATGATTTCATATTAATGTTGAAGCTAATAAAAATGGCTTTGAGGAAATGAGATTGTTTGGAGTCATATATTGTGTACAATTGAGTTCAAATTTTCTCTGCACTAATTTCAGCCAAAAAGAGCAGCTAATTATATTTGGTAACGTATATGTGCACGATATGAGATGCCATTGGTTGAGGATATGTCATTTTGTTTGTTTTTTCCTGATATTTTCATTAGTTTTTTCTCTGAGTCCATTTTGATGATGTACATGTACAGAAAACTTAGAACATCATAGTTAAGCTTTAATGTCTTCGTAAAATTAATGCATCTATTTTGCTTGTCTAAATACCCTAAACTTAAAGAGTTTATGATTTCTAGCTGGGCATCTATTGTGGTAGATTCTCTCTCTCTCCTCTCTTTAATGCTGATGCTCTTATTTGGCAGATAATGTGATTAAGGAGCCTCACAAAAGCAGACATCTCATAAAGGGTGTTTTATTTGGAGCTTCTAATTCATTGATATTAGATACGTTCAGTTTTAAGTAGAAGTTTTTTATTCAATTATTGTATCTAATCACTAAATTAAGAGGAAATGAAATTTCCGTTTGTTATTTTATATATTTTGAAAAGGTCTGAAATACCATACTTTATTAAGTGGAATTTCAGTGTGTAATTTTTTTTTATTTAAGCAATTGGCATTGAGCACGGTTTTCAAATTGTGTTTATATTTTTATATATGAAATATATACCCTATTGAGCACGATTTTAAAACTGTGCTTAGTTCACATCTGTCAAATTACTCTATTTAACAATTCAGGTCAAAATAAAGGCACAAATACTTAGCATTCGTGCTCTAAATGCCTGCCACAAAGTAAAACATTCGTGCTCTATAATTAATGGAAACTGCTATATAGTACACCGACTGCTTTAAAGTGGCTGCACCGTGGCCTTGTTCATAGGGCACAATTATCCGTGCTATTTGACATAAAAGAGCACAAATGAAATTTGTGTTTTTAGCCCAGTTTTTTAGTAGTGTACAACTGAAAAGTTGCTCCCATTTACGTGAATCTGTGTTCTCTGTAAAGGACAGAGAGATCATGCGAGTTATTGTGGAGTGCTGTTTGCAGGAGAAAGTGTTTAACAAGTATTACGCCACCCTGGCTTCCAAATTCTGTAAGCATGACAAAAATCACAAGTTCACTTTACAAGTATTTTTCTGTCCATTTTACAGTTAAGATAGCATATAAATGGGAATAAGAGGTAGGAAATTGATAGGGCACCTGTTAAGTAATCCTTTCTGACTTTTTGGTAAGCCCGTCACAGTTGGATTGCCATGTCAAAAAAATCACTTGAATTAGAAATCATTTGACCACTCAATCAATGGTTTGTGGTTTGTACTTATTTTGACACGTGAGCGCCTAATCGATGGGGTCTTCTCTTTTAAAAAAAAATTAAAAAAATAGTCTAGCTGTGCGGCTATAAACGGTTTTATTTTTATTTTTATTTTAAATCGTATAGTCGTACGACTATACTTACCTGGACACATGGGCACCCAATCACAAGACAGGTCCTCTTTTTTTAATATAAAAAGTATAACAGACGGCTATACTTACCTGGACATGTGGGCGCCTAGTAATCGCAAGGCAAGTCCTCTTTTTTAAAATATAAATAGTATAGCCGCACGGCTATACTTACCTGGACACGTGGGCGAATCACAAGACAGGTCCTCTTTTTTCAATATAAATAGTATAGCCGGGCGGCATTATCACTTACTATTATATTAGGCCATTGCTCGAGTCTCTATTGTCCTCTTTTCATTTTTTACTTTTTTAGAGTTATTACCCATATAAAGAATTTATCAATTTCAGGTTTAATACATGTATTTTTTAGAAAATTTTCAATAATACACACAAAGTATATTATTGAATAAAAATAAAATATATTAGAAAATTTAAATATATTATATTAAAATATTATATAGTGACTGAACATTTCAATTGTATCTTGCCAAAATTGTTAATAATTACTAGACAATTTATTACGCAGCTAAGTTTCACTAGTTTGTAGAGATGAAATAGCAAATTAATGTCTATAAAGTATAAACTAATGCAACTAGGAGGTCCTTTTTCTTAATTTTTTAAAAATTAAATAGTCTAGCTGCGCGGTGATACTTATTTTGACATGTGGGCTCTAAATCGATGGGGTCCTGTCTTAAAAAAAAAAAAAGTCTAGTCGCGCGGCTATTCCAGGTTTTTTAAATTTCTTTTTTACAAATAGTATAGCCGCGGCTATACTTCCCTGGACACATGGGCGCTTGATCGCAAGGCAGGTCCTTTTGTATTATACAAATAGTATAGCCGGATGGCTATACTCGGTTTTTTTTAAGAGATATTTAGTCATATACCCATTCTTAGCACTAAAACTATAAATAAACCTTACACCATTTAATTTCTATAAACAAACCCAAAAAATGACAACTGGTCCTATTGAATTTAGTTTTGATTATTAAATTACTTTGATGTCATATTGAGCATTTTGGGCTTTTTTTTATGAGGTTTTGGGGTTGGGTTTGTTTTAGAAAATCAGGAACAGTTTTGTAATTTTAAAAAAGTTAAAAGCCTTTTGTTATGTTGTAAATGGGCTTTGGGTGTGTTTCTAAAATTCATTTCATATAAGTTTTTTTTTTATAATTTGGGCTCCTACATTGGGTATAATAATGAATCTCCCTTTTTTTAATTTAAAAAAAATAGTATAGTCGTGCGGCCGTACGTATTTTGACAACTTGCGGGGTAGTCTCCTTTTTTATAAATCATATAGCCGCTTGGCTATACTTTTTTTCTCATATTTCTTTTTTCCTAATTTTTTTTAAAAAAATAGTATAGTGGATCCGCTATACTCTTTATATACATACTGGGATCTATTTTTTATTTTAAACTTTTTTCCCCGATTTTCGTTTATCGATAAGAGTAGTATACTTTAGAGCATTATCACTTACTATTAGGCCTTTGCCCAAGTCTCTATTGTCCCTTTTTCAAAGTTATTACCGGTATAAAGATTTTACCACTTTCAGGTTTAATACACGTCTTTTTTTACAAAAGTTTCAATAATACACCCAAATTCACATATTATACACATAATTTTCACATATTATCGAATAAAAATAATATATATTAAAATATTATATAGTGACTGAACTTTGCAGTTGAAACTTGCCAAAATTGGTAATGATTACTAGACAATTTATTACGCAACTAAGTTTCACTAGTTTGTAGAGTTGAAATAGCAAATTAATATTTATAAAGTATAAACTAATGCAACTAGGAGGTTCTTTTTTCTTTATTTTCTTTATTAAATAGTCTAGCTGCGCGGCGATACTTATTTTTACATGTGGGTACCAAGGTCCTCTCTTTTTTTTAAAACAAAAACAGTATAGCTACCCGGTTTTTCATAAAACAAATTTATAAATGGTATAGCCGAACGGCTATACTTACCTGGACACATGATCGCAAGGCAGGTCTTTTTTTATATAAATATTATAGCCGAACGGCTATACTTACCTGGACACGTGGGCGCCTAATCGCAAGGCATGTCCTCTTTTTTTAATATGGCTATACTTGGTTTTTTATTATTATTTTAAAAATAGTATAGCCGTACGGCTGTACCTATTTTGACAACTGCTGGGGTCCTCTCGTTTTTTATGAATAGTATAGCCGGACGGCTATACCGTTTTTTTTTTTTGTACAAATAGTATAACCGGGAGGCAATCCTCTCGTTTTTCGGATTTTTTTTTCCTAATTTTTTTTTTTATAGAAATAGTATAGTCGATCCGCTATACTCTTTTATATATATATATATATATATATATATATATATATATATATATATACTGGGATTCATTTTTTCTTTTAAATTTTTTCCCCGATTTTCTTTTATCACCCAAGTCTCTATTGTCCTCTTTTCATTTTTCAATTTTCCAGAGTTATTAACCGTATAAAGAATTTACCACTTTAATGTTTAGTACACGTACTTTTTACAAAATCTTCAATAATACACACAAAATTCACTTATTATACACATAATTTTCACATATTATTAAACAAAAATAATATATTTTAAAATTTAAATATATTATATTAAAATATTATATAGAGACCAAACTTTTCAGTTGTAACTTGCCAAAATTGTTAATGATTACTAAAAAATTTATTATGCAACTAAGTTTTACTAGTTTGTAGACTTGAAATAGCAAATTAATATATATAAAGTATAAACTAATGCAACTTGGAGGTCCTTTTTAATTTATTTTTTATTTATTAAATAGTTTAGCCTCGCCGGCGATACTTATTTTGACACGTGGGCGCCTAATCGATGGGGTCCTCTCTTTTATATACAAAAAAAATTGTCTAGCCGTTCGGCTATACCCCGTTTTTTTATTTTTTTTATTTTTATAAATATTATCGTCGCACGGCTATACTTACCTGGACACGTGGCACCTAATCATAAGGCAGGTCCTCTTTTGTTTTTTAATTTAAATAGTATAGCCGACCGGCTATACGCTGTTTTTTTTATTTTTTATTTTTTTATAAATAGTATAGCCGATCGGCTATACTCGTTTTTTTTAATATACAAATGATATAGCCGGTCGGCTATGCTCTATTTTTCTGATTTTTTTTTCCTAGATTTTTTTTTTCTCGAAAAATTGTATAGTCGATCTGCTATACTCTTTATATATATACTGAGATCCTTTTTTCTTTTAAATTTTTTTCCCCGATTTTCTTTTATCGATAAGATTAGTTTAGAGCAATTTCACTTACTATTAAGCCATTACCTAAGTCTCTATTGTCCCCTTTTCATTTTTTACTTTTTCAAAGTTTTTACCCTATAAAGAATTTACCACTTTCATGTTTAATTAATAAATGTATTTTTTTTTACAAAATTTTTAATAATACACACAAAATTCAGGTATTATACACATATTATTGAAGAAAAATAATATATATTTAAATATTATAGAGTGGCCGAACTTTTCAGTTGTAACTTGCCAAAATTGTTAATGAATACTAGACAATTTATTGTGCAACTAAGTTTCACTAGTTTGTGTTTGGGCCTAAATTTGGCGCGCTCAGTCCAAAGTCAAAAAGCCCACGTTATTTTTTGACAACCACCAATGAGATCAGGCCAAGACTGTGCATTCAAGCCCAACAAAGGAAGTCCAAAAACTATTAAAACCGCATAAATGACCTGGGCCTCGAAGAAGACCAAATTGAGCTTGAGACCAAAATGGGCTTGGCAATTAATCTTAAAATTGAAGAAGAAAGAAAGAAGCCCAAAAGAGAAACATGCTCACGTGCTCACGTGCTCATATGACTTACCTAACTTTGAAAAGTCAAGAACATCAACTGAAGTCACAGAGAGAAGTTGTAGGGATTCATGAATACACGCCTGCAGAAACTTTCTCCAGTCCCTCACAAACAGAGAAAGATCAAAATCTTTTATATATATATATATATATATAGAAAATTCAATAGGCACTATTCTCAAAGGATACGCAAACTATGTTTTCTAAACGAAAGATAAGCAGGAAACAAGGAGTTGCTGAAATGGAAAATCACACTCACCATCACGGTTTGAAAAGAAGTTAAACTGGAAAAAGAAGGCGAGGTTCCCCATTAGCACAGAGAAGTGACTGAACTCAATTGGAAGCTTACTTGCCAAGAAATGATAAAACCCCCTTTCTTTTTGCATTTAAAATAAAAGATATTTTGGGAAATTTTGCCGCCCATTATTAAAATTAGAGCCTTCACTCCCAAAGAGTTTTTTATAAATATAAGAGAGGGTGAACAGTCAAAGACAATCAAACAACCAAAAAAAATCAGTCAAAAGACAAACACTCAAAATGGTCACTTGATCCCAGGAGAGCCTTCAAGCAAATTGAACTAACCAAAACCAGCTAAGTCACAAGGAAGCCAGTTACAAGTCAAAACTGCCAGTTTTCATACTTAGAAGAAAGTCATTCAAAACGAGATTTTTCTCGTTACAAATTTGGTTCAGCAAAGTCAAAGCAAGCTGAGTTTGAGTTTTTTTTTTTTACAAATATGAAAACCTCAACAAATTTATGGAGAGCCCTGACTAAACAGAATAGGCATCACAGGCACAGTTCCAGCTCTAGTCTAGTCACTTCTGCCCCTTTCAGCTGAAGAACTCCCAGTTCTGCCCACACAAAAGCCGTCTGGGGCTTGAAAAGGATTAAAGCTCTGCTAAACTCAAGCTTTGGTATCGAATTTGCAGCTGAAGCCTAGCAGTTGAAGTTGTTGAAAGTCCAGTCCAGCCCAAATCAGAAACATCTGCTCGAGACAGAAATGGAAGCGCAATCCTCTTTTTGTCTTTTCACAGTTAGTTTTTCCCTTTTGAACTTTGTAAAAGGAAGTTCTCTCCGAAAACGGATCACTCTCTTATCATTTATTCTGGCCAAAACTACCAGTTTTGTACTGTGAAAAATTGTGAAGTCCTCACCAGTCTGAGGCAAGAAAAGAACTTACTTGGGAGATATTCCTCACCCAAATTCACAATCGCTTGTTCAAAAATCAGTAACTTGGGGCACAAGTTATCTATTTTTACGAAGTCTACTAGGATTTTCATTACCAACAGTGGCACGCTTGCACACTAAAGAAAGTTAACTTGTTAACCAATCAATGGTTTTCAAGGCAATGGGGAACTTTGCCCTACCATCACAGGAAACAAATCAAAACGGGTGACAGTTTGTAGAGTTGAAATAGCAAATTAATATCTATAAAGTATAAACTAATGCAACTAGGATGTTTTTTATTCTTAATTTTTTTATTAAATAGTATAGCCGTGCAGCGATACTTATTTTGACACGTGGGCGCCAAATCGATGGGGTCCTCTCTTTTAAAAAAAAAAAATAGTCTCGCTTTGCAGCTACTAATTTTGGCAAACGCTGGGGCTTTCTCCTTTTTCCGGCTATCATAATGGCATAATGGCATTCAGAATCCCACTATTCACACACAACTAGCCCATACATTTGACCATAGTAAGACACTTTTCCACATTAAAGTACAAGAAGATAGCACAACAATATATATACTGGGCCCTTTTTATATTTTCAATTTTTTTTCCCGATTTTCGTTTATCGAGAATAACAGTAGTTTAGAGCATTATCCATTACTATTAGGCCATTACCTGAGTCTCTATTGTCCCCTTTTCATTTTTTACTTTTTCAGAGTTATTAGCCATACAAAGAATTTATCACTTTCATGTATAGTACACAAATGTTTTACAAAATTTTCAATAATACACACAAAATTCACGTATTATACACTTAATTTTCACATATTATTGAATACAAATAATATATATTTAAATATTTAAAAATATTATATTTAAATATTATATAGTAGCCGAACTTTTCAGTTGCAACTTCGCCAAAATTGTTAATGATTACTAAACAATTTATTATGCAACTAAGTTTTAGAGTTGAAATAGCAACTGAAAAGTATAAACTAATGAAACTAAGAGGTCCTTTTTTTTTAATAATTAAATAGTCTAGCCATGCGGTGATACTTATTTTGACACATGGCGCCTAATCGATGGGGTCCTCGTCTAGCCATGCGGCTATACCCCCTTTTTAAAATTTATTTATTTATTTATTGTATAGCCGCACGGCTATACTTACTTGGACACATGGGATGGGCCGCCTAATTGCAAGACAGGTCCTTTTTTTTAATATAAATAGTATAGCCGTTGGCAACACTTGGTTTTTTATATATATATTTTTTAAATAGTATAGCCGTGCGGCTGTACGTATTTTGACAACTGCTGGGGTCCTCTCCTCTTTTTGTAAATAGTATAGCCGCTCGGCTATACTCGTTTTTAAATTTTTTTGTACAAATAGTATTGCCGGGCTGCTATACTCTGTTTTTCTAGTGGATTTTGTTGATCACAACCATATGTCTTAATGATTTCTGATTTTACTACTTTTTTGCAAGGATGAGTTTGAATAAAGACTTAAAAAATAAAGAGTTCGGATCGTTGAAATAAAATGTGCATCGGACCGTACAAGGTGTCCGTAAAATCTCTCAACAGAATTGGACAATTTCTTTATAATCGACCGTTTGAACCTCAAGCGCTGTAACAATTAATCATCCATGAGGGCCCAACGTAGAAACAAAACAATACAAAATGAAAAAAAAAAATTGTATAGCAAAAATTAATACACATATTTTACCTACACAAAAGTGTGCGACAGATCATTAGCAGGTAATTGAGCACTAGCTCTATGTAGTGATGGTGAAGAAATTGTTGGTTGTTGGACGTTAATCTTTTCCAAATGAAAAATAAGCAAGAATAGAGAGCATCATCTTTGGCCTACCTGCTGGAATATATGGAAGTCGCGTTGCAAGGTGGTCATGGAAGGCTATAGTCCATCCCCGAGGGCGACTGTGATTGCATCCTCTTCTGCTATCTCTAATTTTTCGAGAGCAAAAGCTCACATGGTGGCAACTAGAGGGCCTTCCGCCCATCCAGAGCAGAGAATTCATACGTGGTGCCCCCTTTTTGCCCCCGAAAATTGAAATAAACATTGATGCAGCCTGGTATGCAGATTCTCAATGAGGTGGCATTGGTTTAATTGCTAGAAATCATCTTGGATCTTTTATTGCAGCCAAGAAGTGTCCTTGTTCTGCAAATTCGGCGTTGGAAGCAGAAGCATTAGCTACTGCAGAAGCCTTAGCTGCTGTAGAAGCGTGTTTCTTTGCTATTGAGCATCAATTTAGTCGGGTTCATTTTGAGATGGATTGTAGAGAAGTGATTCGTGGAGTGCAAGGAAACATTTCGAGAGGACAGTGGGAGTTGAATCCTTTCCTCTATAAGATTAAGGAGCAACTTGTGTTAGATTTCTTTATATATACGTGTTCAAGATCTTTCACACAATCTGAAATACGTAAAGACATAAAGACATACTTGGAGCCATCTTCCTTGAGCACACGACCTCTGAACTCATCCAATCCGTAGCAGCAGCAATCCTAGCAAGAACAGGAACGGCTCAAGACTTCTGCTCTCTCTCAAAATCTATGTTAGCTCTCTATTTATGATGAGAATATGGTTAGAGAACGTGTCTGATGAGAGCAGGGCCTTAAGCTTATATAGGGCTAGGTCAAGTCGTCTCTACTCATCACCGAGGGTCGACTTGACTAATCTTCCAAGCCCACCAGATCGGTTCATGCATAAAAGAAAATAAATAGGACCCCTTAGTAGGCTTCAAAACCCTTCCTTATTCCACAAGGTTTTGGGCCTTAAGGTATAACTTAATTTAAACTCTTATCAAAATCGAATATAACTCAGTATCTAGTGCACCGATCTAAATAGGAAAACATAACAACTTGGCCATCCAAATTTTGTTGATACTAGCTTGGCTTGGTGTCCATGAATAGCTAATGTGGTAGCATATCACACTACGACTCTGGCAAGTGCGAGGATGAACCCTGTGACCTTGGTCAACAGACCACCATCTTCGCTGGTGCATGTTATCAACAATGATGGTCTCCCTTGCCCCCCTTCTTAGTTGCTTGCTTGCAATCTGCAAGGTTGGACATTGTAGTCTTAGTGTGGGTGGCGTCTTTGTTTATTTGCTTTTTTGCAGCTTGCTTTGTTTATGTAGTTGGTTGTTTCTAATTGTCCTACCTACTGGTTGAGAATTTCCCTGTGCTTTGTTCTTGTTTCCGGGGGTTTGTCCTCAATATCATTTTCGATCAAAAGAAAGAGAGCATCATGCATAAACCAATAATTTGTTTAATTTAGGCCTCTAGATTCCTGGCCAACCAATAATTGTGCATCTTTAATTTGTCAACGTGAAGTAATTATGCAATTAAAGAGCATTACTGATGTTACTTCTTTTGAATATTTGAGAACTCCTAAACTTCTTGGTTGGATAAATGCAATTAAATCGTCGTTCTATAATATATTGTTTAACTCTCACCATATACGGTTGCTGGACTTCCATGGTCCATGGTCGACGGTACAGGAAAGTGTAACTGGAATAGGACTCTGAGGGACTTATTAACGGGGATGCGGCACTTGATGTCACCTTGGAGGGCATTGTCCTTGACATTCGAAAGCTTGCTCAACAACTGGAGATGGTGAACGTTTCGTTTACATCTCATAGAGGGAATAAAGCAGCACATGAGCTTGCTGGCTTTGTTACTCGTTATGGAGGGTCCAATGTGTGGGATGTGATTTGACCACATCAGATGTTTATCTACTAGCTGAGGATTCAAACCTTGATTTACGTCTTTGAATAAAATCTCCAGATTTTTGGCCGAAAAAAAAAACCCCTCACCATAAATAAACGCATAAACTCTCACCTTCCACAACTTTGATCTAAGTTCACTCATTGCACCAAGGCACTTCTTGCAAGTTTCTTCGGAGATGTCCCGAGTGCATTGAGTCACACCATAAATTAAATTTGTGATTGATCCGCTATGTTGTAGTTTTCCATGAGCATACAACAATGGACTACCAGAAGCTAGAGAACATAATTGGTTGGTCCCAGGCGGTGTAGAAACCTTCCCCTTATGCAAGGGAATGGTAGATTTAGCAGGGATAAGGGATGTCAATAAAGGTAAAACTTGTTTCGAGTCTTTTGCTTATCATGCATTCTTCCATAACACAACGTACATGTCATTCAAAAGATGAAGAACATAAAAACATGCAGCTAGAGAAACAAAATAAGGAGAGAGAGCTTCGGAATCCCAAAGTATTAAGTTTTAGTAATCTTCCCCTTCACCCTCGTCATCAGCACCTTCTGCTCCAACTTCCTCATAGTCTTTTTCAAGAGCAGCAAGATCCTCACGGGCTTCCGAGAATTCACCTTCCTCCATCCCTTCACCTACATACCAATGCACAAACGCCCGCTTGGAATACATAAGGTCGAATTTATGGTCAATTCGGGAGAACACCTCAGCGACAGCAGTGTTGTTGCTTATCATGCAAACTGCTCGTTGCACCTTGGCAAGATCACCACCTGGCACCACTGAAGGCGGCTCGTAGTTAATACCGCATTTGAAACCAGTTGGGCACCTGAAAGTATCAACATGGAGAACTCATTCATCAAATATATGCTTATCATGCGAGCTTAATTTTTAAAACAGCCTGTGTCAGAACTACAAGAACTGAAATTATGAAACCAATAATAAAGCAAGTCCTAATTCATCAATTTTGGTGCAAGTATTATTTAGGCTTATATTTTAAAGAAACTAGATGTACGGAAGCTCTACTCACCAGTCAACAAATTGAACTGTTCCCTTTGTCTTAATGGTAGCTACAGCTGCATTTACATCCTTTGGTACAACGTCACCACGGTACATCAAGCAGCATGCCATGTACTTCCCATGCCTCGGATCACACTTGGCCATCATACTTGAGGGCTCAAATACAGCACTTGTGATCTCAGGAACTGATAGTTGCTCATGGTAAGCCTTTTGCGGAGATTACAGGGGCATAAGATGAGAGCATAAAGTGGATACGAGGATATGGGACAAGGTTAGTTTGAAACTCCGTAATGTCCACATTAATGGCACCATCAAACCTCAAAGAAGTGGTCAAAGAAGAGATTGTTTGGGATATTAATCTATTCAAGTTGGTGTATGTTGGCCTTTCAATGTCTAAAGATCTCCTACAGATATCATAAATGGCTTCATTGTCCAGAAGCACAGCCACGTCTGTATGTTCAAGGAGAGAATGCGTGGAGAGCACGCTATTGTAAGGTTCTACAACAGCAGTGGAGACCTGGACATTTTGAGATTAGTTGCTGGAGAAAGCCACACATGCATAGTTCAACAGTATTAAGAAGTAATCTTTCCTGTGTTTCTGCCCACAACTTAAGTTGTCTCTCCAGATGAGAATAACGGTGAAGTATAAACTCTCTAGTTTCAGATTTGGTATGCATAGTGTAATATTAAGAACTGAAAACCCATTAAATGGAACCAGATGAAAAAAGTAAGAAGATGTGAAAATTAACCGAATGAAAAGCTTATGAGAATTTTCATTCTCAAAGAAGTCATCTGTCCTAAGTTTCTGCCAACCATTTATATTGTCTCTACAGATGAGAATAAAGCTGCAGTATAATAAACATTGAAACTGATATTGCATACAAAATTTAAGACCTATCTTTTTGTAAAGATTTATTCCCATGCAAGCAGAACTAATTCGTTGCAATAAAAAATTGAAACTGATATTGCTTACAAAATTTACAAGAAAAAGACAAGTTGTGTTGTGTTCATAAATACTAGTTTTAGCAGTAAAAGTTCCATGATTCCATCCAAATAATAACCTGTAAGTTTTTCGAGTATCTACCTGAGGAGAAGGATAAATGCTGAAACCAAGTTTTGACTTCTTCCCATAATCGACAGACAATCGTTCCAGAAGTAGTGACCCCAAACCAGAACCAGTGCCACCACCAACAGCGTTAAAGACCAAAAACCCTTGCAAACCAGTGCAATTATCAGCTAATTTTCTCACCCTGTCAAGGCATAGGTCCACAATTTCCCTCCCCACTGTAACATTCAACAGAGAAAACCAGTTATAACTAACATAATAGAAGGAAATGCCAGTTTGACAGTGCTATAGAAATTCATATACCAGTGTAGTGTCCTCTGGCAAAATTGTTAGCAGCATCTTCTTTGCCAGAAATAAGTTGTTCAGGATGAAACAGTTGTCTGTAAGTCCCAGTTCTGACTTCATCAATAACCGTGGGTTCCAAATCAACAAATATAGCTCTGGGCACATGATGGCCAGAACCGGTTTGGCTGAAGAAGGTGTTAAAAGCATCATGTGCCGCACCAACAGAGGTGTCACTGCATTCACATATAAACCTTCTTAAGACCAGAAACGATCCATTCAATAAATCTCATGGTGAGTTTTTTCTCAATCACGAAAATAAATTTTAACATTAAAATCCATAAATATTAAAGTATACCTACAAAAAAGGAATTGAAAGATGACTTTATGATAATTACTCAATGAACTAGATCACAAATCAAAGAAAAAAAGATAAAACAAAACAAAATTAAATGCATTGTTCGAGAGATCAAAACAATATTACTACTCAAGACCGCACCAAATACCAGTTATGAATATATAACACAAGAACCACTAAAGAAAGATATCTTGAGTGAACAAGCTCATACAAATCAGCGGAAGAATGGAAAATAATATGCATATCCAGACCACTTAAAAACTACCTTGGGTCACAGGCAAACTCATAAACAGACATTCACCAATCAATGGTTAGAAAATTGGGTAGGAAGGTATTGATACAAATAGATGATTCCAGATTGTGTTTCAATTTTTTATCTTTGGATGTTACCTTATGATAGATTAGCAACAGAAGAGAGCCTGATCAATTATGCAAGAAAAAGAGAAATTGTGAAACTGGCACTTATATTGAAAGAGTAGATTTAGTGGCAAAAGTCTCAACAAGACAACACAGTTACTAGTTCAATCTTAATAGATTCCAACTGTTTTCCCTAATATATATATATATATATATATATATAAATTTCATGATTCCATTCAAGATTAACAAAACGCAGAGATTAACAAAGTGAGTCTTTTCCTCAATTAACTCCAAAGTTCATTCAAGATTCCTCTAAATTGGAATTACAACAACAATAATGATCAAGAAGTAAAATGAATTGGCATAAGCTTCTTGATCACATTATAAGATTCTTCACATTTCCACTTTCATGAATACCTGTCAATTCAAGCCATGTTTGTTTCCTTTATTTTCTTTTCCACGGAAAAAAAAAAGGGGGAAACAAACAACTAAATAAATGAAACAATGGTGAATTCGGGTTAATCAAATTGTGATCTACTAGATTGTTGCAATTAATTGACCAAATATAAGCCAATTCCCAATTGTACAAACAATATCTCAAACACTAAGAGAATTTGAATCCAAAAACCCAAAACTATTACAATTAGAAAAGATAAAAGAATCATTTTCAAAAGAATATATTGAAGTTCTATAAACAGCACCCCAATTGAAAGCGACAATTACAAAAACTGAAATAAAAATAAAAATAAAAAATGAAAACAAACAAAACCAAATCAATGATTAATATATATATATATATATATATACCTGGGCATCATGCCATCAGGTTGAATTCCATGTTCAAGGCAGTAGAGCTCCCAGCAGGCATTCCCAACTTGGATCCCTGCTTGTCCTATGTGTACGCTTATTATCTCCCTCATTTCTCTATCGGATCAATTACAATCACAAATGCCAATGAAAGATAAAGGAAGAAACAATCAACAAATACAATTTCAAAGGAACGACGTTTCTGTTCTTCAATGGCAATTGCCAAGGAAACGATCTCAAATCTCAATCAATGACGACGGACCACAACAGAGAGTTCACCCAAAAACAAAACAAAATTAACGAAATGAATTATTAGTAGTTGTTACCAAATATATAACTATTAACTATTGGTTTTTTTTCTTTTTCTTTTTCTGGTGGGTAAATATGAAAATATAAAATTAGTAGTTCCAGTCCAGAGCCATCCATTCAATTATTTATTTAACAAAAGTGATTTTTGTTTTAATAAATAATTTGGGTCCCTCCACACCCGGAGCCAACTGTTGCTGGGCTATGTTAACAGATGTTCGGATCCTCTTGCCGCCCCGCACTTTGCATATTCTCATGTTATTTTAACAGCAACAAATAACACATATATGGGTATAGTTAAGTTGGCTAAAATAAATGTGCTGTACAGCATTAAAATTCGAATTTTCATTTTTATAAATTAAATTAATTTAAAATAGATTATCACTTATATATCTAACGAAAATAGCAACAAACAGCAAAACCAGATCGTTTTGTAATTTACTCCGTATCTCTTTTTGGACGAAAATTTCCTCCGTATCTATTTGGTAGACGAAAAAGTAGCAGATGTGACCACAGAGGACTATATTAGTTATTTTGTGAATTTGAGGACTAAAATGTAAATCGGATCTAAGTTAAAGGATTATGGTGGCAACTAAAAAACCAAAAAAAAATGGGCGAATTGGATAAACATATATAGCTTACGTAGGAGTCGAGTAGAAAAGACAGGGAACTCGTGAAATTGGAGGCAGAGGAAGCAGAGGACATGGGTAGTGTGAAAGCAGTTGCTCTTATCACCGGAGATTCCAAAGTCCGAGGCTCTCTTCATTTCGTTCAGGACGCCAACGGTCTCTTACTCTCTCTCTCTCTCTCTCTGTCCGGCGTGTGTGCTTTTCTGGGTTGGTTTGGTGTTAATTGTTGGTAATTTAAATATAAACAGGGCCTACACAAGTAAAAGGGAGAATTACTGGGCTCTCTCCGGGCCTCCATGGTTTCCATATTCACGCTCTTGGTGATACCTCCAATGGTTGCAATTCCACTGGTAAAAGATTTCTATCTCTCTATAATTTTCAGCTTAAATTCTCAATTTTCAATGTTGGCTTTTTCTTTAATGGGCTTTAATTTTCTCATTTGTTTTTCTCGGTTCACTGTTGGTAAACTAGTAAAGTTTTATATTTTGATGTTGGTGTTTATTAGGACCTCATTTTAATCCACTGAAGAAGGACCATGGAGCTCCTTCAGATAAGGAGCGTCACGCAGGTGATTTGGGTAACGTTGTTGCAGGCCCAGATGGTATGAAAGTATTGGTTTCTGTGTGTAATGTAGTATTGTACACCAGATGGAATGGTTCCTCAGATACATACAGCTCAGTATTTTACTAAATTTGCACTCTGCAGGAGTTGCTGAGGTTTCTCTTAAGGACTGGCAGGTAATTTGATTCATTTTCTGTTCACTCAAATCCTCTAAAATGGTAACATGGCGTCTAGCTGATATCTTTTAATTGAAACATGCTATATATATGTCATAGGTTATCTACAATGCTAGCATATTATTGCCAATGAAATCATTTTATTTGTTTGGATTCCTGTTCCCCTTTTTCTATAATCTAAGTTCTAATATCAATTTTAGATTCCACTAAGCGGACCTCATTCCATTCTTGGGCGGGCAGTTGTAGTGCATGCTGATCCTGATGATCTTGGCAAAGGTAAGAATGCACAATTTGATTGGATGATTGTTTGCTTAATACATTTGCACTTTCATAGCATCTTCTGGAGCTTATATTGCAAAGGTATCAATCTCATCACATTTAGACTAAATTATGGTCTCTCTTATCATCATGCGATGAAAATTTTTCCTTCAGTTTGTCAGGTTTGTGTCAATCACACAACATCTAAGAAGCATTCGTTCACCTCTTTGATACAAAAAGTTGTCTCCTTAGCTCTTCATACTTTAGAAATAATTTCACAAGCATATCTCTTATCACTTCATTTTGACTTCAGGAGTTTTAGAAAAGTGGGTGAATTTACCTGTCGTGTAGCCCTTCTCAGTGTGTCTGAAATCATGTGTTTTTATAATAAATTCTATGCATTCTTTTCCGGTTTGTGCTGGTATTGTTAATACCATGGATACAGATCGGATTTTGGTGCTGGTGTTTTTTTGTTTGAATGGATTCCATGAGACTCGTACTGCAGTATCATATGGTTTTATCAGATTGCTGTGATGTCCATAGCTTCTAACTTGATTCCTTACCATTATGCTAACACTAATCATATATTTCTTACTTACCCAATAAAGGTAGATTGAGATTGAGAGAGATGAAGAGAGAGAGGGTTAATCCGCATCTATATTTCTGTTGAGAAACGGCTGCGTTTATTTTTGTTGAGGAGCTCGTTTTGGAACAATTTCTTGGTCCCTGGCTCCCTGCATGGCTGCATATCTGAAAGCATTGGAAGATTTTGAATCTGTAATACTTTGGAACTGGTGGAAATGCTTTAATAGGAGGGAAAAACTATGAGCCATCTTGAAGATGAACTCCCTTTAGGAGTGAAATTGAAGGGGAGGAACTGGAAAATTATTTTCCTTGGAAATTTTTTAATGCTTTGTTTAGTAACATCCTCTTCATGACAAACAGAATCATGAATTATATCTTGCCACTATGGATTTTCACATGCTTCACAATATGCTGAGACCTGTGGTGTGGGTCTTAACTATAAATTTCATGTCACCTCCCTCCTCCCCTAGCCCCACACTGCCCACCCCCGTCTCCCTCGCCCCATTCCATCTCTCTCTCTCTCTCTCTCACACACACACACACACACATAGTAAACCTGATGTAGTACAGCCCGTAGGTATTAGATTAAGCACTCAAACAATAGAACATAGAAGAATATAAGAGATTGAGGAGACGAAAATATAGATCGAAAAGACGAAAGAAAAAGCAGAACAGTAGAACAAGAAGAATATCGGAGGTCGAGGAGACGAAAATATAGATCGAAGGGACGAAAGAAAGGACCGAAATCAGAGAACCGAGAAGGAAGGACAGAAATCACATAGTTTTAAGAGAAGGTTTACTCAATATCCAAATCTGAATTTTAAAGAACTACATGGGGGTATTTATAGCAAACTAAAACCTAGACATAATAGGATAAAAATCCCTTGCTTAAAGGGATATCCTAACCCAAATAAAATAGGAAACTTAAAACTAGAAATCTGGAAATCTGGAAATCTGGAAAAGTAGAAATCCTACTAGAATTGGGAAAACTAGAGAATCTAGGAAACTAACAAATACATTAGGAAACTAATAAATTTAGGTCATATGCGTCCTGCATCAAAACCATACCAATTGCAACTAAACAAGCAGCAACAGAAAGCTTCAACTCTGATATACAACCAAATAGCAGTCAGATATTTTGCTCATTGGGTGTGAGTATAATTGTTAAGCATAAGATCTCTGTCCAAATTGGGCACATGAAAAGGCAACATGATGCACTTATGCAGGGATGGGAGAGGAGGGAAGGCCAGGGGTAGAGGAGAGTTCGGGGGATGATGGTAGGGGTTATTTTCATTTTGTTTAATTCCAATTATATTGTGTTACAATTCTTTTAGTTTTTTAATTATTGGGTGACCCAATTTCCCTTGAAAGAATCTCACATGTTGACTTAATAGAAACTTTGACAGAATCGAACCGAAATTTTTTCTCTGTTTTTGTTCTCGGAAAATATTCCCCGAATGAAGCTAACAGATGCATTCTCAGATGTTAAAATTACAAATTCGTTTTCTCGTTTTGGATTCTCTTATTGTTTAATTCTAGTCCATTTGGTAGCGATGGTTTTTCTTTCAATGGGGATTGAAACCTTCTGTAGTGACATTCAAAATATTTTCTTTTGGAAGTCAATAATCCCGCAAGGCTAATTACATACTGTAATACAATTGATGAATGTTCTGTGATTTTGCAAAGCATCTTCTTGAGCTTATATCACAAAGATGTCAATCTCCTCAGAGTTAAAGTCTAAATATTTTTATTCTTATTATCATGCCATGAAATTTTATTTCACTTGTGCCAGGTTTGTGTCAATCACACAACATTTTATGAAGTACTCATCCACCTAGTTGAGTCCAATTACGAATGATTCTCTCATTAGGTCTTTACACGTGAGAAATAATTTATCTTGCATATCTCTTGGCACTTTGTTTTGAATTCAAGAGTTTTAGAAGTGGGTGAATTTACTTGTTTCTCTCATCGTGTTTAAAATCATATGTTTTTGTGCAATACAACCAACACATACTTTTCCATTTTGTCCTGTGATAGTTAATATCATATGAATGCAGATTGGAGTTTTGTGCATGCTTTATGCTGGTATGCAGATTGTAGTATCATAACTTTCAGGAGGTTATGATACTACAGTACCATATTGCTTTATAGATCTGGACAGTTCAAATTGTTGAAACTGTGATATAGATACTCCTGAAAGTTTTGTTGTCTGGGATCAATCCCAGGGGTAATGTCCTGATGATTGATGTGAAGGTTTTCATCCGAAAGTGAACTTAATTTCTTACTATTAAGCTACATAAATGGTAGATTTCTTACTAACCAAATGAAGAGAGATTGAAAGATGAGAGAGAGGAAGATATATATATATATATATATATAATTTGCATGCTACGTTTCTGTTGAGAAACTGCTGCTTTTATTTTAGTTAAGGAGTTTTTTTTGGATCAATTGCCTTGGTCCCTAGCTCCCCGCATGGCTGCAGATATGAAATTTGGAAAGTTTTGAATATTTGATATTTGGAACTGGAATGCTCTAAGAGTAGGGAAAAAGTATGCGCTATCTTGAATATGAATTTAGGAGTGAAAGGATTCACTGAAAGTATGCGCTATCTCCTCTTATGACATACAGAACGATGATTTATACTTGGCACAGTGGTGCTGAGAAATTAAAAAACACTGCCCAATTGGCTTCTGCCTTTTCTGCAATAACTTGCTCTGCCATCTTCAGTTATTTCAAATTTCTATTTTCTAGTACAAATTGCAGTACTGTGGATTTATCTTCTGATTCATGTCCACCATGGAAGCTGTTCCCTGATGTCTGTTATTGTTAATGCAACAGGTGGACATGAACTCAGCAAGACTACTGGGAATGCAGGAGCAAGAGTTGGATGTGGTATGTATTTCACTTCTCTAGCCTTTTGTTGCTGCAAGAAAATTGTTCTTTAAAAGTCAGTAGTAGGGTCAGGCAAACTGTTTTTTGGCATTCTTTTTTTTTCCTTGTTTCTCCCCCTTTCCCCTTTTCATCCCCCAAACTCTTGCCTATGTTTGTTACATTGACTTTTTGGCAGGTATCATTGGCCTTAAGTCATCTGTTTAGAGAGAATTGCTTATGGGGCAGATAGCACACAACCTAATAAATGTGGTTTAGTCCTCTCTCTTTCCATATTTGTTCAGTGTTCTATAATCTTGTAATAATATTATTATATTGGTATAGGAATGCTTTACTTGGAAAATTAATGCCTGCTTCTTCGTTAAGTTCGGTTTTGAGAAAACCATTCTTTCCCTCTTGAGTGCGCTTTTTTGCTTTGTAAACTGGCAAAACCATCAATGTAGACCGACTTGAAAGTTCTGTTTGTTATACAAGTAAATTGCAAGTTCAGTAAGACTATGACTCTATATATCACGTGAAATGATATTTATGTACATGCTATCTCAAGCAATATTGAAATCCACAGGATATTCTCATGCTTTTATATTAGAAAACAATGAAAGAATATTAATTCTTTGGAAAAAAAAAATTATATAAATGCACCGATACGCACTACTCACTGGCAAAATGTGTGTAAATTAGGGGTCATCATTCTTGGGCCAATGGGGGCCCGCCTTGCCCATCAAGAAAAAGCCCGACAAAGTCAGTTATAGGCCATGGGCTAGCCCGGCCCGATATTTATTGGTTTAGGTTTGGGCGTAGGTGTCTAAAGCCCAACCCGGCCTATAAGCCCAATCCGTTTGAGCCTATGAAGGCCCGGCCCATAGACCCATATATTTTATATAAACATAAATTTTGTTTAAAAGTGAAAGGAAATGGAGATGCACACAAGGGGTTTCAAATCCCTACCACTTTCATCTCAATTAACAACGTATCCACCATGCCATAGACAACTTAATGATTATATGCTACACCATTTAATATTTATATATGCTTCATCAAAAACCTTGTCACAATTGAATTTAAGGCATATCAATAATGTTGGAGCTACATCAAACTATGTCAACTTAGAAGGCACTTCTTCCATATCATCTTTTAGAGTTTTACGGTGAAGAGAATGTCACAAGAGACGCACACAAGTAGGCCCATTTCGGTCCAGCAGGCCCAATGAGCTTTTTCAAGCCTAACCCATGGGCCAGACTTGGACTTTGAATTTTTTTTTAAAACCCAGCTGAGCCAAGCCTTTTATTTCTCTCTCCTCTTTAAAGCCCAGCTCGGCTAAGCCCAAGCCCATTAAATTTGGGCCGAGCTAGCCCGGCCCGGCCCATTAATGAGGCCTAATAGGTAGGAGGTCATATTTATAATCCAACGGTGGCCAAATTCTTATGTAAATTAGAATTTAAAGTAATACAATTAATATAAGAATTCTTGATATTGGTCCACAAGTCATGCCAACAATATGTACATCACCACAAATCCTGTTGTTAGCACGCTCAATAGCATGTCTCCTGATTATGACCCGCTTTCACTCCGCCGTCGAGCATAGCTAGAAGGTATGGAGACATTTACAGGTGATAAGCCTGAAAAATAGAAAATTTCAAAATATGACATAGATACTAAGGGGAACTTGAAAAAAAATAAGAGTTCATATAGACTCATAATTGAACTTGCAATCATAGTTCACCCATCCAATCCGTTACGAGCTAAAATCGTACACGATTATCTTATTTTTAGAACAAGATCTGCAATTGAAGAAACAAAAAAAGGGTCATAATTGAGACAACACATTTATGATTGTCATACATGGTTTTCAAAAGCAAATTGTGATAATCAATATTTATCAGGTACAAAAAATAATTGCAAATTGCTCAAAAAGCAATTGCATTGTGCACCACCAGGTAGACTAGAAAATACATTACTTTGCATAAACCCTAGCATAAATAAGCTTCTGAAATAAATATACACACGGAGAAAAAATTGAAGAGGATTCATCCAACCAAATATCTACAAATTTTTTCTCCACAAAAATTCAATAACCAGCCGAAATTCGGGGCCTAACCTCCTAAAATTGTCACACCTCCCTGAGCCTTTTGAAAACCAATGCACCGCACACTAATGCCTACCTATAAGAGCATGTCCAGCCTGAGCCAAGACTGGGCAAAAGGCCCCCCAAGGTAGCCCAAGGGAGCTCCAGCGGGAGAGAAATGGCCCGGCAAATGGTGGGTCCCATCAAACTGGGCAAGCCCACGGGGAGATCTTGCCTGGGCTGCTGCCCAAAGGCGCGACGTCAATGAGCCAAATTTTTTAAAAAAATTCGAAAAAAATTCAAATTTTTTTTAAAAAAAATACCAAAAAATTATGGATGTTTTCCCAATAAATACATAACAATTTTATTCACTTTCCACACCAAATCTTCATACAAACTCTTCTCCTTACAATATTTTTTACTTTCCACTCATATTTTTTTACTACTTTCCAATAAATAAAGCATTAAATAATATGACTATTTATTAAAAATATTTGCACATCACAACAAAGATTAATTAAAAACAAAACTTCATTTATTGCAAACAACACACAAAATAAACCATAATTAAAATCTTATTTGAAAATTTAATTCGAAAATTTTATCTGAAATTTTAGGTGAAAAATTTATAATAAATAGTGACATGTGGCAACCGAAAATATTATATGAAAAGCTTATCAAAATTAATGGCTTAAGGTATATAAAAATATAAAATAAAGTACAATGAATAGTATTTGCCCTTGCCCTAGCCTTCCAAGAATGGAACCAACTAAGGCAAGGCTGACACTATTCATGTGAATAGAGCAGCAAGCCCTTGCCTTGCCTTTGCCTTGCCTTTGCCTTGCCTTAGCCTACATGGGTGGAGATGCTCTAACAATACAATGATACATTATACTTATGCCATACAATTTGCAATAATCATATGTCTAATGCAATGATTTTAAATAAGAATTGGTACAAAAGGAGATGGAGGAACAACTTACACTACGTGTAAGTAGGCATCGATCAATGGGTCGGGCAGGCAAGCCCGGCCCAAAATTAACGGGCAGGGCCGAGCTAGGTTTTATTCAATAAATCAAAGCCCGAGCCCAATTCATGGTGTAAGGTACTCTTCAAGTTTCAACACCATTGATGCACCAGCAAAGTTTAGATTATCTGGAGGAAAAACCTCAGTGAAATTGAAACATAAAATGTCATTTAGGTCTTCATAGCTTTTCTTCAAAGGGAAACTTAAAAAATATTTAGAGATAGAACCAACCTGGTGTTCACATGATAACACTGGTTTTTCGTCTGAAAATGAAAGGAGTCACAGATGGTAGAACAACTTAAGTTATCTACACATCCCAACACAAAATCAGCTTTTAGTAAGGAGAAGATATCTTATTTTTCAGACCAAACACCACAAATCAACCCATAAATAAGACCAAGTGAATAAACTTACAACACTAACAAAAGGAACGTAAGCTTCTTCAACAAGGTATGCCAATGTTGTTCCTGAGTCCATAATAGTTCCTCCATCATGTGATGTGAAGGCTGCTGGATCAATTGGCAAAATTTGCCCATTGACAGCAATGCTCTGCTAATTTAAATAATAATGGTGCTTAAAAATAATGGTGAAGGACGTTATATAAAAAACTCAAAAACAAATAAGTAATATCAAATAGCTAACAAGTAAAAGTTTAAAAAGCCAAAAGTGACATCATCTCACTAAACCTTGGTGTATAAATTGATTTCATATAATAAATTGTAGCAACACACACTAGAAGAATTTTGGGCAATAATCACTATTTTTTTAACCAATTATCATATAAGTTACTATTGTCCTTTAACTCAGGCAAATTTTACTCTTTATTGGTAAGTTGAGAGTCAAGACTATTAATAAGTTTGTTTTCCAGTAACTATTAGACAAAAAGAGACTAGGTTAGAAATGTGGCTGTCTTGGTTATGCAAACCAACGAAAATCAGGGGCTATAAACCCTAGTCTTTATTTCCTTCTCCCATTCCCTTTCCCACCAAAATTCACAGTTTAATAGTAAAGATTACAAGCAGAAAGAAATAAGAGAAAGGCTTCCAAGAGACATACCGTGGCGGAACAAGAGGACTGTAAACAATACTTGGCTCCAAAATCTCACCAAGAACAAGTATCCATTATCATCTCCCTTCAAACTAGGCCTCGTCAATAGGTCTGGACGGGCTAGGCTTTAAAGAGGAGAGAGAAAATAATAGGCGGTCGGGCTGGGTTTTTTGAAAAAATTCAAAGTCCAAACCCGGCCCATGGGTTAGGCTTAAAAAAACTCATCGGGTTGGGCTGGGTCGAAATGAGCCTACTTTATTTTGTATTTTTTTAATATTGATTTTTTTTGTTGTCAATTCTTTATTTTTTATGTTTTGGTGTGTTTCTACTTTCCTTTTTTTTTTTTTCCCCATAGTTCTCTATTTACATTTATCAATATGTTTATGTCTTCATTTTTTTTATTTGTTCATTTCATAAATTCACAATACATAAATTAAAATTTAGAAAACTACAACTATGGATGGCAAAAATCCCTGCGGGGCGGATCCCTCTGGGTCCCCGACCCTAACAGGGGGAAGATTTTGGGGCCAAAGGGGTATCGGATACGGGGATCCCCGAACTTGAAAAATCCCCGACGGGTATGGAGAGGGTATGGTATTGGCGTCCCCATCCCCTAACCCGACCCGAAAATATATATGTTTATATTTAAATATATAAATATATAATTATAATATTTATATTTAACCCTAAGTTAACCTCCCTCTCCTAATTCTTCCTAATATTCTTTGGAATTTCATATTGATGTGATTTTGAATAGTTGAGTTAAACTTTATAGTTAATTTGGATGTGTTGAATGATAATTTAATATGAAACTTAATGTTAAAATGCATGATAAATATTTTTTATGCAAAAAAAATTGGGGATTAGGGGCGGGTATGGGGGATAGTCCCCCGACCGGGATGGGGACGGGGATTCCCCGAAACCTATTAAACGGGGATGGGTTAGGGGACGGGGATGGTATTGTCATACCCAGCCCCTACCCGACCCGTTGCCATCCCTAACTACAACAAAAATTCATATGAACTATTGTGACATTCTCTTCACCGTAAAACTCTAAAAGAGGACATGGAAGAAGTGCCTTCCAAGTTTACATAGTTTGATGTAGCTCCAACATTATTGATATGCCTTAAATTCAGTTGTGACAAGGTGTTTGATGAAGCATATATAAATATCAAATGGTGTAGCATATAATCATTAAGTTTTCTATGGCATGGTGAATAAGTTGTTGATTGGGATGAAAACGGTAGGGGTTTGAAACCCCTTGTGTGTGTCTCCATTTCCTTTCACTTTTAAACAAAATTTATATTTATATAAAATATATGGCCCTACGGGCCGGGCCTTAATGGGCTTTGCAGGTCGGGCCTTCATGGGTTCAAAAGGGCAGGGTCTATGGGCCGGGTAGAGCTTTAAACACCTAAGCTCAAACCTAGCCCAATAAATATCGGGCCAGGCTGAGCAAGCCCCCATCGGCCCACAGGCCCGTGGGCCAAATGATGACCCCTAGATCATATGTACAAGTACTTCACGCCTAATCTGTTCTTCAGGATTACAAACAACTATTTGGTTGAACAATGCCAGAAGTATTTCCATTTACATTGGTGCAATGTGACTGAACCACTTGATTCGGTAGGTCAAACTCACGTTTTCGAGTCGTATCCCACTGCATGGATTTGTTGCGCTGCAATCAAATTTTATTGCTACTGCTCTTCCTGATGTTCCTTGAATGTTTTGGTACAATACGTCACTGATTTTCACACCTGATGCCTGTAGATTGAACAAAGATGGAAATATGTGCATCAAACAACAGAGTTTCCATTTGATATGATAATATAACATCAAAATAGTACAAATTACTTAGTTTTATTACCTGAGGAGGGCAGTTGATATTGCCTGGGCAGTAATTTTGATCAATTACAATGGGATTTTGGACATTAAGCATTAAAGCATCAATGAATTGAACACCTTGGACAAAGCCGCTGCTAGGTCTAGGCCAAGACTTAATCCTCAGCCCATTTTGAGTACCTTTGAAATTTGCGTTTCTAACCGTCACATTTTGAACTCCTTCCTCTTCCAAGTCTTTGGCCAAACTCCTTATGCTGCAATCACCACACCCGTGCATTCATAAGACAATGCTAATACCAAATATTTTTTCATAGAAGAGATTGGGGGACGGGATTTTCTCACACACTGTTAATGTGCCACAGAGGTTAAACTTGAGACCATTGATCTGCAAGTCAAGGCCCTTTCTACGGGACTAGACCCCAATGACAATGCTAATACTAACAATAATTAAAGGTTTTAATTGCAACCTTAATATATATATATAGCTATGCAAAGCAAGAGCTCAAATCTAACCTAATGCCATGGCCAGGTCCACATGATACTTGTTCGACCCACAAGTCCTTCATGCCAGGGCCAATAGAGACGCAATCATCACCAGTTTTGATGGATGTGTTGAAAATTGCAACATTTCTTGACAGTTGGACATGGATGCCATCAGTGTTTGGGCTATTGCCAGCCGCATTGACTTTGACTCCTCGAATGTAAACATCTTGGCAACCGTTTACAACAATGTGGAACATTTGGCTGTTCAATGACGTTAGTCCATTGATGCTAATGTTTTTGGAGTTTGTAAATCTCAGACTCTGCGTTGGACGAGTGGTAGTTCAATTATTTCTTAGTCAATAGGAAGAAACTTAAAAGAAATGAGAGTAAGAGAACATGATGAAGATACTTGTATAGGGTAACTTACACCACAAGCTTACACAAGAATACTTTCTTTGCATACCATTGCCAAAAAAAAGATAAATTACTAATTGTTGCTGTGTTGGTACACAATCACAAATGGAATGTTTAATACTATAACATGATAAAAAATTGTTTGACAAGAAGAAGCAAATTACTGACCGTGGCTCCGTTGGGACAACCAGTGCTTTCAGCTAACTTGCAAGCCCACAAGGCAGTACCTTTGGCATCAAGCGTGCCTCCAATGATGGAAACACCGGTAACTCGCTCGAAGCTGAGCCAGTTGTTAGCTTGGCCTAGAATACGGTAATCAGATGAAGCAATCAACGTTCCGTCGATCTGGAAAGTAATATCTAGGGTTTTGCATTTGTCACCTCTAAACTTGATTGCAGAGGGAAGCAAATACCTCCCTTTTGGTACACTTATGGTAGTGGAATCGTTGGAGGCACAAGCTGCAGACCATGCATCCACAAAAGCTTGGGTGGAATCCGTTGCACCATTAGGCTTAGCTCCAAAACTTAGGACATTGTAAATGAACGCACTCTCAGCAGCCAATGATTGTAGAATCATCAATACTAAAACTCTGTAAAGAAAATTTGTAACATTCACCATTTTTCCTTCTCTTTTTTTTTTTTTTTCCTTTTTTTTTTCCGTGTGCGAGGAAGTAAGAGAGAAATTAAAATATTGATGTTTGATGGTAATGAATGAAAAGTCAAATTTTGGTGGAAGGAATGAAGAGTGTTGGGGTATTTATAGTCTATATGGTACATGCATATGTGCAATAATTAGCTAACTAGCTAGGTTGATATATAAGGGATGTTTGTATTATATATTTATATTTGTATAGAGGATGGTGTGGGTTTTAAGAAATTAATGTATCATATTAAGAAATAAAACATAAAAATTAGGTATTAGACATAAGAATCTTTACTAATGAGGATTTGATACCTAGAGTATTTCTGTTTTGGTTTTGATACACAGGAATCAAATTTTGTTTTGGATTTGGCCAAAGAGGAGGCCCAAATTCATTGGGGCTGTCTAAATTATAAAGGTAAAATACAATTTTACTCTTTTTGTTTAAAAGCCTTCCAAAATCAGATCTCCTCCTTTCTCACTCTCTCTCTTTCTTGGATAAAGTTGCAGCACAACGACTACCTCAGATCATGGCTTCTCGGGCCACCGGTGATGATCTCGAGTTCTATTTCGCTCAGCCACCTCATGCACCTTCTTCTCTATCCAGCAATGGTTTTAATTAGAGCGTTCACTGGTCAAATTTGAGTTGAAAAAACAAGCATGGTTGGGAACCTCGGATGCGTGATCGTGGTCGTTGATGGCAACGAGGAGAGCATGAAAGCCTTGAGCTTGGCCCTCGACAGCCTCAAGCTTTGATCTCCTGCACTCGACTCCACCACCTCCACAGGCCACTTCATCGTCCTCCACGTCCAATCTCTAATCACTAGCAAAAAAAAAACCATTGCGCCACCAACTTTTGCGCGACGAAAGTCAGAACTTCATCGCTAAAAGTCTTATGCGACTAAATTTTGCGCAACAAAACATACATCGTCGCACAAAGTCACTTTGCGCGACGAAAATAAACTTAATTGCACAAAGTCTTGTGCGACGACTTGTATTTCATCGCGCAAAGTCTTTACAAAAATAAATAAAATAAAAAATTTATTTTTAAAATCTTTGCATGACTTTGCGCAACGAATCACTAAACTTCGTTGCACAAAGTATGGTGCTATGAAGTGTGATCGTCGCGCAAAATCTTTACAAAAATAAAAAAATTATTTTTAAAATTATTGCATGACTTTGCGAGACGAATCACTAAGCTTCATTGCACAAAGTATTGAGCTACGAAGTCTGGTAAGTCTGGTTTGTTGCGCAAAGTCTTTACAAAAATAAATAAAATAAAACAATTATTTTAAAAAATTTTGCATGACTTTGCGCAACGAATTACTAACATTCGTTGCACAAAGTATTGCGCTACGAAGTGGAGTTCGTCACGCAAAGTCTTTACAAAAATAAATAAAATTAAAATTTTATTTTTTTAAATCTTTGCATGACTTGGCGCGATGAATAACTAAACTTTGTTGTACAAAGTATGGTGCTACAAAGTGTGGTTCGTCGCGCAAAGTTTTTACAAAAATAAAATAATAAAAAAATTATTTTTTTAAATCTTTGCATGACTTTGCGCGACAAATTACTAACATTCGTTGCGCAAAGTCTTTACCAGAATAAATAAAAAAAAAAAAAGGTTTTTTTTATAAAAATCTTTGCATGACGTAATCCAAATATTTCACCGCCTAAACCAATTTATTTTTGTTTTTTTTTATATGCATAACACTTAAGAAATTAAACGGTATATATATTTATTAAGTAGCTTTAAATTTATTATTTTAGTTCGGATCGGATTATTGTTAGAAAAATATATTATTGTAGTTCGGATTTGGTTTTTGTTAGAAAATATATAGTTTAAATTGACGATCGAATTAGTTCATTGTATTCATATAGGGTCAAAAAGTGTAGCTGTAAAAAATCATCAAAATCGAAATTGAAATAACCGTTAAATCGTGATTTTTCGTTTATAACCGTCGAAATGTTTTGTCCCATTACTTAATCTCTGAATGTTTATTTTTTCCGATTTTTGGCGTATATGATCTTGAAGTATAAACAAACAAGTTTGACGGTTGGATCGTTGAAACTAGTTTCGTAGAATGTGTATGCCATCAAAACAATATATTCACTAACAATTAAGAGTTTATTTATACTTCTGTTAAATATAACATAAGATTTTGGGATATCCACTAGTGTAAATATTTTAAATTGAAGATCAAATTAAGTCATTGTATTCATATAGGGTCAAGCAGTGTAGCTAAAAAAAATCATCAAAATTAGAAGTTAAAATAACCATTAAATCGTGATTTTTCATTTATAACCATTGAAAAGTTTTCTCCCGTTACTAGATCTCTGAATGTTTGTTTTTTGCGATTTTTGGGTATATGATCTCGAAATATATACAAACAAGTTTGATGGTTGGATCGTTTAAGGGTGTGTGTATATATAAATATATTTATTTATTTATCAAGTAGCTTTAAATTTATTTATTTTGTACGTATAACACTTAAGAAATTGAATAGTATATATATTTATTAGTAGCTTTAAATTTATTATTGTAGTTAGGATTGGGTTTTTATTAGAAAAATATATTATTGTGGGTTTTATGTAAAAAAAAATAAAATTTGAAGGGAGTAAAGTCACATTTTCAGTAAACTTTATAATAATAATATTTTTTTTATAAAAAAAAGATAACAATGGGGTTGTTGTGCAAAAACCAATAACACGATGTCATAATGTAAACATGCGTCGGGCAAACCAATTATTTTTTTATTTAATTATGCATTATAAATTTTAAGATACAGTTGTTTTCATAAGTTTTTATTATTTTTTGACCAATATTTCATCGCGCAAAACTTTGCAAGACCAATATTTCGTCGTGCAAAACTCTAAAAATTTGGGAGGGCACCAAAAATGGGAATTTAAAAATAAAAAAAATTTAAGGCTTTGCGCAACCAATATAATAATTCATCGCGCAAAGTATACTCTAAAAATTTGGGCGGGTAACAAAAATGGGACGCGGGATTTCTTTGGTCGCGCAAAACATTGCAAGCACCAAAACTCTAAAAATTTGGACAGGCACCAAAAATGGGAATTTTTATTTTAAAAAAACAATTTTAAAGACTTTGCGCAACCAATATAATATTTCGTCGCACAAAGTGATACGGTTTTTAAAACCAAAATAACTCCACCATTTTCTCAATGTCTTCTACTCTTACCTCTCCTCTCTCTTTCCCTCTCCCCAAATCCGACCTTTTTTCTCACACTCACTCCTCTCACTTAATCTCTCATCTCTCTCTTCACTATCCGTCACTCTCACTCACTCTCTCATCTCTCTTTTCATCATCTCTCACTCTCACTCACTCTCTCATCTCTCTCTCTCTCTCTCTCTCTCTCTCTCTCTCTCTCTCTCTCTCTCTCTCTCTCTCTCTCACTCACTCACTATCTTCTCTAATTCTCTCACACTCACTTCTCCTTCTCATTCTCACTCACACAAAATCTTGCCAAAAGGTATATTCTCTCAAAATTTAAATTTTTTTTCATAAATATGTGTTTTTGGAGTTAGTTTTGAGTTTGTGCCGGGTTTTGGGGTTGTAAGGTGAGGATTGGAGTTTGGCTTGGATTTGGGGTATAACAATTTTAGGGGAGATTATGCCAATTTTTTGTTATTATTTTATGTTATTTTTTTGTTATTTAACCATATTTTTTTTTTTATAGGAATCGTCGAGACATTGACACTATCGAAACATATCCTCCGCCACTATCACCACAATAGGCTTGTAGATTTTATTATTGTACTTTGTTAATTTATGTGTGTATTTTGAATATTATATATATTGGATAATTCGACCACTATTTTTCATATATAATTTTATTTGAATATGTCAATTAAATTAAAGTTATTAAAAAAATAAAATCATATAATAAAATTAAATTTAAAAAGTAAAAATTCAAAAAAATTAATATAATTAAATTGATATAAGAGAAATAATAAAACAAAATGTCAAAAACCTTGCGCTACAAAATATTTCGTCGAGCAAACTATTAAATTAGTTTATTTTAATTAAAAAAATTTAAAAACAAAAATTAAAAAAAATTGAATATATATTTGCGCGACGTTCGCGCAAAGTGACATTAACATTCGTCACGCAAAGTAGTTATGGTTCGTCGTGCAAAGTAGTTAAGGTTTGTCAGATAGTTGAAAAATCAACTTATAAAAACAAAAACAAAAAACTAGAAAATTCAAATAACAATTTGATCAAGAATATACATACCTCAACGGTGGAAAAATTAAGCTTCACATCAAAACATGAATACTAGGAGAAGAAGATCGAATAATGCATTGCAATTTCTAGAAAAACCAAAAGTTCTCATATTTAAGTGAAATTTTAAAACAAAAACAATGCAAATATCAATGATATAAACAAAAACAAAAAAATGTAAAAAAAACAAAAACAAAAACTACAAACAAAAACAAAAACAAAAACTGCACTGGAGAGTATGGGAAAAAATAAAAATATTAATAAGTGAGGAACTAAAATGCAAAAACATGATGAAAGTAGTAAAACAGAAATGGAAACTGCAATGCAGAAATGGAAACTACAATGTTGAAGCCAAAATAACTAAGAACCAAAAACTACATGACCGCAACTAGTAAAAATAAACCTAAACGAATCAAATTAGAAACTGAAAACCAAAAAATTCATGTAAATTAATTTATTGAGAGTTAATTCATTAATTTCAGGCCCAAAAATAAAAATAAAAAAACTCTATGAAATTCATTTAGTCAAATGCAAACGGTGCAGTGGTGATGGAGGAAGGGGATGGAACTTAACTGGGCCCACAGAAGGGGATGGACGGAGGCCGACAACGATGGACATCCACTATTACAAAAAACACTTTGCGTGACAAAATAAATTTGTTGCGCAAAGTACAATTTCGTCTCGCAAACTATTAAATTAGTTTATTTTAATTAAAAAAAATGAATATATATTTGCGCGACGTTCGCGCAAAGTGACATTAACATTCGTCGCGCAAAGTGACATTAACATTCGTCGCGCAAAGTGACATTGACATTAACATTAACATTAACATTCGTCACCCAACCAGCAACCACCCATCCCCCAACAACCCACACCTCCCTCCCTCTCCCCCCACCCCCGGCGCACGCGCGCTCCTCTCCGATTTTCTTTTCTTCCATTTCCCCATGACCACCACCCCCTCCCCCCGATTTCCCTTTGTTGTTGGGAGACCACTGCAACATAACCCCAACCCCACATACCTCTCCTCCCCCTTTATGTTTTTCACCCACATACCCTCAACCTTCAATCCTAGACCCACCACCTGCAACCCACTCAGATACAAATAATGTTCGAATTTTTTTTATTTTTTTTTATCCAATTGGTTGGTTTTTGAATTTGTAGAGAGAGGCACGCACAGAGAGAGAGAGAGAGAGAGAGAGAGCAGTTTAGCACCACCCTGAAGAAGGTCCATAGCAATACCCTAATGGGTCGTTTGGTACGGCAGACTGTCATGGACTGGACTAAATACTGTCTTAGATTAGTTTGGATTGACCTAAGCTGGATTAAGTCCTGACCTATGTTTGGTGATGCGTCGGACTAAAAAGATAGATTGTAAAAATAGTGAAGACCTATGTTTGGTGTTGTGTTGGACTAAAAAAGTTTTTTAAATATTTTAAATTAATTAGGGATTTTGACGTAAAACTAAATAAATGCTGCAAGGAAACCAATGAAAAATGTATAATTTATTAAATGAATAAAACTATCTTTAACTTGTATCTTTTTTCTTTTTCCTCATTTTTCTTTCTCCCTTTCCTCTCCTTTCTCTTTTCTTCTTCATTCCCATGCCCCGTTTCTTTTTTCTTTTTTCTCTCTCCCTCCTGATCTCACTCTCTAGTTCTATCTCTTTTTTTCTCCAATATTGGTACAATGGTATCTCTCTTCTTCTCACTTCTTTTCTATCTCCCCCTCCTAACCTTTCTCTGCTTCCCTCTCATTTTCTCTCTCTTATTCCCCTTTGAAGTCACAGATCTTCATCTCCTTCGAAGTCACAAATCTCCGTTGGGTTTCACTGAGCCATGGTCGATGGTTGATGATTTTTTGGAAGGTTCAATTGGGTTTGACAGTGGTGGTTGAATTTGGGTTCAATTGGGTTGTGGTTTCACTGGGTTTGAATTGGTGGTGGTTGATTCAAGTGGCTGGGTTTGAATTGGTGGTGGTTGGTTCGAGTGACTGGGTTTGATGACGATCTATGGTGATTCTAGTTGTTCGGCTAGGTTTATGGTGGTGACAATTCTAGGTGAAGAAGAAGAAGAAACTGGTTATCGTCGGACTCGCATGTTCTTTTAGCGAGCTCGCTATTTAACGAACCATGTTTCAAGCCCACTATATTGGACAAGTGAGTGAGGCAAGTTTTTTTTATTACTATTGGACTATATAATCTCATTTAAGTTAGTCCCCCCCTCTTACCAAACATGGGTTTCAAGTGCTATTTAACCCAATCCAATCTAGTGAGGCCTCCTAAACATGCCCCAAAACCTAAAATCTCCCAAACTTCTGCTCCAGGGCTTCACACTTTCCCAAAATGGAAGGCGACAACGAGACCTCAAGCCTAATGATCGACGACAAGATTTACGCCACCATTGGCGGTGACCATGAGAATCGCAAGGGGAAGAAGAAAATTGCAGGGGTGGAGGGAGAAGAAAATCGCAGGGGGAGAAAAGAAATCGCGAGGGGGAGAGGGGGAGAAGAAACTCACTGGGAGCACTAGTTGGGGAGGATTTTTTTTCTTCTCTTTTTATGCAATATTTTTAACAATTAAATTTTTTATAAAAAATTGAAAAATGTGGGACTCACAGTGCTACATAGGCAAATAACGGAGAGATTTAATGGAAACCCTAATGGCGGAACCACATTGTAACAAATTTAAAAGATACTAACTTAAAAGACAGGGGTATCTAATTGTAAAAATCAAAAAAATAAGGACTAATATGTCTTAAGGGTGTAACCACAAGGTACTAAAGTGTAATTAACCCTATTGTCTAGAGTATTTTAGTTGTATGGGTCTATTTTGGTCATACCCAGGGGCGTTGAGTCACTATCAACTTCAGGAATCTTATAATAATTATCAGTATTATAAGTACTCTGCTATAACAATAATGTGTATCAAATATTAATAAATTGGCAAAAGGTTTATACATGAAGTGTAGTTTCGATATTAATTGGTCACTGACTTGTCAATGAATCAATTCATCTCACATGGATGCACTACTTGTACTTATATTTCTTCATGGCCACTCATCATTAATTCTAGGGATGGAGTAACACTCAAGAAGATCAAGATCAGATCATCATTCCAAAGCTTTCTGTGCCTCAGCAAAAACTCAGAGCTATCATGCAGATGCATGCACATGCTAATCTATTTATCTAGCTGTTATAATGTTTTACCTCAAGATCACATATATAGCTACACCTTTTATATATTCAATAAGTAGTACTACAAAAAAAAGGTGGCAATAGTCACCATTATTTGGTAACATTTGGTGACTAATACTAGAGTAAAAATTGTGACAGTTGCCACCGGCATTAGTCACCAAATATCACCAAATAATAGTGAATGTGGCCACTTTTTTTTGTAGTGAGGAAAAAAAATTGGCTGTCTCATGGCCGAGCCTAAGTTCGTCCTACTAAACTACCTGTGCAAATCAGGTTGAATTTAATGATACGATCTTCAATACAAGTCATATTGAGGTAGGAAAGAATGAAATATAAGACCTCTGAGTAGGGGTAACTGCTAGAAATTGGTGTTTGAGTTGGTCGAGCGTGGTCTGCCAAATACACGTAACACGTATATGTTATCCATGCATTGTTTTTCTGTTCGTTTTAATTTTCATTCCATTTTATTTCTTGTTTTCTATTTTTCATGCGCTTGATTAATGCCTACTAATTAAGGAAAAACTTTCCCTTGCATGATCAAATTGGCGAAGGCAAGGGCCTAACTTGGGGACATGGTTTTGTTAACGTGGTCAATTAAGAAAGATAAAAGAGGAAAACTAATTAAACTCTTAAATAACAGTAACAATTCAAGGACGGAACGACTTCAAATAAGTAAAAAAATTCAGTATTTTACAATTCATATAAAGAATAAGTTGTGTAAGATTCAAAAAAACCATGATCAACCTTCCCTAAATAAAGAAGAAACTGATTACTCCCTGCCGTAACTCATCAAATTTTATACATCCAATTTCCACAAGTTTTGGACCTCAAATTTCTGAGTTCATCTCCAAATTTTGCCATAATTTTCTGTAACCTTACACACACAATTTTATCTATCCACCAATATATATAAGGGAATGGGCGAACGTAACTTTTCCATTCCTCAACTGAGAAAATAGTAAATTTGGCTTTTCCCCACGGACTTCCTGAAGAAGATGCGTCCTCAACCTCAATGGCTCCTCCTGGCCCTAATTGGCCTCCTCCTTCCCTCTGATGCCGGTGGTGGCTGCTGCTACTCCGCTGCTGCCTCTTGCCGGCGGTTGGAAGCCCATAGCCAAAGAGAACATCAGCGACCCCCATCTGAACACTACAAGAAAAAAGGTCTTTCGCGACGAAATATTTTGCGACCAATCCAAATTTGGTCGCCAAACAGGTTATGGGCGACGAAGTTTTTTAATTCGTCGCCAATAATTTCATCATATTTATGAACTAATTGACCATAAAATATGTCCGAATGGCGACCAAAAGATTTGGTCGCTAGGGGAGGAATTGGCAACCAATATTAAAATTGGTCGTATTTAAGCTTGAAAATTATTGGCGACCAAAGTATTTCGTCTCTAAAATTGCTTGCGTCATCTCTAAATTTGAGATGCCGCGAAAATATTTTGTGAGATGCCGCCCAAATATTTTGTGAAACTTGGCGACCAATTGTTTTGGTCGCGATTCCTGTAAAAAAGAATATAAAGTATTAAAACTGTGTCGTTTTCCTTATTTGACGGCTGCCGACCAAATAGCTTGGTGGCTGATTCTAGGAGACTATAAATTAAAAACATTTCCCTAACCGGTTACTTCCTCCAATTTACTTCTCTCGTATCCACTCTCTCCATCTTCCACACAACCGATGCCTTCAACTCCGTCCTCCACAGACGCTCGCAATGAAATCTTCCAACGATGTTGGCCAATCACTTATATACCCACTATCTCTTCGTCCCTCTTCAGATTTCTCATGGCCTTTATTTCTCACTCTCTTTCCCAAACTCATCCTTCATTAATGCCAACCACTTGCTGCTACGGCAACATATACTAGAGATTCTCTGCAATGTGCTCAGCCACATACCAACTCTGATTCAAAGGTGCTTTTATTATTTATTATTTATTTAGCTAATTTTCTGTAATTATTTTATTTTCATTTTGTAAAAATAAAATTTAGTTGGTTTTTGTCTTAGTAACGAGGTGGTCGACGACCCCTCAACCACTTCTCATCTGCTGCCTCTATTTTAGGTATGAAAACTTCTCTAAATATTTTGAGTTACGAGTTTGGAATTTAGGAAATGTTAAGATTTACCCTTTTTTATAAAGATTTCTTGTGCTTGCGTTGCCTGGTGGTATCTTGTAATTGATATTTCAGAATACTCTCCCCAAATTTTTTCGTGTAGTAATCTTTTGTTCTTCTCCAGATTTCACTCTCTCTCTCTAACCCAAAACACTCTGGCTCTATATGACCCCAAATCCCTGCGATTCTCTCTTAACTCCAAACCATCTATCATTCTTTCTCATCTAGAAATCCCCTTGGTTCCCAAACCCCTTCACGACTGCAATCTCCGATCCTTTGCCGGTACATGCAATTGCTTTTACGAGTCCGAGACTATTGTTTTGTACACTTTATGCTGCATTTTTAGCTGATTTTATCGTCGTTTTTACTTGGACTGGGTGTTGTTTGGGTGCTGAGAAATAGCGAGAAAAGGCAGAGGGCGAAATGGATTTTTCGCTTTCAGTTTATCTTTTTTTATATTTCGTTTCTGGGTTATTGAATCTACAAAGACGAAAGCTAAAAATCAAATAGCTTCAATTAAGAAATTTAGGAATTGGGTTTAGCGTGGATTTAATTTCTGGGGTTTTTCTTGCAGAAAATCTAGGATTTTGTAGGAATATCAATAATGATTTACTGACCCTTTTCTTATTTGTTTTTTCCCCTTTCCAATCTTTTCTTTGTGTAATGAAGGGGTGAAAGTGACAAAGGTTCAGTTAACCAGTTGGTGGAGAAACCCATTTCAGATAATAATTCTGGAAGGCCAAAATCATCCACATTGAGAAGAACAGTGGTGAAGAACAAGAAGAGAAGTTATGCTCAGTTCTATTTAGAGTTTGGTCAGTCTGATTTTAATCTCCACACATGTTCCACCTGTTGATCGGTGCATATTTACATATCATTTTGTACCCTTCTAACTTATGATTTGGTTATGTTTTTGAGTTAAACTTGTGCTTTTAATAAGTTTTGTGTTTGTTTCAGTGTTATAAGCTTGAGACTCACTAATTGCATTTTGGGGACAAATTAGCTCAAAACGGTGTCTGCAGATCAGTCAACTTCATGGATTAGACTGTACTTACTCAAGAAGAACCAGATAATGAGCCATACATCGTTGGAAAGATACGGAAGTCTATTTTCTGTACAATTTTACGGTTCATGATTCCGAGTCTTCTAGAGAAAGTTATACATGTTTTGGCAACTTAAGGTCAAATTCGGCAGCATCTGCGTTACTGGGCCAAAAATCACATTTGAAGGCCTTCCGGATTTTTCCTTGAGTTGGGCTGTATATGCTTGGAAAGATAAGACAAAGAGCTTCAAGATCCATATTTTTCCAGAATTTTATGGATGGAGAAACAAGCCCAAAACGAGCCCACAAGCTGGCTGCAATACATTGTCATGCATGACATATGCATGATGAAGTGTTGTTGATTGTGGGAAAGTTTGGTGAAGCATATTCAATTCCTATAATTGAGTGGAATTTTGCAGCAACCAAATGAATTGAAAGATGATGAAGTGGGAGTTGCAACACTAAGCCTAAAGACAAGAGGAATTGTTTTCAAATGTAATAGTGTGTTAGGTGAATTAAGTGTTGTAAGTTGGTGAAGTGAGTGTGGTAGGTAAACCTATTGTATAATTCAGATTTTCACTTCCCCTAGGCCTATAAATAGGGAAGTTCTCTAAGCTTGTAATCACACCCCAAGGGGGGGAGCTCTCAAACACTTCTCTAGAGCTCCCTTCCCTTCTCTCCCTCAAATTCTCTTAAGTTCTCTTTGTAGTTCTCAATTGTTGTAATAAGATCATTCTACTAAATTTTCTTTGTACTAAATCTCAAACACTTTTCCTTTCTCTTCTTCTAAATTCTTCAAACACTCTCTTCTCCAAACACTTCGCAAACACCTTTCTCTTTCTTCCCTAAGTTCTCAAATTCTCCAAGTTCACAAACATCCTCCAAGTTCTCAACCGCTCTCTTCCAAATTCACAAAGTTCCCAAACACCACTTCCTTTCTTCCAAAAGTCTCAAAATCTCTCAAACACTTTCTTCTCCCTCCTCAAAGTTCTCAAACACTTCCTTTCTTCCTCAAATGCTCTCTTTAATGTTTTCTTAAGTTGTAATTTATTTTTCTTGTAATGTACATTCTTTCTTCTTGTTTTGTTTCTTTTGTTTTCATTTGTATTTTGTGTAGGAAAATTGAATTGGATCATTCAATCACCAATCCCTGTGGAATCGACCTCGCACTTACATATGCTATACTACCGAACGGCTCGTGCACTTGCGAGTATCACAAGTTGAGGATGCAGTTGAACTCATTTTGGTGCAGCTGAATCTACGCAACAAGTTTTTGGCGCCGTTGCCGGGGATCGGTAACATTGTTTGATTCTATTTGGTTTTCCTACTTTTTATTATTTTTATTTTTTGTATATAACTAGACAGTTTCATGTTTTAAAGTTAATGACGTTAATTGACAAGTTGTGTTTGTAGTCCAACGGACAAGGACAATTGCCTGACAAGCAAGAGAACTGGGTTTGAGTCCCGGCTTACACAACACGAAAAAGGTTCAAGTAGCATGTCGATTATTTCTTGTTTATGGTTTCATTCACTTGTTCTTAATTAAATATCTTGTTCAAGTTTACATAAACACCATATGACTCTTGGACTGATTAGTGAATGAATGGGTAGATATTGAAGACAAACACCATGTTTAAATTCTACTTGGTTCTTTATTGTTCTTCTTGTCCTTAATGGGTTCGGAATTTGTGTTTAGACTAAACACCATAGCTAAATGCTTTTTCTGAATACTTGATTAAAACCACACACCATATGGATAATCATATTTGAGAAAGAACGAACTCCATAAGCTAGTTTGATTTACTTTGTTGCTTGTTACTTTGAAGCATGGAAGTGTTGATTTTTCCTTTTCCTTTTTTAGTTTTTATTTTTTTTATTTCCTAATCCTTTTAATTCCGTTTCAAGTTTGTGTGTTTGTTTTAGCAATTTATGACAGCTTAATAAAAATGGAGAGAGATGGCAACCTCAATCATACGAATGGGAAGTGTGGAGCAGTGGGAGAAGTCGCGACCTCCAAATGCATCCATACTCGACCTAATCGCTTCAAGGGGGAGCATTTCAATCCTTTCTCTTCTTTAAATTCTGTTTATTTCTTGGTTTGTTTCTTTTAGTACAACAATTTATGTCATTTTGTTTGAGTTGTTTAGAGTACTTAGTTCATTTTCATTTATGGTTTGTTGTCTCATTTTATCTTAATTTTTTTTCTTATCTTAAAAACTAAAAATTCAAAATTAAAAAATTTTAAAAAAGATTTTTCATATGAGCTGACTTATGGTAACTCCAGTAAGCACTTCCGTCAATAACAGTGTCTAGGAGTTCTTTAGGCGACACCTTCGGTGTCTAAGAAGTTTGGGTTTTAAGAGGGACCATTGTGACCCCTCCAACCTTCCCGGATCCCCTGGCTGTGTTTTCTGAGGCCCTTAACTGGTCATCCGTGAGTTGCTTGTATATTCGTGTGTTTTTAAATTAAGTTTTTTTTTTATAACTTTTTTTATTTTATTTTTTTATTTTGTTTGTTTTCTTTTCTGTTCAGTGTTTGCTTTTGTTTTTGTTTTGTTAAGTTAGTTTATGTATTTATTTACGTGGTTTGCTTGGTTAGTTTATTTCTAAGTGTTAAAAAAAAAAAAACTTTATTTCACTTAAAAAAAAACAAAAAACAAAAAAACAAAACAAAAAAAAAAACAAAAAACCATTCAAGTGAATTAAAAAACAACATCATCATCATTTTCTTCTTCTTCTTCATCTTCATCATCTTCATCATCATGGCTTGCCTCTATTCTCTCTTACTTGGGAATCTCCAGCAGCTCTACATGGTCCTCATTCTTTTTCTGCAATGCTTCCATGTGCTGATTGGCGAAGGAGAGCCGCTTCTGGAGGTCCGCCACCATAGCCTTCAAGGAAGCTACTTCCTCGCTCAGCGCAGCACACTCCCGTGTTCTCGCCAACAATCGCATGCCTAAATTGGTAGCCGAGACCGCATGGAGCACCGTTAAATTGTGGGACTCCTCCACTGCAGCCTTGTTGGACCTCTGTGCCACATGCAGGATGATCTGCCGATGTGAGTTTACTACCAATCATGCTGCCCAGGCAGCACTGCTTTGTTCGGCACTGCCTCAGAAAAGTTCGGTATTACCTCAGCAAAGTTTGAGGCCGTACCGTGATGATATGTGGAGTTTGGGAAGGCAGGGTTTGGACGAGCCTTTATCTGCGCATTCGGTGGTGCAAGGGATAGCTCAAGGTTGAGATCATCAAGGTGAGTGCATGAGGATGCCATTTGTTTTGCTTCTGAATTTTTTGATGTTTTTCCTTGAGTTTGCAGGAAGAAATGCTGGGTATCATCCGCTTGCAGAGATGTAATTTAAATAAGCATATGCTGAATGAGAGAGAGCCAACACCATTTCGGATTTCCCGGGCATGCTCGACCTAATCGCTTCAAGGGGGAGCACATTAACTTTCACTTTACTTTATTTTATTTTTTTTCCGTGTTTTCGGGTGTTTAATGTTTTTGCCTGTTACTTTCATTTTCTAGTGTTTTGTGTTTTTCCCTTTCGGCTATCACCTTTGTCTTATTTTAGTTGAGAACTGTGCTTTCTTTTCCGTTTGTCGTTTTTTGTTTTATTTTAGTTTGGGAAGTGTGCTTTCTTTTCCGTTTGTCGTTTTTGTTTGATTTAAGTTTGGGAAGTGTGTTTTCTTTGTCTCTTTCTTTTTTCCTTCTGCAACTTTACTATTTTATTTCTAAAACCAAAATAACAAAAACAAAAACAACTAAAAACAAAATAAAAACAGTAGAAATCATTTCTTCATAGCGCTAGGTGTCTCGACCATAGGAGCTTTGAGTTTGGCCCTCTGGCTGTCCTCTTCCAGGGCTTCACGCACAGCCTCTTGGGGCTCACCACTTGAGCTCCCAAAGATCGCAATCTTAGCTTGAGCATAACTACTCTCGCGATCTGCTTGCTTGCGTTTACCCGGTCGGTCTAGGTCCTCCAGTTGCTTTCGCATGTCACGAGAATACAACTCTACCATCTTTGATAGGTTTTTATTCTCGTCCCGCAATACTTCTAGCTGGTGTCGATTCACCTCCACTATCCTTGCCCTCTCCCTTTTCAAGCTTTTTATAGCACTTTGACACTCTTCAACCATACTTCGCTCCGCCGCTAACTGACCTTTCAGAATCTCTACCTCATGGGACTTCGCAAGTAGGCGATGACCCAAACTTGCAACACATGCTGTACTCTGCACGCTCAGTGCTAGGGCATCACTCGTGACCCGGTTGTCATCCCTTGTCCCTAACACACGTATATCTTTAGGAGTCACTAAATTTCTGCCAACTCCAATGGCAACATCGTTGTCCAGGAGTATTGAGTCATTGACAGTCACAGGCCCCCTTGCGGAGGCAAAGTAGGGTACCCACACTGGTGCCATCTGCTTGGCCCCATGTTTGAGTCGGTGGAGCTAGGTTGAGATCCAACGAAAATGGGTAGGAAGAGGCCATTTGATTTCTCACTTTTTTTTCTTTTTTTTGCTTCTTTTCTCTTTTGTGTTTTTGAGTTTGTGTGTTTTCCCTTCTTTTTCCTTCTTATAGACATAGTCTTTGACAAACCCTAGCCGTTGCAGCGTTAAGCATTTTCTGAATCTCCAGCATTCCTCCAGTCCCACCACCTTCTCTCTTTCCAACCATACCCAATTCATTTATCACGACGTGTCTTTTCTGAACGGACGCGTTCAGCAAAGTCGTCTTCGCGCCTTTCCATAGCCCGTAATTTGTGCTTGTGGAGTCTGCGGCGCCTCTACGCGTCGACACGTGTCTCGCCCCCTCATTGGTCCCTTACACTGAACCGAGACATCATGACCCATGTTCTTTTAAAATAATAATAATAATAATAATAATAATAATAAAAATCAATTGAACATGTGGGCTTCGGACTTCATTGTGGGCTTCGGGTTTTCACTGTTGTTTGGGTTTCAAGGTGGGTTAATTTCATTATGGGCTTTGGGCTTTCAAATAAAAAATAAAAAAAATTGGGTTTTAGTTTGCGTAAGACTGTCCGTTTAGGGCTTACTGTTTTGAGTGTTTTACTGTTTCGTTTTTTTTTTTTTTATTTGATTGTTTGTTTTGTAATTTTTATTTTTGTAATTATTTTATTTTATTTTATTTTTATATTTTGTTATTTGCTTTAGTACCTTTCATTTCTTGTTATGACATTGTTTGTGGCTAATTTTTAAACATTGAGGACAATGTTCATTTCTAGGTTTGGGGGTATTGGAGTTTAGCATGTAAATTTGGTTTTTCCTGAATTATTTTTTTTATTTTTTTTATTATTTGCTTGTTTTTATTTTTATTCTATTTTGTTTGAGTCTTGCTTTTATTTATTTTATTTTGATTTTGATTTTATTCACTTTCCGAACATATTTGATGAGATTGTGATAAATGTTGCATGACTTAAATGAAAATTGGATTTCATTTTATTTTATTTTATTTTTAAAAAAAGAGTAAAAATTTAAATAAACAAATAAAATTGGCATTGTTCTAACATGATATGTTTGAAACCTTCTTTGCACTTGCCATTTGTTTCATAATTTTCCAATTGAAGGATTTGCATGATCTAAAGAATTGTATGAAGCATAAATTAGACTTATATAACCAACCATATAAAGTGAGCTTTTGAGCCTTGTACTTCATTTCATGAGTGTTATAGACATACTCTTATTTTCTTGTCATCTAAGTTGTTGTTTGATCTCATTATTCATTGATTTGGTTGAACACTTAAAAGTCATTCATTCTTATGCAATTTGATTTCATGACATTTAAGAAATGATATTAAGGCCCTCTTTGGATCGTTTGTGCCTTTCAAGCTAACCTTATGCATGCTTAAGCATGATTTTCCATTGTTAACCATTTTGAGCCTACATGTAAACCTTTTCTTTCATTTAACCAATTATATTTCCTCGCCTTACCTTGAAAAACAAATATTTACCTTTCTAAGGAACTCATGAGCTTTCATGGGGATGTGTTTTTCATACTAAGTTTGGGAAGAGGTGTTACATTTCAAATATATATATATATATTCACACAATTGGTGAAAGAAAAGAGTAAAGTTGTGATTATGTGGTGGTTGATTGAAAATTCATTTTTGGGCCTTCAAAATAAATTGGTGGTTGTTCAATAAAAGAGTGAAACATTGTAATGAAGGTATAAGGAGTTTTGATCATGTAAAAATTCTCATTGTGATGATTCGAAGTCTTGTAAACAATTGTTTTATGCTCTTATATTTTGAGTTCCTTGGACTTTGTTTTATCCATACCCTTCATTTCTTACTCACCTGTACCCTTGGCCCCATTACAACCTATGTTAAAGACCTAAATTGATCTTAAATGTCATGTGGTTGAATTGCATTCATTCTTCTACTTTTAAGTGTTTGGCATCCTTCTTGAGATCATATTAATGCAAGTTCTTCATCTTTCTATTTCGAGTTAAGTCCTTATGGTTTAACTCTAATCTCATGTTTATAACTGAGTGTTGCATTATAACCCTCTTCTGAGTGATTCATTTGTGAGAGGACAACTTTGGTGAGATTTGAAGTTGAACTTGTGTTTTGTATGATTTTTGAAATTGTGTGAAAACTAAGATTGGGGAATTTGTTGCATTTGGCTATCACACTACTACACTTTGAGCATATTATGTTTTGAACTTTGCCGCCTTGTAAATAATGTCTAAATTGAGCTTTATTGTTAAAACGTTTAAGTCATGTGCATGAGTCATTTCTCTTCGAAAATGTTCGGAAAGATTATTTTGAGTTCTTTTTATTTTTGTGATTGTTTGTATTTTTATTTTTGATTTTGCTTTTATGTTTGTTTTTTGTTTTGGTTTTGCTTAAGGACTAACAATCTTTTAAGTTTTCTAATTACTTTGTTTTGTAGAGTTAGAAAAACGTTTGTGGGTATCGTAACTGTTAAACCCTCAGGAGACACAACTCCTCCTACTAGGGATGCCTAGAGGTTTAAAGGCTTGTTGCATACGCTCAATGCAATCGAGTTACCTACGAAAGTGGTCTAGTTAAATTCTTGTTTGTTTTTATCTTTGTTTTCCTTTTGTTTTGCTCGAGGACTAGCAAAATCTAGGTTTGGGGGTATTTGATCGGTGCATATTTACATATCATTTTGTACCCTTCTAACTTATGATTTGGTTATGTTTTTGAGTTAAACTTGTGCTTTTAATAAGTTTTGTGTTTGTTTCAGTGTTATAAGCTTGAGACTCACTAATTGCATTTTGGGGACAAATTAGCTCAAAACGGTGTCTGCAGATCAGTCAACTTCATGGATTAGACTGTACTTACTCAAGAAGAACCAGATAATGAGCCATACATCGTTGGAAAGATACGGAAGTCTATTTTCTGTACAATTTTACGGTTCATGATTCCGAGTCTTCTAGAGAAAGTTATACATGTTTTGGCAACTTAAGGTCAAATTCGGCAGCATCTGCGTTACTGGGCCAAAAATCACATTTGAAGGCCTTCCGGATTTTTCCTTGAGTTGGGCTGTATATGCTTGGAAAGATAAGACAAAGAGCTTCAAGATCCATATTTTTCCAGAATTTTATGGATGGAGAAACAAGCCCAAAACGAGCCCACAAGCTGGCTGCAATACATTGTCATGCATGACATATGCATGATGAAGTGTTGTTGATTGTGGGAAAGTTTGGTGAAGCATATTCAATTCCTATAATTGAGTGGAATTTTGCAGCAACCAAATGAATTGAAAGATGATGAAGTGGGAGTTGCAACACTAAGCCTAAAGACAAGAGGAATTGTTTTCAAATGTAATAGTGTGTTAGGTGAATTAAGTGTTGTAAGTTGGTGAAGTGAGTGTGGTAGGTAAACCTATTGTATAATTCAGATTTTCACTTCCCCTAGGCCTATAAATAGGGAAGTTCTCTAAGCTTGTAATCACACCCCAAGGGGGGGGAGCTCTCAAACACTTCTCTAGAGCTCCCTTCCCTTCTCTCCCTCAAATTCTCTTAAGTTCTCTTTGTAGTTCTCAATTGTTGTAATAAGATCATTCTACTAAATTTTCTTTGTACTAAATCTCAAACACTTTTCCTTTCTCTTCTTCTAAATTCTTCAAACACTCTCTTCTCCAAACACTTCCCAAACACCTTTCTCTTTCTTCCCTAAGTTCTCAAATTCTCCAAGTTCACAAACATCCTCCAAGTTCTCAACCGCTCTCTTCCAAATTCACAAAGTTCCCAAACACCACTTCCTTTCTTCCAAAAGTCTCAAAATCTCTCAAACACTTTCTTCTCCCTCCTCAAAGTTCTCAAACACTTCCTTTCTTCCTCAAATGCTCTCTTTAATGTTTTCTTAAGTTGTAATTTATTTTTCTTGTAATGTACATTCTTTCTTCTTGTTTTGTTTCTTTTGTTTTCATTTGTATTTTGTGTAGGAAAATTGAATTGGATCATTCAATCACCAATCCCTGTGGAATCGACCTCGCACTTACATATGCTATACTACCGAACGGCTCGTGCACTTGCGAGTATCACAAGTTGAGGATGCAGTTGAACTCATTTTGGTGCAGCTGAATCTACGCAACACCTGTGAGCTCAAGTATACCGCTGGAGATGAAGAGGATGAGAAGGCTCACAAGGCATTTCACAAGGACTATACCCGTGGAGTTCAATTCAAGGTGCAAAAGGTTTTAGATTATGTGTCTCCATGAGTTTCTTAGGTCCATTTGGGTGTTTATTTTGGCGAATTGCTGACTGAGTTTTGCAGGGATGGTGCAATGAAAGGGTTGTTCATATGCCTTCTGTTGTTGAAGGAGGTCGGATTGTTTTGGTGTTAGATTGTGACCCTCCTGCTCAGAGAAACAAGGTTCAAACTCAACATTCTGTTTTCTTTTTGTTTTTTGGACAGAATTAGCTTAACTAAGCTACTTTATTGTACTGGCAGGTTGGGAATGCTTTGGATTTATTTTTCAAAATTTTGTTTTGTAATTAACCCATCTATCTTTTGACAAGTTAAGAGTACAATAATGCTTTCGTATCTCTCTCTCTCTCTCTCTCTATGGTATGATTAAGCTATTAGCTCCATTTTCGGTGTGGTATCTCACCCTTATGTTTTCAGGTGTATCTGTTAATAGAAGTTATGATGGCACTACTACAAATGAAGCAAAACTAACCACTCTCCAATTTGGGGATATCAGATTTCAACTCCTTGGTATTATTTCCTCTGGCTTTTCTTTTGGTGGGGAGTTTTTTTATATTCTCATCAAATGGAAACCAAATGTATGATATGGTAATGTTGTGGTTTGGATCCCAACCTGCAAGCCAAATCATGTCAGCTAACTGTAAGTAGATTTTAGCACAATAATTTGTCCAAGTTTCTTAAACAGAAATATGAGTTCCTTTTGCTGGACAATAGACATTGAGTTGCTTGCTCTTGTTGATATTTGTTTGATTAACATTTTGTTGTTTTCTTACACTTTCTCTCTCACAGGAAAAATTTCTACATGGGATTTGTCCTTGAACACTCTCAATTGGCATTCTCTCAACCAACATGAGCTGGAAAGGCTTTGGCATCCAATTATATTGGTGGTGGATATTTTTTGGTGTACAAAACCAACAATCTTAAAGGTCCAGATTCTATTTAAATAAATCTTCCTTACAATTCACAGGCTTGTTCAATTATAAAAGTACGAAATTAAACTTAATCGCAACTTTTCATCTTTTTTTACGGATTCAAACCAAATTACTTTTAATAGTGTATATTTAATGATTAGATAACACGCAGAGAAGGCTACACTTGGAAAACTGTTTGCTACAAAACTTTATCTCAACTATTGGTCCGCAAGAGTCAAGACTATTTCAGTTCTTGTTGCCCACTTTGGAAAGCCATAAGCTCTGTTTCTGAGGTACCCATATGCTTATTTGTTGTTTGGTCTCTGAGAAAACTGAGCAAAAACAAAAAGGAAGCAAATTGGATGATTTTGGTTGTATCATTTTGCTTTCTTTGAATCCTGATTATGAGAGTCTGGCAATTGTGTTTCAGGTCAAAATGCTCAAGTTTTTGAAGCAGAAGTTTATCATGCATGGGAGTTAAGTAGTATTGGATATTGAGGTAAGATCATGAACTTGAATTCTTTAATGTAGATTGTGGTTTTTTTTTATATCGCTGATGTGATGAGGTTTTAATTAATCACTTTTATATCCAAAGTTTGAAACTTTTTAAAGCCCTTTATCTAGAAAAACTGGGTGATGAATGTCGATTGTTTATTGCTTTTTAAACTTGGCTGTATCTGATTGTTGTATTAAAACTTTAAAAACTACATGCTTTGCCAAATGTATTTGGTTGTAGCTCTTTCATAAGGAATATTTGACTCTGGTGATGTTTCAAGGTCCGCTTTTGCTTAAATTTCTGAAGGGCATTCTTGATTATGAAATGACTGAGCAATACTTTAAAAGTGCTCTAAAAGATTTCTTAGTTATCTTCAACTTTTATGTGCTTAGTCTGTGACTGTCGGTGGTTCCCCTTCGTTTAGCTAATAACTTGTAATGATGGAGCCGGTTGCCCTTATTAGTAGTAATAAATCGGAGAAAGTCTCCGGGGTTTCATTAGTGGGAAATAAATGAGTACTTCTGTTCCTTATTTTTTTCAAATTATTGTCAGATTGGAGTTTAGTCTGTGGTTTCTTTTGTTTACTTAGTTCATGTAGTTATTTATGTGTATTACAATTATAAAGAGACTGTGGTACTGAGGTATGAACCACTGTTTGACTACTTTAAGGAGTTCTCTGATGTGGCATTCAGAGTTGTTGCCGACAACTATGTAATTGATGACAGTGGTACTGGTGTTGTTCATTGTGCTCCTGCATTTGGTGAAGATGATTGTCGTGTTTGACTGGAAAATAAAGTAATCAATAAGGTATGCACCCAGATGCATGTAAATGTTATAATATCATGGGTTGAAATTTTCTGCATCTTCAAGTTCTCTTTGATTTCAACACTCTGTGGAACTTCCCTTTTTGTTTCAACTTCTAGAGACTAATACAATGTTTTTATTAATATGTAGACAGTTTTTGCAATTGATTTGCATTCTTGAGCCTTTTTACAGCTTCCTAAGTCTCTTATTGTGCATCGCTTCTTGTTAAAGATTTTATATAGTTTTTCTTTAGCTTCTTGTTAAAGATTATGCATAGCTTCTCGGTAAAGATTTTATATAGTTTTTCTTAATCTCACATAGTCTTTTCATTTCATTTTAGTATGCGAGAAGTGGGAAAAAGAAGGCATTTTACACCCAAATGGAATTGGACGAGGTTCGAGATGAATGGGCATGTCATGTGCTAGAGTGGATTTGAGTTTGAACATTCTCCTTGTTTTTGTAGTATTTTGCTTATTTATGTATGGATGATGTATGAATTTTGGTTTATTGGCAGAACTCATCTGTGCACCTTATATATGGATGTTTTTTGATGTTGCAAGTGGCAATATATATGAAATGGATGAGATGCCTCTATATTTTGAGACAGAAATTATGTAAAATATGATGTGAAATGTGGAAATTTCTTACATTTTATTAGTAACAAGGATGTCTGTATAACAACCTCAGTTTTGCCATAACAACGGAAGTTAAAAATTAAAAACATCAGCACTATCTGGGAACCGAAGCCTATAATTTGAAAGTTCAATAATATTTGTAGAAAGTCAAACTATTCGTTGGTTTTTCACTTCAGCATAAGTACAAAAAACGAATGCGTAAACCATAATTTGCAACGGCAAAGACATCTTTTCTAAAGTGGTAAGTTAGTACACGCTTCAGGTATAAACAAAACCATTGATGCTATAATCAGTATTTAGCGTCCGTCCTGATATATTTTCTGATGCTATTAAAGGTTTAAGCATCGGAGGTCAACGCTCTTTTTGGCATATGGCAACAACTTACGCATCGGTGATTAAGAAAAGCGAAGTCGTAACTCATCTTTAGCGACGGAGAATGTCCGAAGCGTATCACTATATCATATGCATCGGTTCCCAATACTTCGGTTCTTGGGTACCTTTAGCAACGGAATTTCGCCGAAGCTAAAGGTCATTTTTCACATAGTGGTGGTAGACTGGTCTTATTTTTATAAAGGATGTGATTAGTAAATATAGTATATGTAACATTATAAAGAAAGAAAAAAGACTTGAAAACTTTGAAGGACTTGTAGACTTGTTTAAGCATTTTCTTTCAAACAGAATGAAACTATATAAGGATGAAACTCAAAGAAAAAAGAATTCTAAGCAAAGGATGATTCATGCAATTTGGCCAAAAATTAGAAACCTAATTATTTTTCTATTTGAGTCATGACAAATGTCTGTTTGTTCTCTTTTCTGCTAGGCTCTAAGTAAAGGAGTTCCAATTTGATTGCCCAATCCACTTCTGTAGGCTGTAAATTTGACTACAAATCTTTTAAAGAAAAATACATAAAAAAGAATAAGTGAAAATATTTATTTTATGTAACGAAATTCTCAAGTTAGCCATATTCTCAAGTATTTTTTTTTTTTTTTGAAAATAACGAAATTCTTTGAAGAAACTAGAGTATATTACAATCATTTAAGAGGGCATGTGGATGAAAGATTCTCACTTTAAAACGGAAAGAAACAAAAGTTATATATATATTTTCAAGAAGAAACATAATATTTAAGGTTTGTTTGGGAAACGTTTTATGGTTTCTTTTTGAATAAGCACAAGGACGTGTTTTATAATTCCTTATATAGTCCTTCAAACATAAGCAAATAATATAGGAACCAAGAGCAAAACATAGTTCAATTCAATTCTAAGTTAAGCACATACATCCAGATGGGCACCACCGTGTAGTGGTTGGGGCTTTGCATCTTCCCAGTAGCATTCCTAGGTTTGACCCCCCACATTTGCTTGTGTGTGAGTTTGTAGATATTTATCGACCCTTTCATTAGGAGAGGCATTAAAGAAAACAAATAAAGCAGGTACATCCAACCAACCATAGGATAAAAACATAACCTAATTAGCCACACCAATATCACCATACTCATCATCAAAATCATGACCAACCTCGACACCATCCTCATCATCAAAATTATCACCACTATCGTTGTCGTCGTCGTCGTCATCGTTATCATGGTTTTTTTTACCTTTCTTACGCAAGTATTTGATATGCGCTTGCATCTTCTGGATGACGCCAAGTAATTTATCCACTTTGCCTGACAACTCATCCACTTTATGCTTTGAATCATAAGAGGTGTTGGTGGCATTAGATTCAGAAATTCTACGGGAAGTACCCTGCACACGAAGACTAGAACCCACACTTCGTATCTTTTTGTCCTTTCCAACCCCAAGTTCTCCAGACAAGATCCCTAATTGTAGCTTCTCAGGCACCATGATCTGATATGGTGGAGTATCATTCGGTGCACTTGAGGCCAGTTGTTCTTTCACTTTCTCCAATTCGGCTGCCATATTCTTCTGCAAGCAGAAAATTAACATGTTAGACATAAGTCAAAAGTATCTATAATAAACTTGTGAATTACTAAATTTATAGAACATTTAACAATTTAACTTTACCCCTTTTGCCTCAGCAACCTCATTGACGTATACGCCACCCTTCTTTCTACTCCTGATGCATGGCTTGCCAGTTGCCTGATATAAGTAGGGTGTTCTCCTTTCTACATTTTCTCAACAATAAAAAAGAAAATGAGTATTTCCACATTTTTGAAAAACATTAAACCAAGAACACAATTTACCGTTTCAGCAAGTTCTTTATGTTTCAGGAATGGACGTGAAACCCCTGTATGATTAAATTTTATATTTTGCCTGTTTTTGGCATTGGCTTTGCACCGTCTCTGCATTAAGAGCTGTTGCGTAGATTTCAGCTGCACCAAAATAGATTCAGCTGCATCCTCAATTTGTGATACTCGCAAGTGCACGAGCCGTTCGGTAGTATAGCATATGTAAGTGCGAGGTCGATTCCACAGGGATTGGTGATTGAATGATCCTATTCAGTTTTCAACTAAGAAGCAAAAGGGTTGGTGTTTGAGGACATGGAGAATATTTGAAGAGAAGAAAGTGGTGTTTGAGAAGTTTGAGAATTTGATGAAGGAATGAGAAGCTTTGAGGATTTTGGAAGAGAATTTGTTTGGGAAGCTTGAGGATTTTGGAAGAGAATGTGTTTGAGAGCATGGGGAATTTGGAAGAGAAAGGAAAGTGTTTGGGAAGCTTGAGGATTTTGGAAGGGAATGTGTTTGAGAACTTTAAGAATTTGGAAGAGAGTGGTTGAGAACTTTGGAGGATGTTTGTGAACAATTTGAGAACTTAGGGAAGGGAGAGAAAGGTGTTTGTGAAGTGTTTGAGACATGGAGACTTTTGGAAGAGAAGGGAAATTTGGAGAAGAGAAAGGAAACGTGTTTGAGAACTTAGAGAAGGGACGAGAAAGTGTTTGAGAAGTGTTCGAGATTTAATAAACAAAAAATTTAGTAGAATGATCTTATTACAACAATTGAGAATTACAAAGGGAAACTAAGAGAATTTGAGGGAGAGAAGGGAAGGGAGCTCTAGAGAAGTGTTTGAGAGCTCCCCCCCTTGGGGTTGTGATTACAAGCTTAGAGAACTTCCCTTCACCAACTTACAACACTTAATTCACCTAACACACTAGTGCATTTGAAAACAATTCTTCTTGTCATTAAGCTTAGTGTTGCATCATCCACTTCAACTTCAATTAATTCATTTGGCTGCTGCAAAATTCCACTAAAAAATAGGTATTGAATATGCTTCACCAAACTTTCCCACAATCAACAACACTTCATCATGCATATGTCATGCATGACAATGCATTGCAGCCTTTGGGCTTGTGGCTCCATCCTGAAAAATCTGGAAAAATATGGATCTTGAACCTCTTTGAATTATCTTTCCAAGAATATGCAGCCCAACTCAAGGAAAAATCGGGAAGGCCTTCAAATGTGATTTTTGGCCCAGTAACGCAGATGCTGCCGAATTTGACCTTAAGTTGCCAAAACATGTATAATTTTCTCTAGAAGACTCGGAATCATAAACCGTAAAATTCTACAGAAAATAGACTTCCGTATATTTCCAATGATGTATGGCTCATTATCTGGTTCTTCTTGAGCAAGTACAGTCCAATCCGTGAAGTTGACTGATCTGCAGACACCGTTTTGAGCTAACTTGTCTCCAAAATGCAATTAGTGAGTCTCAAGCTTATAACACTGAAACAAGCACAAAACTTATTAAAAGCACAAGTTTAACTCAAAAACATAACCAAATCATAAGTTAGAAGTGTACAAATTGATATATAATTATGCACCGATCAAATACCCCCAAACCTAGATTTTGCTAGTCCTCGAGAAAAAAACGAAAGGAAAACAAAGATAAAAATAAAACAAGAAGTTAATTACACAACTTTCGTAGGTAACTCGATTGCATTGAGCGTATGCAACAAGCCTTTAAACCTCTAGGCATCCCTAGTAGGAGGAGTTGTGTCTCCTGAGGGTTTAACAATATACAATACCCACAAAAGTTTGACTAATTTCTACAAAATAAAGTAGTTAGAAAACCTATTAGAATTTGTTAGTCCTTTAAGCAAAATAACAAAACAAAAATAAAAGCAAAAACAATCACAAAAATAAAAAGAACTCAAAACAATCTTTCCGAACATTTCTGAAGAGAAATGACTCATGCACATGACTCAAAGGTTTTAACAACAAAAGCTCAATTTTAGACATTATTCACAAGGTGGCAAAGTTCAAAACATAATATGCTCAAAGTGTAGTAGTGTGATTGCCAAATGCAACAAATTCCTCAATCTTAGTTTTCACACAATTTCAAAAATCATATAAAGCACAAGTTCAACTTCAAATCTCATCAAAGTTGTCCTCTCACAAATGAATTACTCGGAAGAGGGTTTTAATGCAATACTCAGTTATAAACATGAGATTAGAGTTAAACCATAAAGACTTAACTCGAAAATAGAAAGATGAAGAACTTGCATTAATATGATCTCAAGAAGGATGTCAAACACTTAAAAGTAGAAAAATGTATGCAATTCAACCACATGACATTTAAGATCAATTTAGGTCTTTAACATAGGTTGTAATGGGGTGAGTAAGAAATGAAGGGTATGGACAATACAAAGTCCAAGGAACTCAAAATATAAGAGCATAAACAATTGTTTACAAGACTTCGAATCATCACAATGAGAATTTATTTTTACATGATCAAAACTCCTTATACCTTCATTTACAATGATTCACTCCTTTATTGAACAACCACCAATTTATTTTGAAGGCCCAAAAATGGAAATTCAATCAACCACCACTTAATCACAACTTTACTCTTTTCTTTCACCAATTGTGTGAATATATATATTTTTTGAAATGTAACACCTCTTCCCAAACCTAGTATGAAAAATACATCCCAATTAAAACTCATGAGTTCCTTAGAAAGGTAAATATTTGTTTTTCAGGCTAAGGCGAGGAAATATAATTGGTAAATGAAAGAAAAGGTTTACATGTAGGCTCAAAATGGTTAACAATGGAAAATCATGCTTAAGCATGCATAAGGTTGAACTACCCACAATTGTTTATGGAGCTCAATGTCAGGATAAAACTTCTTAAAGTGTTTATGGAGCTTCGATTTCCACTCTTTATAAGTGGAGCACATATGATCATCAATAAACCTACACATAGCCGGATCCATGAGGTCAACATCAAAGTTGAACTACCCACAATTACAAAAATAAAAAATAAAAATATTTACCTTAATATTAATTGACTATAAACATAATTACACAGCATTGAATTGCTCACTCACCTTCAGTGCCTCTGCCCATTCTTGCTTATCCTCTTTAGGAACTTTCTTCGATCCTAGAACATTCAGATGGAGCTTTCGCACGAGTGATTATTCCAATCTCATTGACAAACAATGGGTGAGTCTTTATACCCTCCACTAATTTCTGCTATGGATCCAACCGAATCTGAATTTGCCCCCACTACTACAAAAAGTGAAAAAGACGACCAGAAAATGACGACGGCAGAACATAAAACCATCGTTGTATTTAAATTGACAACGGTAAAAAAAAACCGTCGTGGATAAGTGCCTTACTGTTGAATATTTTTAAACGACGACGCATACAAATAAAAAAGCGTCGTTTTTTAAAAAGGATTTCTTCAAAGTTAAAATCTGACCAAAAAACAACGACAGATGTATGAATCCACCGACGTAGAAAATAAAGACGACAGTTCACGAAAAAACCTGCCGTGTTAACTCCTAACTAAACATGACCAACTGTTCTTAATCCGCGTCGTATAATATAACGGAATCCACGTCTGTATACTACGACGGTGCCTTCTCTGAAAACAGCCGTCTTAATTTTTATTTCTTTTTAAGATTTAATTATTTTTTAATTTTGGTAGCCTACGAAAATTAAAATGAGATCCCAAGAGGTATGATAACTTACCTTTGAGATCTTTGGATCCTGATCATAATCGAACCACCAAAGTGAGAAAGACAATATTTTAAATACACAAAATCCAAAAAGAAACCAAACTAAACTGACTACTACAAACTTTTAGAAAGACAATGTTTTGAAAGTTAATGATGTGTGCATTTTGGTGCCTTTGAGATACACAAAAACACATACATCATTAACATCCAAATTATTGTCTTTGAGATGTGAGAGAGAGTGATGATGTATGTGTGTATGTGAGAGAGGAAGACGAGCCTCCAGAGAGACCAGAAGAACTTGGAACCCTAAATGAAAACTGAAACTGAAAGAAAGACACAAATTTATACAATAAATATTTTAAACTTACGGCGGTGTTTATATACATACCGCCGTGTAATTTAAAAATCCACGTCGGTTATTCTTTAATGGAATCCACGTCGTATAATGTAATGTAATAAACGTCGGTATATTACCAAAAAACGACGTGTTAAATAATATACCATGACGCGAAAGATTAATTTATCGACTTATTATTTTGGAGTATACTACGACGGTACCTACAACACTACTGTCGTGTTTATTTACCACGTCCTAAGTTCAAATTACCGTCGTATTTGTTCAATTTATACGTCTGTCTTCTCTGCAACGCCGTCTTATTTTTATAGCTTTTTAAAATTAATTAATTTTTCTTTTATTTTAGTAATATCTTTCTTAACACAAAACAAAATTTAATTCTCAATCCTCAACAACATTTTCATCTTAAAAGGCAAATCTCTTCATGTTAAATATTGATCAATATTTACACAATATATGTACACAAATTTGGCAAATACATCGTGGTTTCTTTTCTGCCTTCACCTCAGCTTGTTCAACTGTTTCTTCCTCTCATATGCAAGCTGGGCCCTCTTCTTCCTCTTGTTCTCAAGCTCCTGCACAGCCACAGATGAATATCTAATAATTTCAGAAAATCAAAATCAACGAAGTATGAAAAGCTCACTCCTCGATTCCTGGTTACATTGTAGTCCCCTTTTCCACAGTGATCAACTTGAAAACTCCTGTGTAGCAAGGGTGGAACCTCCTTAGAACCTGTTGTGGGTTGTGCCTTTGGGGTGGGGAGAGTGGGGGCTGGGAAGAAGCTGGGAAGAAGAGGAAGGAGGATGTAGCAAACCCACAACAGGTTCTAAAGCTGGTTCCACCCTTGCTACACAGGAGGATGTAGCAAACCCATGCTTGGTCTTGTGAGGAATCATTCTGCAAACCCATTTGCTTTCAGAAAGACAATTTCTTGTGAGAAATCATTCTGCAACCCTAATTGAAAACTGAGTTAAAAAACGCATGAAAAAAATCATATTTAAACAAATTACCGTAAATATTCACGTCGGTTCTAATATACATAGCGACGTCATATTTGAATAATCAACGTCAGTTTAAATAAACAAGCGCCGTCAGAACTGCATCGGAAATCCCGCGCGTATTTAAAAGAGAACGACGTCGTTTTCAGAACCCCAAAGTAACCACGTCTGTTTATTAAAATACAAGGTCGTTGAATTTCTAAGTACAACGTCAGTTTAGATAAACAAAGCGCCGTCATAACTGCATCGGAAATCCAAAAGTCATTTGGCGCGTATTAAAAAGAGAACGACGTCGTTTTTGGAAATCCGAAAGTCATTTGGAGCGTTTAAAAGAGAACGACGTCGTTTTCAGAAACCCAAAGTAATCACGTCGGTTTATAAAATACACAGTCATTGATTTCAAAGTACAACGTCAGAGTTAGATAAAAAAGCGCCGTCATAACCACATTGGAATTCCAAAAGGCGTTCGACAACTTGTGATAACACCGTCGTTATAACTAACTAATACGGCGGTTTTGCAATAACAACATCGTGGTATTGAACTCTAGGACTATATATAAACTTTTCGTCACCTGACCTAATATTCTACGGTTTTCTCTCACCGATAAAGTATCGTAGTTTACTTCTCATTTCCAAAAGCAGCATCTGATCATCTTCTAAATCTTCGGCTTCATCTCCAAATCACCATTTTCGCCTTCATCTTCGTTGGAAGGAAACTTTCTTTGCACGCCAAAGGTTTTTTCTGCCTCTCTTCCCTTTTTTTACATTTCATTTGAATGGCGTAGTTGTCTGGAAACAAGATTCTGTCAAAATGAAGAAATCTTTCACTGGTTTTGATTAAATACATCAGGAGATTCTCTCACGACCCCAAAAGATGACAGTTCTGTCTTGTTTTCGAACGATAGAATGGACAGACCATGACAGCCGTTAATACGTCGGAAACAAGATAAAACCGTCGTCTTTTTGGAAACCACATCTGTATTATTAAAACCGACGTAGTATATACGCATTTACGTCATGAAATATATAACACCGTCGTTTTATTTCCATTCATGGTCTAAGAGACCGTTTAATAGGACGTCGCTATTTTAGTGTTACTGTCGTTGTTTGGTATTATTACGTCGTTTCTTTTTTGATAACCGACGTTGTTTACCTTGCAAATTAATTAAAAATGGTTTTGAAATCTCAAAATAAGGAAGCTGAAGCGTCAAAGGACAAATCAGTTTCAAAGGCTCAAGTGGAAGGAGAAAAATCAACTCAAAGCAAACACTCGAAGAGGATGAGATTTTCCTCAGCCTCGAGAAAGACTGAAGCACAGCCACCTTTGTTGTGGAGCCAAAATCTGGCCGCGGTATCAGCACAATGAGCCATGTTGTGAAGAGGAAAATTAAGAATGTTAAGCTTGTGGTTGAGTTCAATAAAAAGGGCAAACCACATGGCAAGGCTGCTGTTGAGATGCAGTCTTTCATTGGTGTTTTGGCACGCACCAGAGTCCCTCTTGTGGACAAGAAATGGAGTCAAATACCTAAGGACGTGAAGGAGCAGATTTGGGAAGCTGTTCAAATGTCCTATGTTATTGGGGATAGGTACAAAGCCATGGTCTTGTCGCCCTGCCGCCAGAAAATGGAAGGATTTCAAATATAACTTAACTAGGCAGGTATATCCTTCCATTCGCACATGACAAGTAGAAGTTAAAAGAAATCCCTACGCTTTATAAGTTCATAGAGAAATCGCAATGGATGCCTTCGTAGCTTCAAGGTTAACCCCAGATTTTGAGGATAAGTATGCTGAGCAGAAAGAGAGGAGGGAGAAATTGGAGTACAACCATAGGTTGTCTAAAAAAGGGTATGTTGGTTTGGAGGACCAATTGGTAGAAACCATGCCCGATATTGAAGAAATCGATCGAGCTGTTCTATGGAAGAAGGCAAGAGAAGATAAAACAGGAAACATGCCTGATCCAAAGGTTGCAAGAGAAGGCAAAACTAATCGTAAGTCTCACTAACTCTGTTCTAAATTTGAAAAAAGTGTTTTATTTTGTTATAGACGTCGTTTATCTTTAAATAAACGACGTTATAAAATGAACACCACGCAGGCTTAATTTACCGACGTTTAAAATTAATAGGACGTCGGTTTTTGAATATACGACGTATTTTTATATACCGACGTTGTAAAATATAAACAACGTCGGTAGTTAAATACAGACGTTTTTAATTAATACTACGTCAGGAGGTTAAGAAAATCGTCGTTGTTTATAATTTACAACGTCGGTATATTTATCTGTTTTACACCCTGCTCAGTTTCTAACAATCTCTCTTTCTCTCTTTTAGGATGATTTGCAAAACCAGGTCTCCGAAGGCACTCTGACTGTGTCCGGGACCAATGATGTCTTGACTCTCGCTTTGGGAACCCCCGAGCATGGTGGGAGAGAGTCAGGAGCGCTGTGTCCTGGAGTTACCCCCACTCAGTTCTTCAATTTGCCGAAACAGCAGAGAGTAAAATTTGGTGACAAATTGAAGGAAAGTGTGAGGGAGGCGGTCAGAGAAGAGACCCTTAGGATTGAGGCAAGGGTAAGGGAACATACAATGGCCGCCGTCAGAGCTGAGAGGGAGGCTATGATGGCAATATTCAGTCAACTAGTTCCTAATTTTGATCCCGGCCAGATGCCCAAAACTCTAATTTCTCAAATTACTCCAATGACTTTACCCCTCAAGATCAAAGCCCCAAAAATCCAATGTCTGATAAGGCAAGCTGCTCGGGGCCACTGGTATCAGACCCCTAGCTTTGGGATTAGAAGATCCAAAGCCTGAAGCTGATACTGCTGGAAAAGGCAGGAAGAGGACACGGTAAAATTTCTGCTATGATCTATTTCTGCCTTTTAAATTTAAATAGACGTCGCTCCTTTTAATATCCGACATTAAAATATAAAATAACGACGTATAGACGCCTGTTTCTTCCAGGACGCGTCGTGTTTAGTTAAATACGACGACGCTTTTACTTGATTTGCAAATTATTAGACATTAAAAATAACGACTGTGTTTTCTGCCGTCATCTAACTCTTTTATAAACCGTCGTCTATTTCATGATTCCATTAACTATATTTATATTAGATGACCTTTCTATAGTATAGCGACGTTATAATTTCAAAACAACGACGGTTATGTATTTACCGACGTGCATAACATTTCCTCCGTCAGTATTTACTAGAAATCGTCGTTTATATTATATACCACGTCTGTTTTTTGGGTTTAGTTAGAGTCGTGTATAACTTATATTTCTTTATTTATTTCGTGTAACAGGATCTCTCAAAGCTAGACATGCCACCTCCTCTCTTAGCCTTATGCCAACACGTCCAGGACCAAGTTGTTGCCTACTAAGGAGGCTGTGGCAGTTCACATGCCCAAGGAAGTGTTTGGCTTTGAGCATGATACCTTCCTCTTACCTGAAGATATTTTGCAGTTTGGTTCCATGGTGGAGATTGGAACCACAGTGATATCAGTATACATGAGGTAATTCTCCCTAATCCCATTTTGTTTTACATTTTCCTTTCTTTTAAATTAAAATCTCTTTCAATTGACTTTCATATATTTAGGTTCCTATTTGACTATTTAAAAATGGCAAATATGGTAAACCTTGTTAGCCTGGTGGACCCTAGATTAGTGAGCGCGGAGCTGGATCAATATCAGACCGAATAAAAAACGGTTGTCAAACCGGCTGAATGTAGCAGATGGGAATCAATTTTTCTTGGTCCCATATAATCCAGGGTTAGTACCATTTAAAGTATTTTCCTGAGCTTCTAATATTTTTCTTTGTAGTACTATTTAACCTATATGAATCATTATGTGCAGGGGTCATTGGGTGATGTCATTGTGAGACCATCAACGGAGACTGCCTATTACATGAATTCACTGTCAAAACGTATGGTTGACGACGACATGAAAAATATAGTGAATACGTAAGTTGATTTCTTCTAATTTAAGATTTTTCCTATAAAGTATTTAAATAAACGACGGTTTTAATAATACCTACGTTATAGTTAAAATATAACGACGGTAAGTTATTATCGACGTGTTATTTTAACTACCACGTCAGTATTTTCTTAAAAGCGTCGTTTCAATTTAACTACCACGTCGTTTGGGTTTTATTTAAGAACGTTTTAATTTTATTGCTCAATTTTTGGTTATACGACGTTTTACTCTTACCGACGTTATAATGTTACACAACGACGGTAAATTTTTACCGCCGTTTTAAACAAAATGTCACGTCTTTTTTTAAAAAACTCCATCGTTTTGACTGATTTACCACGACGGTTACTATTTGTATTTAAATATTTTGTTTTGTCATTAACACCCTTGGCCTTTTGTTGTGTCGGATTCACTGCATCAAAATAGATTCAGCTGCATCCTCAACTTGTGATACTCGCAAGTGCACGAGCTGTTCGGTAGTATAGCATATGTAAGTGCGAGGTCGATCCACGAGGAATGGTGATTGAATGACCCAATTCATTTCCCCTACACAAAATAGAAATGAAAAAGAAAATAAATAAAACAAGAAAAAAAAAGGAAATAACTCAAGCAAATAAGTTCCCAAGTTCAATTAGATTAACGGATTGATTCTAGCTAAAGTATGATTAAGCCATGGTGTTTGGTCAAAACCTTGTGTTCCTAATTCCCTAATTTGATCATTTGTTGTCTAACCTAAAATTAAGCATTAGGAACCCATTAAGCATAGAAGAACAATTTAAACAACCAAGCATGTATCTAATCCCTGTTGTCGAATGTCCATACATACTCTTCCTATTCATAGTTCAATTCGAATTAAAGCATGGTGTATACTCTTAATTCAAACCAAGATAGCTAACATGCAAACCTAAATGGTGATCAATCATTCAAACTAGCATATTAACTTATAAGCATAATGAATAAGAACAAAAACCATAATTGAAACTTGGAAACTAATTAAACTTGAATACTTAAGAAAGAATGTACATTACAAATAAAAGTAAAGTGGAACTAAGAAAACTTGAAGGAAAATTTAGTAAACTCATTTTGTTACAACAATTGACAACTTGAAAGGAAACTAAGAGAATTTGAGGGAGAGAAGGGAAGGGAGCTCTAGAGAAGTGTTTGAGAGCTCCCCCCCTTGGGGTGTGTTTTGAAGCTTGAAGGCTTCTCTATTTATAGGGCTAAGAGGGAGGAACAACATGATGAAATGCAACACCACCATTCCTCCATTAATACAACCCATAACTCCCACTTCATCTTGTCTAGGTTAGTGTGGTTGGAATCAACTCCATCCCATACTTCATTTGCTGCACCTCCAGCTTTCTTCACATGGGTTCAAAGGTGTTGTGGCTGCCTTTTGCTGCCAACCCATGTGGTTGCCTTTTACTTGCTGAAAAACGATTCTTCTGAACCAGACTTGGTGTAGGAGGGCCACAGGTTTCAAGACGTATCCAATGGGGCTGAAATGTGGATATGTTATACTAGACACCCATTGGAACAACTTCTATGAAGAAAGTATTCGCATCAGAGCAGTAGAAGTGTATGTTTTGGCCACTGCAAGTTGGCTGCCGAAACAGGGACTGGAATTGACTTCATTTCATTTCATTTCTTTCTTTTGCTTCACATGCATGCACATGCTTCTCTTTAGTAGCTCAAAAGCTGATCTCCAGCTCCAAAGTGATCTGCCAATTGAATTCTCATGTTCAAAGGCTGAAGCAAAATGCCTCTCATCATTCCTCCTTCTTCTCTCTCTCCTTTCCACCATGACACTTTAACCTTTGTCTTTTCCTTGTCCCCTTTTCCATGATGTATTTTTGTCTTCACAAATATGCTCTTACTTTCTCTTTAATAGCAGGAATGCCTCCCCACTTCACTCATTATGTTGAGTACAAATTCAGTTATAGCTAGGATGAGGCACATGGCTAAAAGGAGGCACATGGCAAAAAGCTGGCAACTGCAAATCCTCCTGAGCAAGGTTGAGTGTTGGACGGGCTAAGCACTCCACATACGTCCAATTAGGCTGAAATTTGGATATGTTGTAGTACACACCCATTGGAACAAGTTTCATGAAGATCTTCACCTCATCCAAGCCCCATAGCATGCTGATCCAAGTCCAAGAAGCTGACCTACGAAATTGGGCTGGAAATGGGTTGCAGCCAAAATGAGTTTGTGTATAAGCTCTTCTTCCATTCACCCAAATCAGGCCTTAACATGCATGGATTGCATCATTTCCTATCCAAAGTCATCATTGTTACCTAAATCTCAATTAACTGAAACATAAACACAAAATTAGACCTGGCAATATCTTACACGTCCCGTTAACACGACACGAATTCGACACGAAAAAATCAGTATTTGGGTCAAGCTTAATGGGTTCGGGTGGGAAACGGGTGGACCCGTTAGTCACCCGTTAGCTTAACGGGTCGTGTCAGTATTTTTCGCGAATCACCCGTTAACCCGTTAAGAGGAAGGGTAATTTTGTAATTTACATTCTAAATCCCTAAAATCCTAGCGCATAGTCTTCGTTCTCTCTTTTCTCGTCTCTGCGCTGCTTCACTCACGCACAAATATCCCTTGTTTCACAAAAATCCAAGTCGAATGGGAGCTGGCTTTGTTCTCGTATAAAAATAATAATAATAAGATATGCCTTTGTGAGATCAGGAGCCACCTTCGACGATGACGAAGCCGAAGATTTGGGGTTGGAGCGTCTGGTTTTGCAGCAGCCAAATCTGACCGGGGACATCGCCTTTGGTCCAGGATCGCGTCAAGATTTGTAGAACTTGGTGTTGACAGAGTCACACCTTGGGCACCTCAAGATATGCTGGTTCACCATCGGCCTTAGCTCAGCCCACTCAATGAATCACTTTTATTTCCATTACTAAATATAATATATAACTTGGATGGTGTTTGTTTTATTTGTGGTGTTGTTTTCATGTTGTTTCTCCCTGTACCGCATGAATGCTTGTTGTTTTTGTTAGTTTGCTTCCTTTTCCTGTGTTGGAGCTTTCTAGTAATGAAGTTTCATCTTTCTCGACCAAGAAGGAGGAGGAAAGTTTTGGGGTGGGTTTGTCTGATTTTTTCTTTTTTTTGTTGTTGTTATTTTTTATTCTTAACGGGTGAAACGGGTCGTGTCGTGTTATTCGCGAGTTTGAACGGGTCGTGTTCGGGTCTAGTATTTCCCATCCGTTAGCTTAACGGGTCGTGTCGTGTCAACCCGTTAACGTAACGGGTTAACACGAACACGACCCGAAACCCGCAAACCCAACCCGTTTGCCAGGTCTACACAAAATGAATTAAAAGCACAAGTTTAACTCAAAAACATAACCAAATCATAAGTTAGAAGGGTACAAAATGATATACAATTATGAACCGATCACCTTTTCTTGTAACAGGTCAATTAAAATGTATAACATTCATATAAATAAAAATTCACGTAAACAGCAGGCCATATGGAAAAATCTACACGGCACTCCTGAACAACCAACGAGTGTAGAATGTGGCTACTACGTGATGAGATTCATAAGAGATATAATTCATGATCCAGACCTAAAAACGACATCTAATAATCATAACAACGAAGGTTTATAATTAATTCATCCTGTGTAAATGAATTTTGTACTTATATACTACGTCGGTTCGTATAACCTTATCGACGTCTTAATAATATACAAAGGCGGATACTATTAAATATCCGTCTTTCTATATGTAAACAACGTCAGTTATATCCATTATAATGACGTTTAATATACATAACAACGACGGTTTATAATTAATTCATCATGTATAAATGAATTTTGTAGTCATATACTACGTCGGTTAGTATAAACTTACGACGTCGTAATAATATACGAAGGCGGATATTATTAAATATCCGCCTTTGTATAATTAAACAACGTCTGTTATAAAAAGACGTCGTTTTATATTATTTTTGACGTCATTTTGTGATGTTTAACGTCGTTGTAAATTGATACAACGTCGGTAGGTCATTTTTCATTTAATTTTTAATGAATTATATATTTTATTTAATTCCATATTAAATTCAAAACTAAATCCAAAAATTAAACTGAAAACTACCAAGCATTGGAATATTTTTTTATTGTATTTAATTACTAATATTAAGAATATATTCAAAACAAAATCCGAAAAATATACCAACAAATTCTATGCACTGATTGAGACAATATCTTGCCCGTTAAGGCCTGAAAAATGTAATTTTAGTTTTCAAAATTCGAATGATAACAAAATTCAAACAAAGTTAAAGACAAAGCATGGTACTCCTTATACTTTACATTACATAACCCTAAAGTTTATGTGATCCATTGGTGCCCATAAATTCAAAATTATGAAATCCATATTTTAGCCTACTATTGTAGAAGGCATTGTTGTAAGGAGTCCATAGCAATTTTCTGTTCATTTTTCTCGTACTTGTGTATTTTTTTTTTAATTTATTGTAAAATTTAGGGTTTAGGGTTTTTTGAAACGACGCGGTTTTCTCCCGCTGTTTTTGGTCAACTAAATAAACGAAGACTAATTGTATTCGGTTTACGACGTCGGTTATTGAATCGCGACGTCCTTTATTTTTACAACGTCGGTCGTTTATATAGACACCGACGTTGTAAGTGTTGACCGTCGTCATTGAAAAACGCGGTACTATAAAATTTTTGACCGCGACCTAAAATTTTCAGAATTTCCCTTCAACCCTCAAATAGTTCATTCTCTCTCTTCAACATAAATTTGTCTGAAAGTTTTCGTTCTCCCAACTCTCTCTCAATATCCATGTAAGTACGTAGATTCTCTAGTCCCTTTAACCCTAATTCTCTCAGCTCTCTCTCAAGCTTTTGTTATATTCTCTCAGCTCTCTGAAAGCATTGGGTAAGTAGATTCTCCAAGATCTTTCTCAAAGCATTGGGTAAGTAGATTCTCCAAGCTCTCTCTCAAGCGGTTGTTATATTCTCGCAACTCTCTCTCAATATCCATGTAAGTACAACCCTAATCTCTTCTTAAATCCATAAATGTTTTCATTGGTAGCTATATTAGGGTTCTTTTATGTTTTGGTGTTTGAATTCTTGTAATAATTGCTCTCTGTTTGGGTTCTTTTATGTTTGTTTGGCCATAGGTTTTTGGAAAAGGAATGGGGATGGGAGATTTAAGCTCTTTTTTTTTTACTTAGACGACGGTTGAATGATCAAACTGTCGTCCAAATGTTTATTATACATCGGTTGTTAATTTTATCCCGTCGTCTTTAGGCTACCAGAACATCGTTCAAATTTCTGGGTTTGGGTGTCTTAATGACGACGGTGACTATAGATGCCGTCGTCTGAATGAATATTAAACGACGATTATTTTTTTCAAACCATCGTCTTGTCTATGTTTTATATTTAATTTTCATTTTGTTCTCTGCTATTTGAATGAGGTAGTGTTTCATTGCTGGTCTTTCCACTTTAATATATATATTTATATGAATTTTATAGAGTGTGAGATGGATAAGTCATGGATGCATGCGGATAGAAGATCGAAGGCATATGAGTTAGGGGTGGAAGGATTTTTGAATTTTGCGTCAGAAAATGTTGGAAATACAACTGAGATTCGTTGTCCATGTGTTAAATGTGGGAATATTCGATTGTTTGGGGTTGGAATTATAAGGGAACACTTATAATTTAATGGAATTGACCAAAGCTATAAGATTTGGACATGGCACGGAGAACCTTGGGAATGGACTACCAATGCTAGTATAAATGTGGAAGAAGATGAGCAAAGTAGGGTCAGTAATGTTTCTGAAGAATTAGGGATGGATGATAATGATTTTGTCAATATTGGATCTGATCCTTATGAGTTTGCCAATGTGATTGGGGATGGTGATCAACCCTTGTACCCTGGTTGCAAGGAAGTACACGAAGTTGTCGGCTTTGGTGAAGTTATATAATTTGAAAGCAAAACATGGGATGAGTGATGTTTGCTTTACAGGATTATTGATACTTCAAGGAGAATTTCTTCCAGAAGGAAATACACTACCTTCATCTATGTACGAGGCAAAAAAGACTTTGTCTGCTTTAGGGATGAGTTATGAGAAAATCCACGCATGTCCCAATGACTGCATTTTGTATTGGAAGGAGTATGAGAATGCAACTAATTGTCCTACTTGTGGTATCTCAAGGTGGAAGGAAACCAAGGATGGGTTCTTGAAAGTGGGTGTGGCAGCGAAGGTGGTGTGGTATTTTCCTCCAATTCCAAGGTTTAAAAGGATGTTTCAATCACATAAGACAGCTAAGAGTTTGACTTGGCATGCTGCAAGAAAATCAGTTGACGGTTATATGTCTCATCCAGCGGATTCCCCGTCTTGGAAACTTGTTGATGAAAAATGGCCCGACTTTGGTAGTGAGCCAAGAAACTTGAGATTGGCTCTCTCATCTGGTGGATTCAATCCCCACAGTTCTTTAAGTAGCAGATACAATTGTTGGCCAGTTATGTTAGTTACATATAATCTCCCACCATGGCTATGCATGAAGCGGAAGTTCATAATGTTGACTATACTGATTTCCGGTCCTAAACAGCCCGGAAATGATATAGACGTCTACTTAGAGCCTTTGATTGATGATTTGAAATCTATGTGGGATGGGATTAGAGGAGTGTATGATACCCACATAGAAGAATACTTTACACTTAGAAGCTGCATTATTGTGGGCAATTAATGATTTTCTTGCTTGTGGAAACTTATCTGGTTGTGTTGTTAAAGGATATAAAGCTTGTCCAATATGCGGCGATGATACACCTAGTCACAGGTGGAAAAATGGGCACAAAATTTGTTACATTGGGCATAGAAAGTGGTTACCAATCAATCATCCATATAGGAGGCAACGTGCAGGTTTTAATGGGAAACCTGAATATGGCATGCCTCCCGAGCCATTAACAGGAGAAGAAGTGTTGCATATGGTTGAAGATATTAATTACATATGGGGCTTGAAAATTGGGGGAAATGTTGGTGAGAATGATGGTGACAGAGTTTGTTGGAAGAAGAAATCAAAATTCTTTGATCTCGAGTATTGGAAATACCTCCCTGTGAGGCATGTCTTAGATGTTATGCACATTGAGAAGAATGTTTGCGATAGTATCATTGGTACATTGCTAGAGAACCCTGGAAAAAATAAAGATGGGATTGCTGCTCGGTTAGACTTATTGAATATGGGGGTAAAAATTGATTTGCAACCCGAGTATGGAGAAAGACGTACTCGCTTGCTTCCAGGGCCTTGGAATTTGTCAAGAGCAGAGAAGAGAGCGGTTTGCAATTCTTTTTATGGTATGAAGGTTCCTGAAGGTTATTCTTCAAATATAAAAAATCTTGTATCTTTAAAAGATTCAAGACTTCTTGGCCTTAAATCTCATGATTGTCATACCTTGATGCAACAATTGCTCCTTGTGGCAATTCGTTCTGTTTTGGAGAAGCCTGCAAGGTATGCAATAACTCGATTGTGCTTCTTCTTCAATGCTATATGTGCAAAGACGGTAGATGTTTCCAAGCTAGATGAGTTGGAAGAAGATGTAGTAGTTACTTTGTGTTTGCTTGAGAAGTACTTTCCCCCTTCATTCTTTGATATCATGGTTCATCTAGTAGTACATCTTGTCAGAGAAGTTCGTCTATGTGGGCCAGTATATTTTAGATGGATGTATCCGTTTGAAAGATATATGAAAGTGCTAAAGGGGTATGTTCAGAATCGTACTTGTCCCGAAGGTTGCATTGCCGAGCGGTATATAGCTGAAGAAGCTGTAGAGTTTTGTACCGAGCATTTATCTGATGTTAGTACAGTTGGAGTGCCTTCAAGCAAGAATATGGGAGTTTCAAAGCCATTATCAGGTTGCACAGTGAGCTTAGTTGATATGGACTTGTTGAACCAGACACATCTATATGTCTTGGAGAATACGGAGGAAGTCCTACCTTATATCGAGTATGTATGAGTTTAATTTTTCATATGTAGCCATTTTAAATATTATTACTCCTTATGTTTATCTTATATACAAGGGACCGTAATGCGTGTTTTTTTCGTGTCAATTGTAGGGAACATATTGATCAGTGCATATTTACATATCATTTTGTACCCTTCTAACTTATGATTTAGTTATGTTTTTGAGTTAAACTTGTGCTTTTAATAAGTTTTGTGTTTGTTTCAGTGTAATAAGCTTGAGACTCACTAATTGCATTTCGGAGACAAATTAGCTCAAAACGGTGTCTGCAGATCAGCCAACTTCACGGATTGAACTGTACTTGCTCAAGAAGAACCAGATAATGAGCCATACATCATTGGAAAGCTACGGAAGTCTATTTTCTGTAGAATTTTACGGTTCATGATTCCGAGTCTTCTAGAGAAAGTTATACATGTTTTGGTAACTTAAGGTCAAATTCGGCAGCATCTGCGTTACTTGGCCAAAAATCACATTTGAAGGCCTTCCCGATTTTTCCTTGAGTTGGGCTGCATATGCTTGGAAAGATAATTCAAAGAGCTTCAAGATCCATATTTTTCCAGATTTTTCAGGATGAAGCCACAAGCCCATAACGAGCCCACAAGCTGGCTGCAATACATTGTCATGCATGACATATGCATGATGAAGTGTTGTTGATTGTGGGAAAGTTTGGTGAAGCATATTCAATACCTATATTTGAGTGGAAATTTGCAGCAGCCAAATGAGCCAAAGGATGATGAAGTGGGAGTTGCAACACTAAGCCTAAAGACAAGAGGAATTGTTTTCAAATGCAATAGTGTGTTAGGTGAATTAAGTGTTGTAAGTTGGTGAAGTGAGTGTGGTAGGTAAACTTATTGTATAATTCAGATTTTCACTTCCCCTAGGCCTATAAATAGTGAAGTTCTCTAAGCTTGTAATCAGACCCCAAGGGGGGGAGCTCTCAAACACTTCTCTAGAGCTCCCTTCCCTTCTCTCCCTCAAATTCTCTTAGTTTCCCTTTGTAGTTCTCAATTGTTGTAATAAGATCATTCTACTAAATTTTCTTTCTTCTAAATTCTCCAAACACTTCTTTATTCTCTTTCAAATTCTCTAAAGTCTCCATGTCTCAAACACTTCACAAACACCCTTCTCTCCCTTCCCTAAGTTCTAAAATTCTCCAAATTCACAAACATTCCCTAAGTTCTCAAACTCTCCAAGTTCACAAACATTCTCCAAATTTCCCAAACACTTTCTTCTTCCTTCTCAAAGCTCCCAAACACTTCTCAAACACTTTCTTCTCCCTCCTCAAAGTTCTCTTAGTTTCCTTAATGTTTTCTTAGTTGTAATTTATTTTTCTTGTAATGTACATTCTTTCTTCTTGTTTTGTTTCTTTTGTTTTCATTTTTGTTTTGTGTAGGAAAATTGAATTGGATCATTCAATCACCAATCCCTGTGGAATCGAACCTCGCACTTACATATGCTATACTACTAAACGGCTCGTGCACTTGTGAGTATCACAAGTTGAGGATGCAGCTGAATCCATTTTGGTGCAGCTGAATCTACACAACAAGTTTTGGCGCCGTTGCCGGGGATCGGTAACATTGTTTGATTCTATTTGGTTTTCCTACTTTTTATTATTTTTATTTTTTGTATATAACTAGACAGTTTCATGTTTTAAAGTTAATGACGTTAATTGACAAGTTGTGTTTGTAGTCCAACGGACAAGGACAATTGCCTGACAAGCAAGAGAACTGGGTTTGAGTCCCAGCTTACACAACACAAAAAAAGAATAAAAAGGTTCAAGTAGCATGTTGGTTATTTCTAGTTTATGGTTTCATTCACTTGCTCTTAATTAAATATCTTGTTCAAGTTTACATAAACACCATATGACTCTTGGACTGATTAGTGAATGAATGGGTAGATATTGAAGACAAACACCATGTTTAAATTCTACTTGGTTCTTTATTGTTCTTCTTGTTCTTAATGGGTTTGGAATTTGTGTTTAGAGTAAACACCATAGCTAAATACTTGTTCTGAATACTTGATTACAACCACACACCAAATGGATAATCATATTTGAGAAAGAACGAACTCCATAAGCTAGTTTGATTTACTTTGTTGCTTGTTACTTTGAAACATGGAAGTGTTGATTTTTCCTTTTCATTTTTTAGTTTTTTTTATTTATTTCCTAATCCTTTTAATTCCGTTTCAAGTTTTTGTGTGTGCTTGTTCTAGCAATTTAAATAGCTCAATAAAAATGGAGAGAGATGGCAACCTCAATCATAAGAATGGGAAGTGTGGAGCAGTGGGAGAAGTCGCGACCTCCAATTGCATCACGCTCGACCTAATCGCTTCAAGGGGGAGTATTTCAATCCTTTCTTTTTACCTGTTATTATTTTAAATTTCTATTTCTTTTTTTTTTATAAAAAAATTTAAAAAAAATTTTAAAAAATTAAAAAAAAAAGATTTTTTATATGAGCTGACTCGTGGTAACTCCAGTGAGCGTCTCCGTCAATCCAGTGTCTAGGAGTTCTTTAGGCGACACCTTCGGTGTCTAAGAACTTTAGGCGACATTGATTGATCCAAGCCCAATCCGTGAGCCCATCAAAATACACATCATGCTGACTCCAGAATAGCTCATTGCTTGCTTGGTCATGCTGACATGAGGATGAGTTATTGGTTTCTGGATGGAAGCTTGGTCATGCTGACATGATGATGAGCTATGGCTGCTGGTGGGATTAGTTGGTGAAGTGCAGCAACCACATTCTGATTTTCAATTGCAAGTGTTGTATGCATTAGCCATATTGAATTCAGATTTATCACTCCCCTCTCCCTATAAATACCTCTTCAATTCCAGATTCAAGGTGTGCAAGTCTGGGATTCACAACCCCACAATTCAGCCATCCTTCACTCCATCCCCCCTCAAACACTTCCATCATTTTCCCAAACACATTCAGAAATTATCCTCAAACACTCTCACAATCCCAAAACAACTCCAGCAAACCTCTCTTCTATTTCCCTACGAATTTCATCTTCCTCAGCCATCACCACTCACTCAACCTCATCCCAAATCACCTCCATATCCTTCATACATCCTTCTAGACGTGAGAAAGCTCTTGGAGAAGCATTAGACGTGGAGAAGCACTTGGAGAAGCCTTGGACACCACAAGAACTTCAGAAAAGGGGTTTTTCTACTCTTCCTGCATTCATTATGTTTTCTCATTTATGTCTTAATTTCTTTCTCATTATGAGCAGCTAAATCCATAGCTAGGGTTTCAATGTAACCTGACAAGACAATTTCATGTTTTAAGTTAATGTTACCCTTTGTTGATTACTTCTAATTTTCTGGTCTCATTCACTTGTTCTTAGTTGAATCTTTATGCATGTTTAAATAACTGGCCATTATGAACACCTGCATGTTGGTTATCTAGTTCAAGTTTACATAAACACCATATGACTCTTGAACCGATTAGTGAATGAGTGGGTAATGCATTTAGGACAAACACCATGTTTAAATGTTTACTTGGTTCCTTTGTGTTCTTCTTAAGCTTAATGGATTCAGATACATAACCTAGACTAAACACCATAGCTAAGTTGTGTTTTCTGAGTACTTGATTAAAACCAAACACCATATGGATAATCATACATAAGAAAGAACGAACTCCAGAAATTGTAATCAACTTAGGTGATTGTTAACTTGTAGATTGAAATTGGATTGTCATGGTGAAGTTGAACCCCTAGTGCTTGTCTCCTTTGTCTCTAAATTTTCTAAACAACTACTTGCTGGTAACTTGCTATTTTCCATTCCCTTTTAGTAGTTTTCAGTCACTTGTTGTTTTGCACATATGATCCACATCAAGACCACTTATCCGAAATTTAGAAAGAGAACAAAGTGGCTACAAGATAAGCACAATAGCACTTTCATTCAATGGCTACGCTTTAAGGTATATATGTTATTGAATGACATATTGAACTTATTTTACTTTTCTTTCTTTCTATATATATGTTAGATTGAATTAAGATATATGTTTAATTTGCAGGTTCAAAGTGAATTTAATGGGGAAGACTATAATGGCATATCAGAACATTTGAGGTGGTTAGCAGCTGGTTCAAGCATGGCAGTGCCATCATATAGGGGCTATCTTATTAATGGTGTCAAATTTAACACCAAGGCACAAGATGATGTGTGAACTGTCCAAAATAGTGGAGTTTATTTACTTGCACATACTATGCAAGTTGCTAGTGCCAAGGATAAAAACCATATTGTCTCCAATATGGGTTTTTATGGGGTTATTCAAGAAATTTGGGATCTTGACTACCAAAAGTTTAGAATCCCAGTCTTGAGGTGTGATTAGATAGATAACACTTCGGGCCTTGTAGTCGACGAACTTGGATTTACCCTTGTAGTTCTGAGTAAAATTGGACATAGGAATGACCAATTTGTTATGACTTCTCAAGTCAAACAAGTATTTTATGTTGACGACCCAATGCATCGTGGTTGGTCGGTAGTGTTATCAATGCCTAATAGAAAATATAATGATGTTATTGGTGATGATGTGCTAGGTGATATTAGAATTGAGTGTGAGCCATTTTCTAGAGGGATACCAAATGTTGACACATTTGATGACCTAGTGTTGCGTAGATTCAGTTGCACCAAAATGGATTCACTGCATCCTCAACTTGTGATACTCGCAAGTGCACGAGCCGTTGGTAGTTTAGCATATGTAAGTGCGAGGTCGATTCCACAGGGATTGGTGATTGAATGATCCAACTCAGTTTTCCTACACAAAACAGAAATGGAGACAAGAGAAACAAAACAAGAAGAAAGAAAAGAACTAAGACAAGATGGTGAGGTTTTAGAATCCACCCTAATTGTTCTAATCATGTTATGGCAGCAAGTAAACAAATTGATTCACTCATGAAGATGCTCACAAATAAGTCCATGGTGTTTGGATCAAATTGCATTGAACATCACAAGGACCCCAAGCATGGTGTTTACATTAGGAGACCTAGAAACCAAATCACATGAGTTGCTAATGGATGGAATGAAGATGATCCCCAAACCTTCCCAACAAGAGCAAAATGCATAAAACCTCAGGTGATCAATCAAAGGATGCAAAAACAGCTCCATTAAATTAGTGAAGAAGAATTCATGAATGAAATCAAACTTTATAAACTCAAACCATGATACAAGACTAGCAAGATGTTTATTACAACTAATAACAGAAAAACAAAGTAAAACAAATGAAAATACAAGAAGAAAATAAAAGACAAAGGGAGGAGAAGAAGATAAGGACAGCATGCTAGAGATGGGAAAGATTCATCTCCATGGCTGCCAGGAGGCCAAAGCCTCCCAGGCTGCCTTCTCCCTTCTCTCCCTTTGTGACTCTCAACTTTCCCTCTCTTTGTGTACAATGGAAGTGTAAATTATGGAATGAAATTCTGTTTCTCTAAGCTCTCTAGAGACTCCCTATTTATAGGCACAAGGGTTAGGTGAATCAGATTATACAATTAAGTTCACCAACCACACAAATTTCACCTAACACACTTGCATTAGATAATCAGAAATGGTTGTTGCACTTCACCAACAAATCCCACCAGCAGCCATAGCTCATCATCATGTCAGCATGACCAAGCATCCATCCAGAAACCAATACCTCATGCCTAGCTCACCATGACCAAGCATCCATCAGCTCATCCATATGTCAGCATGATGTGTATTTTCATGGTCTTACGAATTGGGCTTGGCTGAATCAAATGACAACTTTAAGATGTCCATTGTGAAGTTTAGAATGTCTCTGATCCAACCACACAAGTATTGGCCCAATCCAAGCACGGATGAAGAAGATAAGGCCGAAATGAACTTCTACCTCAGTCTCCAGTTTTTGCACGTTTTTGCACCATATTGCTTCAAATGCTCTCATGCTCAATTGCCCTACAAAACACACAAAGAGAGGCAAATAACTCAAAATTCTAAGAAACTAAGCAAAAGAAGTAAGTAAATAGGGTACGTATATGTATGAAATTATGAGCTTAACACACCCCCAAACTTAGATTTTGCTAGTCCTCGAGCAAAACAAAAGAAAAACAAAAAGAAAACAAGAAGTTAACTAGACCACTTTCGTAGGTAACTCGATTGCATTGAGCGTATGCAACAAGCCTTTAAACCTCTAGGCATCCCTAGTAGGAGGAGTTGTGTCTCCTGAGGGTTTAACAAATACGAATACCCACAAACGTTTTACTGACTCTACAAAACAAAATGGTTAGAAAACTTAATAGATTTGTTAGTCCTTAAGCAAAACAAAAACAAAAACAAAAACAAAGACGTTAACCTTCCAACCGGTCAAAAATGTTAAACTTTATAGACATGGCTCAACAAGGAACAAAACAAGCACTAAGGAAGTTCTAAACATTATTCAAGTGCTACCACAATCTCACACAAATCATGCTCAAGGTGTGTGTGTGTGTGAAACAGCCATGAAGATACAACTCATGCTTCTCAAACAACGGTATGAATTTCTGCAAGAATGAACACAAGTTTGCCAAGCTAAACCAAAATCAATAGGACTTTACTCATGGATGTAATGGGGTTATGGTAATGGTTAGACAAAGAATGGATATGAAAACACAAAGTCTAAGGAACAAAGTAGAGCATGTCATGTAAACAAGATCATGGACGTTTGAAATGTAAGGCACAGAAATTGAAAAGCTCACAACACCAGATTTTGCAATTGAATCACTTCACAATTTGATTTTGACGTTTACACACTTTGTATAATATTTGGCCCAATTTTGCGGCTCTTCACCCTAGACCACCTTGATTTCTCCTTATATCACCCTAGGGTCGTGACTACATTGGCCACACTTCTTTTCTCTTTTTATTCTAATTTTTTTTTCAGCTCATTTATTGCCTTGAATGCATTACAATCTGAAATACAATCATACTCTACATGTCCCCTAGATGGTAGGATGTTTAATGGATGATAAGGTGATAGAAAGAAATGGATAAGTGTTTGGGCACAAAAGGGTTTACAATGGAATATGTATTGTAGGGGTTGATGAAGGAGAAAGAAAGAGGCTTAACAAAGATGGCCTAAATCATATCTTAGTTATAACTTAACATTCCAGCGAATCACACAAGCAAAAATGCATACAATTGGTTAAGACATGCAAGAGTTGTATAATCATGGCTAGGTGCATAGAAAGCTCAAGAATAATTATGTGAGACTTAGCTAGCAAAAGAATAAGATTCAGACCTAACACAATGCTTATCAAATTCCTAAGAGCCATATTAGAAGTTAGACTCAAGATTTATCATTGGTGTGGGAAGGAAAACTGAAAATGACTCAAAGAAAAGAAACAGAAAAAGAAAAACGTGAGGTTTCAAATTGCTGTTTTGCTCAATTTCAACATCTAATCTGTTTTGACATGTAACTTTCAAACCACTTGGTCAAATTTAACGTTCTTTATGTCGCTGGATTCAGCATGAAAAAATGAAGAACACAACGCGGACCAAACTTTCAAAACAGAAGCAGAAAATAAAATTTTTGTAGCAATGAAGAAGCCTACGTTTTCAACACAAACACAAAAACTAAAAACTTTCCAGCACCCCCAAACTTAAACGAAGCATTGTCCTTAATGTTTGAATCCATGTAAAGCATACAATGCACATAAAATCCAGGGTAAAGGAATGAAATGAAAAAAATAAAAGAAAGAGAGTTTAGAACTTCCCCTTGAAGACAATGAGAGGGTAATTCATATAGTATGGCAGCACATGTTCTTCTTTGAGTATTTGGGTCAGCTGCTCATCATGTTTCTCCCACATCAAGGAAAAGAAAACCTAACAAAAACAAAACAGAAAATGAGAAAAAACTAAGCATGAGTAGCAGTTATTATACAAATGAAAGAGATATGATCGGAATGCTCCCTTTGAAGTGATAGCTGGAGAGTGGTTGGCCATAGCAGCTGGAGGTCGACTTCTCCGCTGCTCCATACTCCATGATTCTATGGATTGGGTTGTCTCCTCTCTTTCCCTCTTTCTTATTGAGCTACTTCAGAAATGCTTAAAGAAAGACAAAGAAACTTGAAACAAAATTTCAGATTTGTTGGATTAGGAAACCATAACTTAAATGAAAATAATAAACTAAACAAAAACATCAAGATTAGGGATTCAACTTCACCACAAACATCTAATTCCATGCTTCAAAGTAACAAGCATCAAAGTAAATCAAACTAGCTTATGGAGTTCGTTCTTTCTCAAATATGATTATCCATTTGGTGTGTGGTTGTAATCAAGTATTCAGAACAAGTATTTAGCTATGGTGTTTAGTCTAAACACAAATTCCAAACCCATTAAGAACAAGAAGAACAACAAAGAACCAAGTAGAATTTAAACATGGTGTTTGTCTTCAATATCTACCCATCCATTCACTAATCAGTCCAAGAGTCATATGGTGTTTATGTAAACTTGAACAAGATATTTAATTAAGAGCAAGTGAATGAAACCAGAAACTAGCAATAACCAACATGCTACTTGAACCTTTTTCGTGTTGTGTAAGCTGGGACTCAAACCCAGTTCTCTTGCTTGTCAGGCAATTGTCCTTGTCTGTTGGACTACAAACACAACTTATCAATTAACCTCATTAACTTTAAAACATGAAACTGTCCAGTTATAAAAAAGATAAAATAAAATAAAAAGTAGGAAAACCAAATAGAATCAAGCAATGTTACCAATCCCCGGCAACGGCGCCAAAACTTGTTGCGTAGATTCAGTTGCTCCAAAATGGATTCACTGCATCCTCAACTTGTGATACTCGCAAGTGCACGAGCCGTTGGTAGTTTAGCATATGTAAGTGCGAGGTCGATTCCACAGGGATTGGTGATTGAATGATCCAACTCAGTTTTCCTACACAAAACAGAAATGGAGACAAGAGAAACAAAACAAGAAGAAAGAAAAGAACTAAGACAAGATGGTGAGGTTTTAGAATCCACCCTAATTGTTCTAATCATGTTATGGCAGCAAGTAAACAAATTGATTCACTCATGAAGATGCTCACAAATAAGTCCATGGTGTTTGGATCAAATTGCATTGAACATCACAAGGACCCCAAGCATGGTGTTTACATTAGGAGACCTAGAAACCAAATCACATGAGTTGCTAATGGATGGAATGAAGATGATCCCCAAACCTTCCCAACAAGAGCAAAATGCATAAAACCTCAGGTGATCAATCAAAGGATGCAAAAACAGCTCCATTAAATTAGTGAAGAAGAATTCATGAATGAAATCAAACTTTATAAACTCAAACCATGATACAAGACTAGCAAGATGTTTATTACAACTAATAACAGAAAAACAAAGTAAAACAAATGAAAATACAAGAAGAAAATAAAAGACAAAGGGAGGAGAAGAAGATAAGGACAGCATGCTAGAGATGGGAAAGATTCATCTCCATGGCTGCCAGGAGGCCAAAGCCTCCCAGCTGCTGCCTTCTCCCTTCTCTCCCTTTGTGACTCTCAACTTTCCCTCTCTTTGTGTACAATGGAAGTGTAAATTATGGAATGAAATTCTGTTTCTCTAAGCTCTCTAGAGACTCCCTATTTATAGGCACAAGGGTTAGGTGAATCAGATTATACAATTAAGTTCACCAACCACACAAATTTCACCTAACACACTTGCATTAGATAATCAGAAATGGTTGTTGCACTTCACCAACAAATCCCACCAGCAGCCATAGCTCATCATCATGTCAGCATGACCAAGCATCCATCCAGGAAACCAATACCTCATGCCTAGCTCACCATGACCAAGCATCCATTCAGCTCATCCATATGTCAGCATGATGTGTATTTTCATGGTCTTACGAATTGGGCTTGGCTGAATCAAATGACAACTTTAAGATGTCCATTGTGAAGTTTAGAATGTCTCTGATCCAACCACACAAGTATTGGCCCAATCCAAGCACGGATGAAGAAGATAAGGCCGAAATGAACTTCTACCTCAGTCTCCAGTTTTTGCACGTTTTTGCACCATATTGCTTCAAATGCTCTCATGCTCAATTGCCCTACAAAACACACAAAGAGAGGCAAATAACTCAAAATTCTAAGAAACTAAGCAAAAGAAGTAAGTAAATAGGGTACGTATATGTATGAAATTATGAGCTTAACACCTAGTGGGTCAGTTTGGGAGTGAGAATATTAGAGATGGGTGTGAAGATATATGGATTGATTGATTGTTGTAATGTATGACATTAGTTATGCAGTTAATTGTATGACATTAATTCATAGCTCTGTATATCATTTTCATTCCGATCACATTTTCATTCTGCAGGCTTTGGGCACGACAAATCAAAAATTAAAAATAATCGGTTAAAGCTGAAAATACGACGGTCAAGTTACAAAAATCGCAAAAAAAGACGTCTACAAAACAACCAACGTCGGGTTTTCGCAACCGACGTGGAATGACAACGCAAAAATGAAATAAAAACCGCCATTTGAAAAGGAAAACACGTCGGTTAATTAAAATTCATTTCAAAACGGTTACTAAATATTTAAAACAACGACGGTAAATAAAATAATCAACGACAAACAATAATGTATAATACGACTTGAGAGTTCAAACCGACGAAATTAGGGATATAATCAATTGATGATTAACTTTGTAAAAACATTGTTGCACGTCAGTTATAATTAAACAATTGACGTCTCGGAGAATACACACGTCAAAAAAGGTTATAAAAGAGACTTAATAAAGACTAGCCACGTCATGGAATAAATAAATAACCGACGTAGTAAGGAAATAACAACATCAAATAATTATATTCTTGGGACATAGTAAAGTATAACCACGACCTACATTTTATAATAACCGACGTCAAATGCATAACTCAAGGCGTTTCCCTACTTAATTATAATGACGTCTCAGAGGTTACACACGTCTAAATGGCTCACAAAAGAGACTTTTAAAATGCCAACCAGGTCAAAGTCTACCACCACCGACGTTGTAAAGCACTAAATGGATTAAACATGACAGATATTTTAAATAACCGACGTGTAATGTCAAATCCCCGTCGTTTTTTGTGTGTGTTAAAGCCGTCAAAATAATTTTCAACGTCCGTGGTGACATAAAGGGTCGTGGTTATTTTTGTTTTTACGTCAATTAAAGTAAATATATGCCATGTTATATGTTTTAGACGTCAGTTTTTTTATTTAGTGAACGTAGTATTTATGAACCACGGCGGTTTCTAAGTTTTACACGTCAGTTTTGTTTGATTTTGAGACGTTGATAATAATATTTACGTCGGTTTTGTAGTTGTTTTTGACATTTAACATTATTTAAACGTCAATGTTTTACTAGAGCCGTCGTCTATTACAGTCGAAAGTGCTCTTTTTTATGCTTTATGTATCAAATCGACGTCGGTGTAATATGTTAACTACGTCGGTTTTTTGGTGTTCAAGTCGTCAAAATAATTTTCAACGTCTGTGGTGACCTAAAGGGCCGTGGTTAGTATTCTTTTACGTCAGTGAAAGTAAATATATGCCAAGTTATATGTTTTATACGTCAGTTTTTTTATTTAGTGAACGTAGTATTTATTAACCACGACGGTTTCTATGTTTTACACATCGGGTTTGTTTGATTTAAAGACGTTGATAATAATATTTACGTCGGTTCTGTAGTTGTTTTTGACATTTAACATTATTTAAACGTCTGTGTTTTACTAAAACCGTCGTCTATTATAGTCGAAAGGTCTCTTTTTATACTTTTATTTATGAAATCTACGTCGGTTTTAGTTTTTTTAATGACGTGTAATATATTAACTACGTCGGTTATTTACCGTCGTTATTTCATGTGTTAATAGACGCGGTCGATTTCTCGTCGGTTGTAAACTATGGTATTGTTGTTTAATTATGTTAACTTGCAAGTGTACGTGCCAATCAGTAGTATAGCAAGACAAGAACGAGGTCGTACCACGAGGACTGAGAAGTTCAAATTAGTTATGTACTTAGATTACCGAATTCAAGAAGTTAGGAAGTTAAGTCTAAAAACAGAATTTAAAGTGAGAGTGATTGTGATTGTGATTGTGAAAGGAAATGAACAAACTGAGATTGCAAACGAAACAAGTAAACGAGTGCAGCAAGGGTGGTTTTGAAGATTGAAAAACAGATTTGGAGACTAGGGCATTCGATTCACCATAACAATTGAATTACAGGTTATAAAGATTCAAGTGACAAGTCTAATTCAGATTCAAAGATTGATTCTAGCTAAAGTATGATTAAGCCATGGTGTTTGGTCCTAACCTTGTGTTCCTAATTCCCTAATTTGATCATTTGTTGTCTAACCTAAAATTAAGCATTAGGAACCCATTAAGCAAAGAAGAACATTTTAAACAACCAAGTATGTATCTAATCCCTGTTGTCGAATGTCCATACATACTCTTCCTATTCATAGGCAGGTATGCAAAATGAATAAGAACATGAATCATGAATCAAACTTGAAACTTGAAATTTATAAACCCAGAATATTCATGTGAGGTTACATCGAAGCCCTAGTGATGGATTTAGCTACTCATAATGGAAAAGAGACTTGAACAGAAATGAGAAAACATAATGAATGCAATAAGAGTAGAAAAACCCCTTTTCTGAAGTTCTTGTGGTGTCCAAGGCTTCTCCAAGTGCTTCTCCACTTCTAATGCTTCTCCAAGAGCTTCCCCACTTCTAGAAAGATGTATGAAGGATATGGAGGTGATTTGGGATGAGTTTGAGTGAGTGGTGATGGCTAAGAAAGATGAAATTCGTAGGGAAATGAAAGAGAGGTTTGCTGGAGTTCTTTTGGCGATTTGAGGCTGTTTAGAGCTTTTGGTTGATTGATGGAGTGTTTGGGATTGTGAGAGTGTTTGAGGATAATTTCTGAATGTGTTTGGGAAAATGATGGAAGTGTTTGAGGGAGGATGGAGTGAAGGATGGCTGAATTGTGGGGTTGTGAATCCCAGGCTTGCACACCTTGAATCTGGAATTGAAGAGGTATTTATAGGGGGAGGGAAGTGAGAAATCAGAATTGAATATAGCAATGACCTAACACACTTGCATTAGATAATCATAATTGGTTGCTGCACTTCACCAACAAATCCCACCAGCAGCCATAGCTCATCATCATGTCAGCATGACCAAGCTTCCATCCAGAAACCAATAGCTCATCCTCATGTCAGCATGACCAAGCAAGCAATGAGCTCATCTGGAAGTCAGCATGATGTGTCTTTTGATGGGCTCACGAATTGGGCTTGGATTAATCAATTGATGAGCTTGAGCAATCCATCTTCTAGTTCAGAATGTCTTCTTTCCAAGCACACGTGAATTGGCCCAATCCAAGCACAGATGAAAAAGATATGTCCGAAATGAATTTGTAACTCAGTCTTCAGATTTTACACATTGTTTTCACCATTTTACTTCAAATGCCTCAAGTGATACCTAGAGCTCAATGAACTGAATGACAAACACAAAAGAGGTTAAAAGCACAAGGTTAACTCAAAAACATAACAAAATCATAAGCTAGAAGAGTACAAAATGATATACAATTGTTAACCGAACAAATACCCCAGACCTAGATTTTGCTAGTCCTCGAGCAAAACAAAACAAAACAAAAACAAGAAGTTAAGTAGACCACTTCCGCAGGCAACTCGATTGCATTGAGCATATGCAACAAGCCTTTAAACCTCTAGGCATCCCTAGTAGGAGGAGTTGTGTCTCCTAAGGGTTTAACAGAAACGATACCCATAAGCGCTTTCCTGACTCTACAAAACAAAGTGGTTAGAAAAACAAACTTTGAAATCAACTAATGAAAATGAAAGAAAACTTTAGTCATACCTCCAACACCATAGAGTTGCCAAGATAGGTGATCAATCATGTGCACAAGTGGACGCTATAGCTCAAAGGCACACGGCTTCAAAGCAAGCACACTCAAACCTTGAACAGAGAACATGCTTCGACTCTAATTCTCACAGATAACACTCAATCACTCAGAACCTATGGTTTAATTCTCTCAAGAAATCATAAGTGAGTGTATGAAATAGAAACACAAGTTTAGGTTAGATCTCATGAAAGGAATCAAATACTAAGAATAGAGATACACACATACTTATCAGGCACCCCTGAATATATCCTCAAAGATCAGCTAGGTCTTTCACAAGGTTGTAATGAAAGGCTAAGGTTAGGGGAAATGGAAGAATTGGAAGGAAAAACAAATAACTTAAAAACATACCAAGGTTGCATTCTTCATTGATCTGCAAGGCATCATTGATTTATAATGGCATTGCTGCAAACTTCATGGTACCACCTGGCATAGACCTTATATTTCACACTTAGATCAAATCAACACACTTTCTCTTTATCTTTCTTATTTGCTGATTTGATCCGCATCTTATTTAACTTCATTGCACATATTCACATCATCTTTCATTTAGGCACATGGCAGCAACTTCCTTGCTTCAAACTTTATCTTGGCACACCTTGGTATATTTCTAAGCTATAGGGTATGGCTACAATAGGTCAAGTATCTCAATTGAGATACAAAGGTAGGGAAATGATGAGGGTGATAGAAGAAAAAGGCTTTAAGTGTTTGGCTTCAAGAGGGCTAATGGAACACACATATGGGTAGGGTGAAAAGAAAGCACATAGAATGGTTATACACACATAGCCTAGCATCACTTCAATGAGTTCATTCATGAATGAGAGCAAGCACATGATATCTGCAAAGAGAATCATCCTTAGTATTCAATCAAAATGGAACAATGAGATCAATTAGAGTGAATTGAAGAAAATAAGTATGGATGAGAAATAGAACACTTTAAACCCTCTCAAGAAAGCAATTAGGCTCGATATGGCTCACTAGGGTAGTCTCCACTATTCTCCTTCAAGAATTTGAGCATGGTACTTTAGCCACTAGAATTCTAAGAGCAAAAGCTTTGTGAAGTGCAAAAATTATGATATGAAAACCTCAATGGTAGCTCCATAATATTGATTGTATAACCTTCTTAAAAAAAAAAACAAAAACAAAAACTGTAAAACACAATGAAAGAAAACTGAAAACATAAATGAACGAAAATTGAAAACCTTCCCCCCAGACCTGAATTGAACATTGTCCTCAATGTTAAAGCATAGAAAAGATGATTGAGAACATGCAAATGATAAAGGGAAAAGTTAAGAAGAAGGTTTAGAGAAAAACTCCCCCTTGATGCGATTAGGTCGACCGCTAACAAACACCTTCTTCTTGAACACATGGGTTGCCTCCCAAGAAGCGCCTTAGTTAATGTCTTGGCAAGACATTATGCAATCAGCTTATGATGAGTTGCGGGGTTTCGGATCAATCGTCTCAAGATAGTTCACCCAACTTCTTCTCCTCTTCCTTTTCCTTTTCTTTTTCTTCAAGTGTGCAAGGGGTGTAACTTTGAACATGACATTGGATGGTTCCAACTTCGTAGAGCATGGATCAAGGGGCTCAAGTGGTAACCCAGAAATTGGTGGAAATGGCTGGAACACTTCTAGGGCAGCTACCACTTCTTGGAACTTTGGTTCAACTTGTTCTTCCTCTGCTTGTGCAATGACAACTTCTAAAGAATCAGTGGACTGTTTCTGCAAACTCTTAGAAGAAACTTCATCATTCACAACATCAATTGAAAAACAAGTATCAAGAGAGATAGAAGGTTGAGATGGAGGATCAAACACTTTAAATTCAGCAATTTCACCCAACACAGTCATGGAGAGGGTGCCATCTTTCATATTGATAATTGTGTTTGTTGTGGCCATGAATGGTTGTCCTAAAAGAATGGGATCAACACGATCTCCATTTGGATTGTCCTCCATATCCATCACTACAAAATCAACAGGGAGAATTAGTGTATTAACTTGAACTAGAATATCTTCTACAATACCTTTTGGATATTTGATAGAATGATCAGCTAGTTCAAGACGAATTGAAGTCTTCTTCATCCCTTCTAACCCAAGCTCTTGATAAACTGAATATGGCATTACATTGATGCCTGCTCCTAAGTCCAACATGGCTCTTCCAACCTTCTTGTCTCCAATGTTAATTGGAATGTCAAAACTGCCAGGATCTTTTGATTTTGGTAGAAGCTTCCTTTGCAACACAGCACTTACATTCATGTCGAGCTTTACTTCTTCATTTGGAGCAAAATTGAGCTTGTGAGTCTTCAAGTTCTTGATGAACTTTCCATATGCAGGGATCTGTTCAATAAGATCAAGAAAAGGAAAATTGATATTAACTTTACTCAAAATATCATAAATCTCTTTAAAAGCCTTATCTTGCTTTGCTTTCTTAAGACGCCCTGGAAATGGAATAGATGGAACATATGGAGCGGGTGCCACGTGTCTATCTTTTTGAAGATGTGGTGGCATGAATTTGTCATCCCTTTTATGCAATTGGAATTGTTTGGATTCCTGAGAATCTGATTTGGCCTTAGGAGCAGATTGGGATGTTTTGGGTTGTTCTCCTTCCGTAGCCGTGGTTTCCTCCTCTTCATCTTCATTTTCTACAATAACAACATCATTTGAAAGATTAGAATCAACTTTATTATCAATGATCTTACCTGATCTGAGCACATGAATGGCCTTGACTTCATGGTTCTTTGGATTGATCTCAGTTTGGCTTGGCCATTTCCCAAGCTCTCTTTGAGTTATTTCAGCAGCTATTTGGCCTAATTGGACTTCCAATTTGGAGATGGCAGCTTATGTAGTTTGCTGAAAATTGGATTGATTGATTGCCATCTGCTTCACTATATCTTCCAATGATGATGATGATTGTTGTGGCCTTTGGAATGAAGGGGGATTTGCTTGATTCTGGGTATTCCTCCATGAAAAGTTTGGATGATTCCTCCAACTTGGATTATAACTTTGAGAGTATGGATCATTTCTTGGACCTTGGTTGTAGGAATTTACCAAGTGGACAAGCTATGGTAGCATGGTCATGAGTTTCACAGATGCTACACACTTCCTTCGAAGGGTTTCTTAATGCAAGAAAAGCATCTAGCTTTTGTTCCAGTTTTGAAATCTGCACACTAGAAGCATCATTAGAACCACTAACAACACGTTTACCTCTTGTATCCGTATGTTGGGTCTCCATTGCTATCCCCTCAAAGAGTTCGTACGTTTCTTCTGGAGTTTTGGTTTTATAAGAACCACCTGCAAAATTTGTGACAATATTATGACTAGAATGGTTTAGTCCTTTATAAAACATACGCATTTGAAGCTTCAATGGAATCCCATGATGAGGACATTGATTGAGGAGCCCATTGAATCTCTCCCATGCTTCACAAAACGATTCATCATCTTGCTGTGCAAATAACAAGATCTTGTCCCTAAGCGTGTCGGTCTTTTGTGTGGAGAAGTATTTTTCCAGGAACTTCTTTTGAATGGCAACCCATGTAGTGAGTGAACCAGGCTTCAAAGAATTCAACCAATACTTCGCCTTATCCTTTAAAGTGTATGGAAACACTCTCATTCGAAGTTGATCTTCCGTCACACCTGTCAAGGGAAAAGAACTCAGAACATTAAAAATATCCTTTATATGAGTTAATGGATCTTCATTAGGTAAACCATAAAAGGAAGGTAACATATTAAGATGAGAAGATTTAAGCTCATAGTTTCGAGCTCCAGTGGGTAGCGAAATGCTTGAAGGGGATGCTGGAATTGTTGGGATATCAAGGTCTCCCATGAACTCAATGACAGCCATCATTTCTTCTTCTTCTTGGTCTGAACTTGCTTCTGAATTTGAAGGTGAAGAACCAGGAAGTTCAGTGTGGAGAGCAAGAATTGTAAATGTAGCAAGAGCTTGCTCTTTTGCAGTTGACAACTCCCTTTCTAGACGATTTTGAATTTCAGAGCTCACACGATTCGGTTGCAATCATGGTCCTGCATTCAAAGATCTGGAACGTTGGAACGAAGACCTCACTTGTTCAAGGAATGGCCTGTTAGACATAAACTACCTGAAACAGAAAATTAGATTAATTAGAAACACTAAAAAGAATAGGGTAACCTTGGGCACATAACCAGGGAAGAACTTTCGTTACGTCCCCGGCAATGGCGCCAAAAACTTGTTGTTTAATTATGTTAACTCGCAAGTGTACGTGCCAATCAGTAGTATAGCAAGACAAGAACGAGGTCGTACCCACGAGGACTGAGAAGTTCAAATTAGTTATGTACTTAGATTACCGAATTCAAGAAATTAGGAAGTTAAGTCTAAAATAGAATTTAAAGTGAGAGTGATTGTGATTGTGATTGTGAAAGGAAATGAACAAACTGAGATTGCAAACGAAACAAGTAAACGAGTGCAGCAAGGGTGGTTTTGAAGATTGAAAAACAGATTTGGAGACTAGGGCATTCGATTCACCATAACAATTGAATTACAGGTTATAAAGATTCAAGTGACAAGTCTAATTCAGATTCAAAGATTGATTCTAGCTAAAGTATGATTAAGCCATGGTGTTTGGTCCTAACCTTGTGTTCCTAATTCCCTAATTTGATCATTTGTTGTCTAACCTAAAATTAAGCATTAGGAACCCATTAAGCAAAGAAGAACATTTTAAACAACCAAGTATGTATCTAATCCCTGTTGTCGAATGTCCATACATACTCTTCCTATTCATAGTTCAATTTGAATTAAAGCATGGTGTATACTCTTAATTCAAACCAAGATACACAAATCAAAATGTTAGATAGGCATTCTCATCAGCATATAGGCAGGTATGCAAAATTTATAAGAACATGAATCATGAATCAAACTTGAAACTTGAAATTTATAAACCCAGAATATTCATGTTAGGTTACATCGAAGCCCTAGTGATGGATTTAGCTACTCATAATGGAAAAGAGACTTGAACAGAAATGAGAAAACATAATGAATGCAATAAGAGTAGAAAAACCCCTTTTTGAAGTTCTTGTGGTGTCCAAGGCTTCTCCAAGTGCTTCTCCACTTATAATGCTTCTCCAAGAGCTTCCCACTTCTAGAAAGATGTATGAAGGATATGGAGGTGATTTGGGATGAGTTTGAGTGAGTGGTGATGGCTAAGAAAGATGAAATTCGTAGGGAAATGGAAGAGAGGTTTGCTGGAGTTCTTTTGGCGATTTGAGGCTGTTTAGAGCTTTTGGTTGATTGATGGAGTGTTTGGGATTGTGAGAGTGTTTGAGGATAATTTCTGAATGTGTTTGGGAAAATGATGGAAGTGTTTGAGGGAGGATGGAGTGAAGGATGGCTGAATTGTGGGGTTGTGAATCCCAGGCTTGCACACCTTGAATCTGGAATTGAAGAGGTATTTATAGGGGGAGGGAAGTGAGAAATCAGAATTGAATATAGCAATGACCTAACACACTTGCATTAGATAATCATAATTGGTTGCTACACTTCACCAACAAATCCCACCAGCAGCCATAGCTCATCATCATGTCAGCATGACCAAGCTTCCATCCAGAAACCAATAGCTCATCCTCATGCCAGCATGACCAAGCAAGCAATGAGCTCATCTGTTCAGTCAGCATAATGTGTATTTTGATGGGCTCACAGATTGGGCTTGGATTAATCAATTGATGAGCTTGAGCAATCCATCTTCAAGTTCAGAATGTCTTCTTTCCAAGCACACGTGAATTGGCCCAATCCAAGCACAGATGAAAAAGATATGTCCGAAATGAATTTGTAACTCAGTCTTCAGTTTTTACACATTGTTTTCACCATTTTACTTCAAATGCCTCAAGTGATACCTAGAGCTCAATGAACTGAATGACAAACACAAAAGAGGTTAAAAGCACAAGGTTAACTCAAAAACATAACAAAATCATAAGCTAGAAGGGTACAAAATGATATACAATTGTGAACCGAAGGATACACGACGGTGGATTCCCGTCGTCTATTTCGTTTTTTGTAGTAGTGCCCTGGGACTTATTAACCACGTCGTAAATGCCAGCACCTTTTGTTGGACCACGAGTTTTCTTGTTATGCAAAGAAGTTCCTGCACAATTTCCATGCCATATAAGCAAAATAAACCAACAAAAAATATAAACATAAATATTTCGATCACTCACTTGCTATGATCGATTGATCTGGTGATCGTGAAGAAGACTCGTATTGTGGTGGTTCTGATTGATGGGGTGCACTAGATGATGGTTGTGCTAGTGAAGATGGTTGAAGTGGTGGCTGAGCTAATTTTTGCTTCTGACCTATAGTTCGATCACTAGTTTTCTTCTTCTTTAAAGAAGGCCCTGCACAATGTTCATGCCCTAAAGCAAAAGAACCCAACAAAAACTTAGTCATTTAAATAAATAAATATAAACATAAAGTCGATCACTTATTTGTTGTGCTTGACTGATATGGTGGTGAAGAAGAGTCATGTTGTGACTGATGTGGTGCACTGGGTGGTTGTGCTAGTGGATGTGGTACAAGTTGTTGGGTTGATTTTTGCTTCTCACCTATAATTGAATCACATGTTTTCTTCTTCTGCAAAGAAGGTACTACCCAATTTCCATGTCCTATACACAAAAGAGACCGGCAAGAAATTTTAGTAATTTAATTATATAAAAAATATATGTATACAAAAAAATATTTCAGTCACGTACTTGACATGCTTAATTGATCTCGTGGCGGTGAAGAATCAGGTTGTAGTGGTTGCGACTGATGTGGTGTACTAGATGGTGGTTGTGCTAATGAATGTGGAGCAAGTGGTTGTTTAGCAAATTTTTGCTTCTTATGTTTACCTACCATCTTCTTGATCTGCACATAAAACTAATAAAAACCAATCTCTCATTTAAAAATTGTAGTACACCAAATTGGGGGACATGAAAAACCTTACCACTAAAAACTGATCGGTGCATATTTACATATCATTTTGTACCCTTCTAACTTATGATTTAGTTATGTTTTTGAGTTAAACTTGTGCTTTTAATAAGTTTTGTGTTTGTTTCAGTGTAATAAGCTTAAGGACTCACTAATTGCATTTTGGAGACAAATTAGCTCAAAACGGTGTCTGCAGATCAGTCAACTTCACGGATTGGACTGTACTTGCTCAAGAAGAACCAGATAATGAGCCATACATCATTGGAAAGCTACAGAAGTCTATTTTCTGTAGAATTTTACGGTTCATGATTCTGAGTCTTCTAGAGAAAGTTATACATGTTTTGGCAACTTAAGGTCAAATTCGGCAGCATCTGCGTTACTGGGCCAAAAATCACATTTGAAGGCCTTCCGGATTTTTCCTTGCGTTGGGCTGCATATGCTTGGAAAGATAAGACAAAGACCTTCAAGATCCATATTTTTCCAGAATTTTATGGATGGAGAAACAAGCCCAAAACGAGCCCAAAAGAAGACTGCAATGCATTGTCATGCATGACATATGCATGAGGTGTTATTGATTGTGGGGAAGTTAGGTGAAGCATATTCAATTCCTATAATTGAGTGGAATTTTGCAGCAACCAAATGAATTGAAAGATGATGAAGTGGGAGTTGCAACACTAAGCCTAAAGACAAGAGGAATTGTTTTCAAATGTAATAGTGTGTTAGGTGAATTAAGTGTTGTAAGTTGGTGAAGTGAGTGTGGTAGGTAAACCTATTGTATAATTCAGATTTTCACTTCCCCTAGGCCTATAAATAGGGAAGTTCTCTAAGCTTGTAATAACACCCCCAAGGGGGGGAGCTCTCAAACACTTCTCTAGAGCTCCCTTCCCTTCTCTCCCTCAAATTCTCTTAGTTTCCCTTTGTAGTTCTCAATTGTTGTAATAAGATCATTCTACTAAATTTTCTTTGTACTAAATCTCAAACACTTTTCCTTTCTCTTCTTCTAAATTCTTCAAACACTCTCTTCTCCAAACACTTCCCAAACACTTCTCCCATTTCCTTCATCAAATTCTCTAAAGCTTTCAAACACATGTTCTTCCAAAATCCACAAAGTTCTCAAACATCTCTCTACTTTCTTCTCTAAAAGTCTCCATGTCTCAAACACTTCACAAACACCTTTCTCTTCCTTCCGTAAGTTCTCAAATTCTCCAAGTTCTCAACCGCTCTCTTCCAAATTCTCAAAGTTCTCAAACACATTCCCTTCCAAAATCCTCAAGCTTCCCCAAAACCTTCCTTTCTTTTCCAAATTCCCCATGCTCTCAAACACCTCTCTCTTTCTCTCCAAAAGCTCTCAATGTTCTCAAATGTTGTACAAAACTTTTTTGCTTCTTTTGTTTTCATTTCTGTTTTGTGTAGGAAAAATGAATTAGATCATTCAATCACCAATCCCTGTGGAATCGACCTCGCACTTACATATGCTATACTACCGAACGGCTCGTGCACTTGCGAGTATCACAAGTTGAGGATGCAGCTGAATCCATTTTGGTGCAGCTGAATCTACGCAACAAAAACAAAAAGATAAGTTCTTTGGAGTAAAAAAATAAATTCCATTAAAAAACCATGAAACAATACATAGTGAGGAACAACAAGTTAAAGGTGGCCTCGTTAAAACCTCCGGAGAAAACCATGTAGGACAAAACTCAGAGGGTTGGAAAGAGTGCCATTCATACTTTCAACTACCAAAAGAATCAAACTCGTACATATAAAAAATATATAAATTGAACATGTATTGAAAAAAAATGTCAATCCAAATCACTATAATCATCACTGTGAACACTATTTGACTCATCCCCTGACAATTGTTCTTCAATTGAATCATCATCAGTAAAAACTTCTTCATAATCATCAACTCCTATTGGTTCCAAACTAATCTCCTCCTCAACTATTTCGGGTTCTGCATCATCTCTACGAAGTGAAGTGCTTGGTAATTCATTCTCATCTCGACTTGTTATCACAATATCATCACCATCTTGGTCTACTCCTTCATCATAGATTGTTTCAACTTCATGAGCGGCTTCATTTTCAGGAACATCCCACACATGTCTATGTCGAATCTTCTGAATTACTTTCCAACTAGAACCCAATTTAGCGTCGTCAGGATAAAATATTTGTTGGGCTTGTTTAGCAAGCACATACGGATCATCTTTATACCATACATTGGTTGTATTCACTGAAGTGAGATGATAATCACGAATAATCCGGTGAATCTTTTTCTTCCTAAAAAATCTTGGTTGAGTATTAAACCACTCACATTTGAAAAGTATAACATGATACCTATCTTGAAAACCTATCTTCACATCATTCACCAATCTACCATAAAAATTAGATTGTTGATCACCATGTGTCCCAGGTACCATAACCCCACTGTTCTGAAGTTGTGTGTGTTTCTTCTATATGCTTTACATGCCACCGAACTCCATTTACAACACACCATGTATACATACCAACTCTTTTATCTGGACCATATGCTAATGCATATAATTCGTTAGTTGCATCCCCCAATCCTTGTTTGCTCAATGTTTTGACACGAGTCTTTAACCATTGCGGAAACAATTTCCTTTGTCTATGTTCCAAGTTATCTGGGCTTTCTATTTCTAACAGTTGGCGAAACTCACTGTAGAATGACATTCAATTTAAAATTCTTAGTTAATAAATTGAAACCAAAGATTAAAACAAACACATTAAACATGGATCGACTTACACACTTTTTGAAAGGTTCAACTTCTTCACAATTGTTGAGGATATACCAATAACCTGATTCCATTTCCAACTCTTGACTATTGAACCATTTTGTAGCCACCACACGGGCGTGCATTATGCATGAAAACTGATAGCTTCGCATTGGTTTCACCACCATCATTATTTCGTTCATGATGAGAGGAAAAATTTTCACCATTACGGAGATACATTGAATAGAAAGTTAATGATTCGTTTGCAATGTATCCCTCAACAATGGATCCTTCAGGCCGAGCTCTATTACGTACATAACCTTTCAGTTTCCCTAGCATTCTGTATCCCACATAATAATATATTATGTAAACAATACAAAATAATTCAAGATAAAGTTAGTAAAATAGCACAAAAAAGAAGCAATACCTTTCTATCGGGTACATCCATCGATATCCTCCTGGGCAAGCAAGTTTTGCCTCATGTGGTAAATGGATAGCTAAATGAACCATAACATCGAAGAAAGTAGGTGGAAATATTTTCTCAAGTTTGCATAGTATGAACACAATATCAACCTCCAACCTATCCAAATCTTCAACTTTTAACGTCTTTGCACAAATTTGTTGGAAGAAGTTCGACAATTCCATAAGAGGTGCACACACCTCTTTTGGCAAGTACGACAGAATCCCAACAGGTAGAAGTTGTTGAAGCAAAACATGACAATCATGACTCTTCAAACCCGATATTTTCCCATCTTCTTTAACATTCTTTGATATGTTGGCTGCATACCCATCTGGAAATTTTACAGATTTCAAAAATTCACAAAATGATTGACGTTGATGTGGTAACAACGTGTAGATTGCTGGGTACTTCTTAACTAAGCTAGTTTCATCTCTATGTAAGTGCAAAGCTCTTTGTATATTCATGTCTATCATATCCAAACGTGCATTGATCGTGTCTTTTGTCTTTCCTTCTATGCTCAATAGTGTCCCAACAATGTTGTCACATATATTTTTCTCAATGTGCATTACATCCAAATTATGTCTTATTTTCAACTTAGACCAATACTCCAATTCAAAGAAAATACTCTTTTTTGTCCAATTTAATTCCATGGGCATTCGTTCCCTCTTTCTATCATAATTATCAGGGTGCTTACCAGGCTTACAAGGTCTGAGATGATTGAATTGAAGTAATATCTCATCACCAGAGAATACCCTCGGTTGATCACGCATCTCATACTTTCCATCAAAGTCACAACTTTTACGCCACGGATGATTCTTTCTCAAATAACGACGATGCCCCATGTAACAAATTTTATTTCTCAACTTGGTATGTGATGTGTCCTTAAGACACACGGGACATGCCAAGTAACCTTTAGTGCTCCATCCAGATAAATTGCCATAAGCTGGAAAATCGTTAATTGTCCATATCACAGTTGCCCGCATCTTAAATCCAGAATCAGTAAACTTGTCATAAGTTGGAACACCCTCCCACAACTCCTTAAGCTCATCTATTAATGGGCGCAAATACACATCAATATCCTTTCCTGGTGCTTTTGGGCCTGGAATAAGCAAAGTCATGATTGAGTATTGTTGTTTCATACACATCCAAGGTGGAAGATTATATGGAACAACCACCACCGGCCACATGCTATAACTTGTGCTCATACTTCCAAATGGGTTGAACCCGTCTGTTGCAAGGCCTAACCTTATATTTCTAGGCTCCTGAGCAAACTCAGGGTACATACGATCGAACTCCTTCCATGCAATACTATCAGCTGGATGCCTCATAACACCATACTCATCAACTCGTTTATCAAAGTGCCACCTCATTTGACTTGTTGTATGCTTTGACATGAACATTCTTTGTAATCTTGGCTTCAGAGGAAAATAACGCAATACTTTTTGTGGAACTTTCTTTCTTTTTTCATTAGTACTTGATTTATATCTTGGCTCATCACACTCAGGACATTTATCCTTCCCAACATGCTCTTTATAAAACAAAGCACAATCATTCACACAAGCATCAATATTTTCATACCCTAGACCCAAATTTTTCAACATCTTATTCGTTAGCATAATAAGTGGTTGGAAAATTATGTGGCTTAGGACAAACCCAATTTAGTATCTCTAACAATATATCAAATGATTTGTTAGTCCAATGATTTTCAACTTTGGCCTGTATTAACCTTACCATGACGGTCAAAACTGAAAGCCCATTAGTACCGGGAAAAAGTTCTCATTCGGCCTCAACCATTAACATCTCATACTTTTTAGCCGCAACCCTATGCACATTAGTTCCATCATCTTCCATATCACCTACATCTTCATTCCCTCCAAAAGTATCACATTCTCCATGCAAATCTTGATTCATGTCTCGAGGAAATGCATCATTTAAGATATCATAAGTAACATCATTGGGTCCAAGTGCCTCTACACCATTTGGAAGAGTTGCATCTTGTCTTGGTAACCCAAATGTTTCCCCATGGTATATCCATGTGTGATAAACAGCAGACATCCCATACTCCCACAAATGTGCATGGACAATTTGAAGAGCTTTCCATCGCGTATTCAAACATTTCTTGCAAGGACACCTCGTCTCATTTTTTTCATTCACTTGCTGAATTGCAACTCCCATAAATGATGCAATACCATCCATATATTCCTTACTCAGCCTATTTTTCATCTTAATCCATTGTCTATCCATGTGAACGTCCTGTAACGTAATTTAGGTGACGTCATATTCTTTCCGAAACTGAAACGTCTCCTTATAACATATAAAGGATTGTATATCTATGCTATTTTAAATATTATGTCTGGTTAGTTAATTGTCGTATTATTCATGTATTACTTTCTGTTTTCTGTACACTTATAAAAGATATGGAAAAATTTGTGTTTGACATATTTTATCAAAGATATGCAAACGTATCATTCACGTATTATGTGTGTATTTTCCAAACAGGGGCCCAAGGTTTTGTTTCATTTCTTTTACCTTTCTTTACTCATTTTTAGCTTCCAATTTGTATCTTGCATTTGTGTTGTGTTAAATAAGTGTTCTTTACGTACTCAAATTAGAACTTGTAGTAAGCCGACAGTTTATCATGGGATCGACCCGTACTTACAAAATTTATGCCCCAACAAATTTGTGCACGGTACTTTTAATTGGATTATTAACATATTAATTTGTGTTAATTATTAATGCAACAGTGGGAGGGGTGACTTTAAATAAAATATTTAGATTATGAAATTTAGATACGGTGGCAATGCTTGTAATTTGCGAGATTTGTTAATTGCGGTTTAGTAATTTGAGATTCATGAATTGATTATTGACATTTTATTTAATACGTAAATTTTGGTTTTGTGTGCTATATTATTAAACTATATAATGATCTTAAAATAAAGCTCTATTATTTTAATAGGGTTATTCTTTTTCTTCCTCAAAACTTTTGGAATTTTTATTCTGATACCTTTGAAATTACCTCAAGTCGTTTTAGCTGTATAATCTCAAAGTGTCTTTCTTGCATTTGGTTTTTACTTTGGGTAAATAACCGTAACCCTTGAAAAAATGTGGCTTCCAATGAACTACCAGCATCTAAATCCTATTCTCGAAGTAGTGAATTTATTCTATTACCAAATATACATTCACAACATATATATATATATATATATATATCGATCATTCATCATCATAAAAATAATATACAATCATACAAATCTAGCAAAAGTTGGAAATTTCTATAAGACATAAAACCGTAACCACAAATAAACCACACAAAAAAAAAAAACTACATAAATTAAGAGAGTACCTCTTAACCAAGCAACTCAACTTCGAACCTACAGCAAAATTAAGACAAAGAAAAAAAAAATTATATCAATGCTTAATAATAAAATAAAAATCATAGAATTAATAAAGCAATATTAGTCATATATACCAAAGGCAAAACTTAGTGAGTTTGGAGAGACATGTTGCTCTAAAATTCACGCTCGTCATTCTTAAAATACATAAACTATTTTGAGACATGTTGCTTTACAAGGCCTCACTGGCTTGGTTTGGAATATGGGTGGGCATCTCATCCGAATTATCCGCATACCGACCGTACCGTACCGACGGTTTGGTTTGGTTTGGTTAAATAATTATTTTTTAATTTTAATTATTCCGAGCCAAATCCGTACCGAAATGTTTGGTTTGGTTAACGGAAACAAAATTCCAAACCCGACGGAAACCCGTCCTGATCCGATATTTATACTTATTTTATTATTTGAATACAATTCCAGAAACCAAAGGTAAATACAATCAGCATTTTGTATGACTGCTTTATCACCACTGTATCACTTCTTTATCACTATTTTATCACTGCTTTATGACCACTGTATCACTTCTTTATCACCATTGTATCACTTACCTGGTACTATAGCACTGTTTGGTTAGAGGAATTTGTGAACTTCCTATATTTTCCAGTTTTCGACCTTTGTCCCGTTTTTTACATTTAACTTTCCAACTGTTGATCCAAATTTTATGTTCTTTATATGGTTGGATTTAGCATGAAAAACTAAAGCATTTACAGAAATGTAGAAAAAGTTTGGAAGTATCTAAAGAAAGAAAAAGTGAGTTTTATAAAAGGATTTTTTTGTAGAAATGTCACATGAACTTATACTTTAGTTTTAGTTTGTCACCTTAAAGAAAAATTTAAGAGAAATGTCACTTGAATTTTTCAAAATCTATAATTTGTTATCTGAATTAACACTATCCAATTTTTCATCCATTATTAAGGGTATTTTAATCTTTCTATTTTCAAGAAGAAGAAAAAAAAGCCTTTCTTTCCCTCTCCTCCCTCTGTTTGTTTCTCACCCACAACCTCACCATCCCATCCTCACCCACAGCCCCAGCCCCACCCTCCCATTCTATTTGATGATTGCATGCCAAGTAACTAAGCGAAAAACAAACAGCACATAGAGTGCTCTCCCTACCAACATATCAATAATCCAAACTCTAAATCCTTAATTTAATAAACCATTTATTTTGAAGATTCAGAAGAGAGCAACTGCTAAGATGTGACTCCAATTTGAGAACTGCATAAGTGTGAGAAGAATGGAAGTATTTCAGTAGGGGTGGGCATCTCATCGGAATTATCCGCGTACCGACCGTAAAGGTATCGACGGTTTGGTTTGGTTTGGTTAAATAATTATTTTTTAATTTTAATTATTCCGAATCAAATCCGTCCTGAAACGTTTGGTTTGGTTAACGGTTAACAATATCCCTTATTCGATGGAAACCCTTACCGATCCGATATTTATAATTATTTTATTATTTAAGTACTTATATATGTATCTATTTATTAGTGGTTGGTTATTAAGTTATTGTAGACTGCAAAACATGAAACACTACCTACATTAACCCTAAAATTTGACTTTCCATCTTTTAGTTTCATCCAGCCGTCCTCTAACCCCAAAACATCTTAACTTCCTCTTCTCTCTCTTAGCTTAGCCGTACAACCATCGCTCTCATCTCTCTGAGCAGGTATGTTGACTAAGCATTTTGTAAGACCCAGCCTCATTTCACATTGATTTCAGAGGCAGCATAAGAAGAACTCTTATCGTTTAAATTTTTTATTCACAGGGTATTTTGCATAAGAAGAACTCTTATCATTTCACACTGATTTCTAGAGGCAACCATCGCTCTCTTATCTTCTACAATTGTTCCAAAAGGTACTTTGCTTTTTAATTTTTTTTTTTCTTAGCCCAGCAGAAAAAAAAATAAGAAAAACAAAAAGGAGATGAGAAGTTGCCGAGGGACCTGCAACTTTTCTTTCTTTTTTGGTATAGGACGTGGCAAATACAATGATTAAAGCTATATGAATTGGAACATATGTTGACTATTCAAATGTGCACAAGGAATCTTAGTATTTAAATATTGTAAAGAATGAATCATTTAGCTTTAATCTTTAGTTTCAATTGCAGAAAGCTATATGTAATATCACTCATGTCTTTTTGTTTAATTTAATTAATTTGTGTTTCAATTGCAAAAACCTTCAGTTCATCTACTAGTCCTATGTCAAACGTAATTGTGGGTTATTTTATGGATGATGATGTTGAGAAGAAGAAAAAAGAGTGAGGCCTCCTACCTCAAATGATTGGGATTGTGCAAGAGTCTTGATCAAGTTCTTGAAGTTATACTCCGAAGCCACTTTGATTAACGAGTTACAAAAGGGAGTCAAGGATTTTTTAATCCACATGTACAAAATTGAGACTGGTAAGTAATTTTAATTTTTTATATTTCTTTTGGTTTTCAATTGCATTCATATGACATATGTTTATTTTCTCACTTTCATAATTTGTTTAATAATGTAGAGGTATTTTCTTGTTCTCAAATGAAAGAGAAAGTGGTTGCTAGTCCATCTTGACTACATATTGAATGGTATAGTGATGAATAACCTTCCTTAATCTCAAATAACATGCCCATGTACTTGATATTTATGCTTTAACTTTGTTTTTCTTTGGCTACAGTACACAAATCAGATTAGGATTGAAGATTACTAGGCCTCTATGCTGCAATTTTTGGTTCTTTGAAGTGTTTGAACTAATTTCTTATTGTTTTATAACATTATTTGCTATTTTATTATGTAGTTTCAATGTTCGTTTGTAACTTTAAAATTAAGTTATTTGATTTTGTATTTTATAAGGATAATTTAGTGTATATGTTCAAGTGAGAGAAAAATAGAATTGTCTGTCTAGAAAAACTTCTTTGGTTTGAAAGAAAGAAAGAAAACTACTCAATCTTAAAGAAAGAAAAGTTATTGCATGATTAAAGACAAAGTTACATTAAAAACATTTCTTTGTCATGAGCTTTCAACTTTCAAGAGAGAAAGTTGCGTACAAAGCATGGGCTTTCAACTTTCAAGAAAGAAAGTGGCATTGAGCTTTCAACTTTTATGAAAGAAAGTTAAGTTGTCGACAAAATTTTCTTTGACATTAAAAATATTCTTTTGGGGTGATAATACCAAAGGTAGGAAAAGCAAAATATTCTTTCACATTAATGCTTTAATTAGTAATTAAGTATGAGGTTCTGCGTGTTGTTTTTGGGATGGGAAAGATTAAACAGCTTGTTGTTGTCACTACTACAAAAGTGGGCTAAAGGCACGACCCAAAGATCACAAAAACAAAGTTCATGTCTTTTTGAATTACATTTTACACAAATACTAGTATTTGTGTGATATGTAAAGAAGACATAATAGTTTTGTGTCCAATGACAATAGAAAAAGCAAATAATTGTGCTAAGCGGTTTAAGCACAAATTTTGTGGCCAAATATCATAGCATAGAGTTTGTCACTACACTTTTTGAATATTTGAAGCTTTTTTAACCATGAAAAATATACTTTTATGCATTTTTCTTATATATTGTACTAATAAAAAATTCTAACCATAAAACATTATTTGTGCCTTATACCAATAAAAAAACATGTCTCTTGTTACTTACACTATTATGACTCAATATTGGGCACGAATATTGAATTTTGTGGCATTGTACCGCACACATTTCAAAGTATGATAGTCTTTATTTTTTTGTTCATAATCAAAGTATGATAGTGTTTTCATTAAAATAAAATAAAAAAGTAAGATAGTCTATACTCTATAGATAGAGCACGGATATTGAATATGTGTTCTTTTAAATGGCTATAGAGCACGAATGCTTTAAATTGTATCAATACTGTAAACAAAGTAAAAAGTAATGATTTCTCTAAGAGGCGCCTCTCTCTCTCTCTATCTTCCTGTCTTTTTTTATTTTTTATAATTTTGTTTCCCTCCTTTCCTTATTCTATTCATTGACAAAGTAAAAAGTAAAAAGTAATGATTTCCCTCCTTACTCTCTTTTTAAATTGTGTCTCAAATGTTGCAAAAAAAGTATTTTAAAAAAAAAATAAGTTGGACAACAACACACGGCTCCCTCCTTTCCTTATTCTATTTATTTATTTATTTATTATTTTATTTCCCACTCTTACCTCACATTCTTAACCTATTATTAACACACTGCTCCCTTACTCTCAAATGCAGTCGTCGCCCATTTTTCTCGATCTACTCTCTCTTCTCCATTACTTATCATCTTCTTCCTCTCACCTTCTCTTAGACCTCATCTCTCTCTCTCTCTCTCTCTCTCTCTCTCTCTCTCTCTCTCTCTCTCTCTCTCTCTCTCTCTCTCTCTCTCTCTCTCTCTCTCTCTCTCTCTGAAATACACAAGAAATGCAAGACTAAGATGAAAGTATTTTGGTGGGTTTCGAACCTCTTCTTGTCATCAAATATTCCGTCCCCCAAGTCCTCACGCGCGCATTCCTTTCCTTTGCCCGATTTCGCAGCAAGTACCAAAGCTTGAGTACATAGAACTTAATTCTTTTATCAATATTCCATTAACCATTTTAAGCAATTCGCCCTTAACTTTTCACTAATTATAGTTCCGAAGAAATAGCACATATATATACATAAATATATGTATATTATATTCTCAAAAGCCAAGACTCTATGAAAGTTATGAGATATCCCACATTGTTATTACATTTTCTTTAAACAAAACACGTAGTCTTTGTAGAGAGTATTACTACATGTTCGAAATGGAAGTTGTGCCCTAATAGCTTAAATGATTGATTTGATGATCACATTCTAATGTTATTATAGAAGATTATCTACGTTCATGAAAACAAAAGCACCTAAATTTTGAAACAAAGAAGAAACATAAATTAAATTCAAAGCACCATTTTCTTTTTTTTTTCTTCCTTTAATCACATACGCGATTGTATTCAATCAGCCAAAAATCACATACATCAAAGTACACGTTTTGATTTTATTGATACTAATAAAAGATGGCCTCCAAGTAAACATGAGAACAAAATCAAGCTGACCCAGAATCCAAAATCTCAAAACTAAACCCAGAAAACAAATTTCTCCAACATCGTCTGAGAACAGACAGGAGCACCTAAACCCATTGGCGAATTATACAGAAACCCAGAGCAAATTGTGTTAAAATCAAAATTCGTTTCAGTCGGACAAATAACAAACAAAAGGTTGGGCTTTCAAACAAAGAACCAGACATAGAAAAAGCTGAGAGCTGAATCAAACATAGAGAACATATCGTGCTTCTTATTAACAAAAGCCATAACAGAGAGATACGAACCTGAGCTATAACAGAAAAATGAAAGGGGGGCTGGTCGACTTGAGCGTTCGTGAAGAAGAGCGACAGGGAGCTCGAGCTGGAGAGACGAGGAAGTAGGCACGTGATGCCACGAGGTTTCGTGTGTGTGTGTGTGTGTTTTTTCTTCTAAATCATTTGAAAATTAGCAAAAGCTCCCTCTTGTGTTTTGAAAAGTAAAATGTACATCGACTAAACTTGAATTATGGAAATATTTATTAACCTGAATTAAATTTGCTAAAATAAAAAAATGTATTTAATCTTATGGTGAACATTTTTGCTAAATTTGGAATTTATAAGATAAATTACGAATAAACTCTCTTAATTTTTTTCCTTCTTAAAAATAATCTCTCTTAACTTAAATATGTAAATCAATTTAAGCACTCAATTTTAATTTGAAAAAGATGTCACTCTTAAATCATGAATGAGTGGCAATTAGACTTTTTCATTGTTGACATCCGTTAACTTCAATTAAAAATTATTAACCATGTGTAAAGAGTTAACACATGCACATATATGGGCTTAATCAAGTTGGCTATAGTAGATGTGCTCCTTACTCTGCATTGAGTTCAAATCCCACTATCTGTAATTTAGATTAGATTAAAGTATAATATCGTTTGTATTAAAAAAAAAACAGTTAACACATGCTATGGTTCTTTTGAATGAGGAGCTTTGTGTTGTATAGAAATATATCGCTTAATAGATGATATTCTGATTTGTAGGAACAGCTTTATGATTTTCAAACTTGTACTTATCTATACAATCATTATAAATACATAGCTGCAGCCATACTAGTTTTGCAAGCTTTCATGCCATTTCAAAGTGTTATAGTAAATTGGCTCATGGATGGAGTTAAAGAGAATTATCTCCAATTCATAAATTTCAAATAATTGCATAAGGAATTAAAATAATTTTGAACATTTCCAATGTTAAAAATACTCTAAAATGGCATTGTGGGAAAAATGTAGTATGGTCTACAAATTAAGGGTTTAAAATTAGGAATGAGGTTTTTATTTGGATATATGTGGGTATAACTGTTGTGTAACGTGTCAGTTTCACGCTATCATTTTATTCATTTATACTTAGGGGCGACCCTGGGTGCTGCAAGTGGCGCCACCGCACAGGGCTCCGAAAAAAAAATTCTTTATATTATATATATATATTATTGTAGGCATCGTATATATAGTATAGCGTCTGGATATTTGCACAACAACGTGTCTAGGGGAGTTAGCTGGAGCGCGTATCTCTTTAACAACATTACCAAAGTTCGATTCTCGTGCGGTCGATCTTAAAATACTTTCTTCATTCAAAACAAAACGAAAAAACTTCATGGCTTCTTCTTTCTCTTAAACTCTAATTTTCTGGTAAGTAATCATCATTATTCTTTCTCTTAAACTTCTACTGTGCAAAAGAAAATATCACACCTACCGCAATATTAAATTTCTTGAAAAGATTAAATTGTTTTTCAAATGCATTCATTGCATATAGAATCCTATTGACTATTCATGTTACTGTTGCATATGCAAAAAGAAGTTTTTCAAAATTAAAATTGTTAAAATCATACTTGCGATCAACTATGTCGCAAGAAAGATTAAACAAACTAGCTTTGATTTCAATTGAAAGTGAACTTCTCACTACTATAAAAAACACTTTGCGCGACGAAATTTTGGTCGCTCACGTTCTGTCGCGCAAAACTCGTGGAGAAAGGGTTTGCGCGACGGCGAAATTATTCGTCGCACAAAGCCACTTTGCGCGACGAAGGATAACAACTTGCGACGAATCATGACGACGTTGCGCGACGAAAATAACAACTTTGCGCGACGAATCCTGAAAACTTTGCGCGACGGACAATAACAACTTTGCGCGACGAAAGTTAATGTCGCGCAAGTGTACTTTGCGCGACGAATGTGAACGTCGCTCAAAGGTTTGCGCGACGAAATATTCATTTTTTAAAATTTTTGTTTTTTGAAAATTTTAAACTAAAATAAACTAATTTAATAGTTTGCGTGCACGAAATATTTTGTCGCACAAGGTTTTTGACATTTTTTTAAAATTATTTCTCTTATATCAATTTCATTATATTAATTTTTTAAAATTTAATTTAATTGTATGATTTTATTTTTCTTAATTACTTTAATTTAAATTGACATATTCAAAATAAAATTACATAAGAAAAATAGTGGTCAAATTATCCAATATACATAATATTCAAAATGTACACTTAAATTAACAAAGTACAATAATAAAATCTACAAGCCTCTTATATCAAATCCTCAACTTTAGCCATCAAAGCCTCAACAATTCCCTACAAAAAAAAAAACAAATATTGTCAAATAACAAAACAATAACATAAAATAATGACAAATAATTGGCATAAACTCAAAACTAACTCCAAAAACACATATTAATGAAAAAAATTTAAAATTTACAGAGAAGTGAGTGTGAGAGAATTAGAGAAGATGGTGAGAGAGAGATGAGAGAGTGAGTGAGAGTGAGAGAGAGATGAGAGAGTGAGTGAGAGTGAGAGATGATGAAAAGAGAGATGAGAGAGTGAGTGAGAGAGAGAGATAGTGAAGAGAGAGATGAGAGAATAAGTGAGAGGAGTGAGTGTGAGAGAAATGATAGGATTTGGGGAGTGGGAAAGAGAGAAATGGTAGGATTTAGAAGACATTGAGAAAATGGTGGAGTTATTTTGCTTTTAAAGAACGTATCACTTTGCGCGACGAAACAATATATTGGTCGCGCAAAGTGTTTAAAAAAAATTTAAAAAAAAAATTCCCATTTTCGGTGCCCGCCAAATTTTTTCAGTTTTGTGCGACGAATATTTGGTAGCCCAAACTTTTGCGCGACGAATAATTATATATTGGTCGCGGCAAAGTCGAAATTTTTTAAAAAAATCCCATTTTTGGTGCCCGCCAAAATTTTAAAATATATACTTTGCGCGACGAATAATTATATATTGGTCGTGCAAAGTCAAAAAATTTTATTATTTTAAAATTCCCATTTTTGGTAGACGCCCAAATTTTGAGAGTATACTTTGCGCGACGAATAATTATATATTGGTCGCGCAAAGTCGAAATTTTTAAAAAAAAATCCCATTTTTTGTGCCCGCCAAATTTTTAGAATATATACTTTGCGCGACGAATAATTATATATTGGTCGCGCAAAGGCAAAAAAATTTATTATTTTAAAAATCCCATTTTTGGTGGCCGCCAAATTTTTAGAGTATACTTTGCGCGACGAATATTTATATATTGGTCGCGCAAAGTCGAAATTTTTTTAAAAAAATCCCATTTTTGGTGCCCGCCAAATTTGTAGAATATACACTTTGCGCGACGAATAATTATATATTGGTCGCGCAAAGTCAAAAAAAAATTATTATTTTAAAAATCCCATTTTTGGTGCCCGCCAAATTTTTAGAATATACTTTGCGCGACGAATATTTATATGTTGGTCGCGCAAAGTCGAAATAATTTTTTTTTTAAATTCCCATTTTTGGTAGACGCCCAAATTTTGAGAGTATACTTTGCGCGACGAATAATTATATATTGGTCTCACAAAGTCGAATTTTTTTTAAAAAAACCCATTTTTGGTGCCCGCCAAATTTTTAGAATATATAATTTGCGCAACGAATAATTATATATTGGTCGCGCAAAGTCAAAAAAATTTATTATTTTAAAAATCCCATTTTTGGTGGCCGCCAAATTTTTAGAGTATACTTTGAGCGACGAATATTTATATATTGGTCGCGCAAAGTCGAAATTTTTTAAAAAAAATCCCATTTTTGGTGCCCGCCAAATTTTTAGAATATACACTTTGCGCGACGAATAGTTATATATTGGTCGCGCAAAGTCAAAAAAAATTTATTATTTTAAAAATCCCATTTTTGGTACCCGCCAAATTTTTAGAGTATACTTTGCGCGACGAATATTTATTTGTTGGTCGCGCAAAGTTTAAATTTTTTTTTTTTTTTAAATCCCATTTTTGGTACACGCCCAAATTTTGAGAGTATACTTTGCGCGACGAAATACCAATTGGTCGCGCAAAGTCTTAAAAAATATTTAAAGCTAGTAATAAATACATATACTATTCAATTTCTTAAGTGTTATACGTACAAAATAAATAAATTTAAAGCTACTCAACGATCCAACCGTCAAACTTGTTTGTTTATACTTCGAGATCATATACACCAAAATTCAGAAAAAATAAACATTAAGAGATCAATTAATGGGACAAAACATTTCGACGGTTATAAACGAAAAATCATGATTTAACGGTTATTTCAACCCTAATTTTGATGATTTTTTTACAGCTATACTCCTTGACCCTGTATGAATACAATGATTGCATTCGATCGTCAATTTAATATATTTACACTAGTAGATACCACAAAATCGTATGTTATATTTAATAAAAGTATAAATAAACTCTTATTTGTTAGTGAATATATTGTTTTCATGGCATACGCATTCTACAAAACTAGTTTCAACGATCCAACCGTCAAATTTGTTTGTTTACACTTCGAGATCGTATACGCCAAAAATCGGAAAAAATAAACATTCAGAGATTAAGTAATAGGACAAAACTTTTCGACGGTTATAAATGAAAAATCACGATTTAACGGTTATTTCAACTCTGATTTTCATGATTTGTTTACAGCTACACTCCTTGACCCTATATGAATACAATGATTGCATTCGATCGTCAATTTGAAATATTTACACTAGTAGATACCACAAAATCTTATGTTATATTTAATAAAAGTATAAATAAACTCTTATTTGTTAGTGAATATATTGTTTTCATGGCATGCACATTCTACGAAACTAGTTTCAACGATCCAACCGTCAAATTTGTTTGTTTACACTTTGAGATCATATACGCCAAAAATCGAAAAAAATAAACATTCAGAGATTAAGTAATAGGATAAAACTTTTCGACGGTTATAAACGAAAAATCACGATTTAACGGTTATTTCAACTCTGATTTTCATGATTTTTTACAGCTACACTCCTTCACCTTATATGAATACAATGAACCACTTCGATCGTCAATTTAAAATATTTACACTAGTGGATACCACAAAATCTTATGTTATATTTAACAAAAGTATAAATAAACTCTTAATTGTTAGTGAATATTTTGTTTTAATAGCATATGTATTCTATGAAACTAGTTTCAACGATCCAACCGTCAAACTTGTTTGTTTATACTTCGAGATCGTATACCCCAAAAATCGGAAAAAATAAACATTCAGAGATCACGTAATGGGACAAAACTTTTTTATGGTTATAAACAAAAATCACGATTAAACAGTTATTTTAACTCTGATTTTGATGATTTTTTACAGCTACATTCCTTGACCCTATATGAATACAATGAACCAATTTGATCGTCAATTTAAAATATATATTTTCTAACAAAAACCCAATCCAAACTACAATAATATATTTTTCTAACAAAATAATTTTTTTTTATTATTTATTTTTGTATAGACTTTGCGAGACGAAGTTTATTATTTCGTCGCGCAAAGTCATCCAATTTTTTTTTAAATTTAATTTTAGTAAAGACTTTGCGAGACGAATATTATTATTTTCGTCGCGCAAAGGCATCCAAAAATTTTTAAATTAATTTTTTATTTATTTATTTTTGTAAATACTTTGCGAGACGAAGCACTATTCATCGCGCAAAACTCTGTGCACCGAATTCTAGTATTCGTCGCGCAAAGTTACTTTTAGCGACGATTCTTTGTTGTCGCGCAAAGTTTTGTCGCGCAAAGTGACTATGTGCGACGATTTGTTTTCGTTGCGCAAAATTGAGTCGCGTAAGGGTTTGAGCGACGATGATTTATATTTGTCGCGCAAAGTCACTTAGCGCGACGAATTTTGTTTGGTCGCGCAAAGTTTGGTCGCGCAAGGGGTTTTTTTTAGTAGTGTCTAGAAAAACTTGATTATGAACATTTGATTGATGATTTCTCTTCTAAAAATTCAAGAAGATCAATTTTCAGACATTAGTATTGTACCAGCTGTGTTTTTTTTCTTTTGTGGAAAAAGCTCTTGTAATAGTTTTAATTCTTCAAATAAGACAACAAATACAATGTGAATGATTTTTGGATAGTCAAGTATGTTTTTGTTGTTGTTTTTTGTGTTTAATACAATATAATTTAATTTGTTAATGACATTTATGTGCAACTACTCTTTAATTTGTGATTGCCAATTTTTTTTCCTATTAAACACATATTGCTTATTGGAGGCAATAAGGGACCTTATAGGGGCACAAGGAGCTTACTTTTGTACAAAACATTTAACTTTATCAAATGGAAACATTTAAATTTTTATGAATTTGATTTCTGATTGTCATTACATATTTATTGATGGTGACTTTTAATTATAAAAAAATTGTTTATGTCGTTAAGTTATGGAAATTTTTTATAGTATTTTCCTATTAGATTATGTGAGGCCCTAATTTAAGTTTTGCATAGGGCCCTCAAAATCTAAGGGACAGCCCTGTTTATACTCATTCCTTTTATAATCTTGTGTTTTATTGAGTAATTATAATGAGAATCAAATAATTACTCTATAAAATAACGAGAATCAAATAATAATAAAAAAAGAAGGAATACAAATGGGCAACACAAGAGTATGAAAAACTTGATTATGAAACGAGATTTGACTCTAATTACTATAAGGAATACTGGGCTCCGATTCACGATCCTAGTTTTCATGGGGTGAATATTGGTTTAAATATAGCAATTGTCGATATTTCTGTTTGTCGTTGTCTTAAGATAACAAAAGGGAATGTAAGAGAGCAATGCATATGCACGCGCGATTAATCGTGGATATATGGGGACAAAATTGCTGCCAAAATGCGATGCGAGGAATAGGGTTTGGGTGGATACCTATAAGCTATGTAGATTAGGTTATCTACTTTCAAAGTTTCAATTATCAGAGCATTGTCCCCCATACTTTGCTATCCTTTATTTAAATGTCGGTTCTGGATCAGATTACTACTAGTAAAAATGAGTATTTATGCTCTTCGTTTAAGGCTTATTCAAAAACACATATGGTTGCTTAAGAATAGCTTTTTCAATGTATTCCGATTCTCATCCGTTTATCCAAATTTACCATGCTTTTACTAACCAGACTCCACAAGTCTAATTCTTTTTTGTCAGGCAACACAGCACAAGTCCAATCCCACGATAAAACTAAGCCAGTGAGAATAAACAAAGAACAAGAATGCCACCGAAGGCCAAAAAGACAAATAACCCATATCCACTATACACTGTAGTAAGATATCGCAGGATATGGGCACGATATAAGATTTGGCAACAACAAACATGCTGCATCAAAATTCTTACCACAACAGGATAAAGCACATGAGAAGAAATGTGAAATACCAAAGGGATACAGAATCATTACGAAAATAAGACATAGTTTTTTTTTAATACAAATCCAGAGTAGCAGAACCAATCACAAATATATTTAGCCGCCTGGGGTAAAACCCAAAGCACCTAGACTCAACACTTAACCGAAGGACAAGGACTCCATATGCAATAACGTCGCCACCGCCTGTCGAGCACCCAATTCTGGGACTGGATGCCTAACAATGATGACCAAAAACTATAACATATAAAACCGTATGACCAACAAACCATAGCTATAGTGACAATAGGTAAGTTTTTACAACTATTATTATATTTATATAAGATTTCCCCTGCGGAAATCTGATGAGCCAGTCCGGTTCACTTCTTCTTAGCAGCGGCCTTGGTGATCTTGGCACCAGTTGGATCCTTCTTCTCAACACTCTTGATGACACCAACGGCAACAGTCTGTCGCATGTCCCTCACAGCAAATCTTCCAAGTGGGGGGTACTCAGAGAAGGTCTCAACAACCATGGGCTTGGTGGGAATCATCTTCACAAATCCAGCGTCACCATTCTTCAAGAACTTGGGCTCCTTCTCCAGTTCCTTACCAGATCGCCTGTCAATCTTTGTCAACATCTCAGCAAATTTAACAGCAATGTGGGAGGTGTGACAGTCGAGAACAGGAGCATATCCTTGTCCAATCTGGCCAGGGTGGTTCATGATGATGACCTGAGCGGTAAAGTTTGCTGCTTCCTTTGCAGGATCATCCTTGGAGTTGGAAGCAACAAAACCACGCTTGAGATCCTTAACAGCAACATTCTTCACGTTGAATCCAACATTGTCACCTGGAAGGGCCTCTGGGAGAGATTCATGGTGCATCTCCACCGACTTAACTTCAGTAGTCAGCCCAGCGGGCCCAAAAGTCACAAGCATACCAGGCTTCAGGGTACCAGTCTCAACTCGCCCAACAGGGACGGTACCAATACCACCAATCTTGTACACATCCTGAAGTGGAAGTCGAAGGGGCTTGTCTGATGGTCTCTTGGGCTCACTGATCAAGTCAAGGGCCTCAAGAAGGGTGGGACCCTTGTACCAGTCAAGGTTGGTGGACCTCTCAATCATGTTGTCACCCTCGAACCCAGAAATGGGGACAAAGGGGATCTTTTCTGGGTTGTACCCGACCTTCTTGAGATAGGATGAGACTTCCTTCACAATTTCATCGTACCTTGCCTTTGAGTACTTGGGAGTGGTGGCATCCATCTGTAAACAATAGTTGATGTCATGTGACAAGTTTGAACTGCTTCTGAATAACTACAACAATGGCTGAGATCCAATACCAATTGAAATATAAAACATAAGGCTCACCTTGTTACAGCAACAAATCATCTGCCTGACACCAAGAGTAAAAGCAAGTAAAGCATGCTCTCGGGTCTGACCGTCCTTGGAAATACCGGCTTCAAAACCACCAGTGGTAGAGTCAATAATGAGGATGGCACAGTCAGCCTGGGAGGTGCCAGTAATCATGTTCTTGATAAAGTCACGATGTCCAGGAGCATCAATAACAGTGCAGTAGTACTTGGTGGTCTCAACTTCCACAAGGCAATATCAATTGCAATACCACGTTCACCCTCAGCCTTGAGCTTGTCCAGCACCCAGGCATACTTGAATGACCTCTTGTTCATCTCAGCAGCTTCTTTCTCAAACCTCTCAATAACACGCTTGTCGATACCACCGAGCTTGTAGATCAAGTGACCAGTGGTAGTCGACTTACCAGAGTCGACATGGCCAATGACCACAATGTTGATGTGGAACTTCTCTTTACCCATCACAGGACTTCAGAAAGATAACTGAAATCACAAACAGATTACCGAAATTCAATCAGCAAACTAGCTTGAATAGACTACAAGATCATGACAGCCTGGATATTCGTCAACAAAACAATAAACACACTGCAGAGGCATAAGCATAACATAAGAACGAAAAAAACAACTAACATTAAAGACTAATGAAAAAAACCGGGAGATGCATTACTATTACAGAACTCAGTCCCTTAGATGTTCTTAAAGATTTGCAATCATATCTGCAAATCATTACAGGTCTGTAGGATCATCACTGTTTCCAACAAATAACAACTCACAACTATAATCTCAAAAAGAAATCTCTCATTTTTGTAATCTCAAAAAAATACGTAATGGGAAAATATAGTTGCTCCTGAAATTCCCCAAATCAACAAGATTAAAAAAATTGAAGGGATATTTTCAAAAAGCAACACCTATTACTATGGCTTCAAGGGAACGAGTCACATGGAACTGATCAAATCCACAAACCAGATAATGAAGCATAATAACAAAAGGGATTAGTATTTTATAAAAATATAGGGACATAGTATATAATAATACCAAACCGTCATTCAAATACATGATTGAACTTCATCAAAATATAAACAAATATGAAAACAAAATATTTTCTTTTTTTTTCGAATCCTAATTACAGACGCATGAGAACGGATTGAACAGAACTACAATCCGAAAACAAAATCAGATGGAAAAAAAAAAATCCCAAACATGACCATAAAAACGAAACACAAACAAAATCCCGATCTAATCACGAACACTAACAAAACGCAGTTCACAAATTCATCAGTTCATCAGTTCAACAAACAACAAACAAAAGGATAATTTTTCAAAAGCTTTCGAGACATGAACATCTAAAAAGAATTAGAGCTAAATCGGAGAAATAGAATTGCAACTGAATTTATTAAAAAAATAATAAACGCTTTAACAAAGAGACAAAGATTTGAACCTGAAGAAACGGAGGAGAAGAACTGGAAAAAGATTTAGAGGTCTCTCTCGCCGACTTTGGAAGATGCCAAATTCAAATTCAAAGGCAGTTTGTTCCTTATTATAATGCATATTATAATATGGTGGGAGGAGTCATTTGGTGAGTTTTGAGTGAAATCCAATTGCTAGAACAATGCAATACACCCACCACTCTAATTTAGAACGAACTGCCTTTGAACTTGAATTGTCCAATTTCTTACACCTATTGATATCCGATTCGAGCCCAAAACTTGGGGATCGTTATAATATGGTGGGAGGAATCATTTGGTGAGTTTGGAGTGAAATCCAATCGCTAGAACTACTGAGTACACCAACCACTCCAATTAGGAACGAACTGCCTTTGAACTTTAATTGTCCAATTTCTTACACCCTTGATTTCCGATTCGAGCCCAAAACTTGGGAATCATTATAACATGGTGGGAGGAGTCATTTGGTGAGTTTTGAGTAAAATTCAATCGCTAGAACTAGGCAATACACCAACCACTCCAATTTGGAACGAACTGCCTTTGAACTTGAATTGTCTAATTTCTTACACCTATTGATATCTATTCGAGCCCAAAACTTGGGGATCATTATAACATGGTGGGAGGAGTCATTTGGTGAGTTTTGAGTAAAATTCAATCGCTAGAACTATGCAATTCACCAACCACTCCAATTCGGAACGAACTGGCTTTGAACTTGAATTGTCCAATTTCTTACACCTATTGATATCCGATTCGAGCCCAAAACTTGGGGATCATTATAACATGGTGGGAGGAGTCATTTGGTGAGTTTTGAGCGAAATCCAATTGCTAGAACTATGCATAAACGACCCACTTCAATTCGGAACGAACTGCCTTTGAACTTGAATTGTCCAATTTCTTACACCTATTTATATGCGATTCGAGCCCATAACTTGGGCATCGTTATAATATGGTGGGAGGAGTCGTTTGGTGAGTTTTGAGTGAAATCCAATCGCTAGAACTATGCAATACACCAACCACTCCAATTCGGAACGAATTGGCTTTGAACTTGAATTGTCCAATTTCTTACACCTATGGATATCCGATTCAAGCCCAAAACTTGGGTATCAATATATTATGGTGGCAGGAGTCATTTGGTGATTTTTGAGTGAAATCCAATCGCTAGAACTATTGTTAATGTATGAATTTTGATTAATTCTTTTGGCTTCCCTTGACAATTTTGTAATAGGACTTTTATATGTATTTATCAAGCTCAAGGTTAGATTAAGATTAGCATCTCTAAGTGTTCTTAACTCTCATCTATCCTATGGCGGTTCAAGCAATTTGACAAAGGTAAAATCATGCATTGCATATATATCATGCATTAAAACTGTTTTCATAAATTATGACTAGTCATCCTTGCTCTGTAGGATTTCCAACTGGTTAACTGTTTTGTCCTATTCCACTACTACAAAAAAACGAAATAGACGACGGGATCCACCGTCGTTGTAATGCTTTGAAATTCGTCGTAAATCGACCGCGTCTATTTGGGTGTCAAACTACGACGACTTTTCACCGTCATCTATTATATGTAAAGACGACGGTTTTTAAAGAAAATCGTCGTTGTTTAAAGGTAAAGATTGTTAATTATAGGATGAAAGACGACAGTTTTAAAAACCATCGTGTATTGTATGTAAAGATGACGGTTTTTTATGAAAACTGTCATCTTTACATACAATACACGACCATTTTTTTAAAAAAACAGTCATCTTTACTTCACAATAGACGACCCTTTTTAAAAAAAACCGTCATCTTTACATATAATAGATGACCCTTTTTTAAAAAAACTATCATCTTTACATATAATAGACGACATTTTATAAAAAAAACGTCATCTTTACCTATAATAGACGATATTTTTTATAAAAACCGTCGTTAATTATCTGTAAAGATCATGATTTATTATAAAAACCGTCATCTAATAAGTTCCCAAATTGCTACATTTTAGTTCTTTTTGATTTCCTATGATGCTATACAACGATTTTAACTAGAAAACCAACCATAATACTTTATTAATGAATATATACACTCAAAAATAGTTTCTTTCATAAAACTTGAAGATTCAATAGTTATTACATAGTTAACCAATCTTTATTCTACAACAAACATAATTCCTAACAAGACCTACGTACTCCTAATCCAAGTCTTCCTCATCCAAACATACAAATGATGCATAACTGAAGTCTAGTCCATCATCTCTGTAAATAAATCAAAATAACAAAGAGAGAAAAAAAAAAGCTAAGATTATAAACATAAAAAATTAGGTGAAAGAGAAATTTTACCATTGGACCATATTTCCATAGAAAACTTGTAAAATGAGCATAAAAAAGACCATCGAGAACCTGCAAAAGAAAAAATATATAAATAAAATGATAGTGAAACGAGAAGATAACAAATTTTCATCAACAAAAAAACATACGACTCACATAGAAAACCTGCAAAAGAAAAAGTTATAAATCTGCAAGCTTCCTCCTCATCTCCTGATAATCAAATCAGAAAATCTAAAAAGAAACCAGAAATATAAAAAAAATATGTAAACAAACAGACAAATCAAGAGAGACAAAATTTGAAATCAGGGAGACGAAGAACATACTAGAAACGCAAAGAGACTAATCCAGAATTTACTAGCAAGATATAGAAGGGTATTGAGAGATTATGTGACTTTCAAATCAAACCTTTCAACCAGCTTTGATTCTCAAATACAGAACCTCCCTCTACATCTTATGGATCTCCGAAAATCTCTCAACTCTTTCATTGATATCGATTTTTTGATGATTTTGTAGAGAGTTTCATGAGGGTGTTTTAGAGAGTGCAGGAGGGTTTCAAGGAGGGAGAGATAAGGTTTTCAGAGAAGAGGGAAAATCTGAAAATTTGTCGAGCGCGAATTCACTTAAGTAGCCTTTCTTTAGCGTGTTTTAAAAGACGACGCTTGTTAATGAGAGATAAGGTTTTCAAAGACGGGTGAAAATTTGAAAATTTGTCGAGCGCGAATTCACTTACGCGGCCATTTTTTAGGGTGTTTTAAAAGACGACGTTCTTAAAAAAAAAAAAAAACCGTCATCTTTACATATAATAGACGACCTTTTTTAAAAAAAAACCGTCGTCTTTACATAGAATAGACGACGGTTTTTTTTATATAAAAAGCGTCATCTTTACATATAATAGACGGCCATTTTATAAAAAAAAACCGTCATCTTTACTTCACAATAGACGACCCTTTTTTCTTGATATATAATAGACGACCCTTTTTATAAAAAAAACCGTCATCTTTACATATAATAGACGACCCTTTTTATAAAAAAAACCGTCATCTTTACTTCACAATAGACGACCCTTTTTTACAAAAAAAAACGTCATCTTTACATATTATAGACGACCCGTTTTACAAAAAAAACTGTCATATTTACATAGAATAGACGACCCTTTTTTACAAAAAAGCGTCATCTTTACATATAATAGACGACCCTTTTAAAAAAAACCGTCATCTTTACTTCATAATAGACGACCATTTTTTTTTTTTAAAACCGTCATCTTTACATATAATAGACGACAGTTTTTTCAAAACAACCATGTCTTTACCAAAAATAGGACACTAGATTTTTAAAAGACGACGGTTGTCATATATGCTGTCGTCGTTTTTTGGTCAGATTTTAACTCTTGAAGAAAACCTTTTTAATAAGACGACGTTTTTTTATTTGTGTGCGTCGTTATAAAAAATATTCTTCCTTAAGAGTAAACCATATATTTCATCAATGAGTTTTTCTAATTGATTTCTTTTTGAAAAACTGCTTTTGAAATATGAATCTGCATCTAGCTATTTAAATCATTCTCTCATATTGATCTAGATTGGATTCGTTATTGATTTCTTCAAGAGTATGGTTTCTTGAAGAAATTGGTCTTTCTCCCGTGAATCCAAAGTTTGGTTTCGTTCTAAGTTGGAGCTTGCAAGCTAGTGCCATGGGATGATCGAGTTGGAGAAGGAGCTGCCATTGCCATGAAGAACTGAGCTTCGAGCTTTGCTAAGTTGGAGAAGAAGATTGCACAAAGGAGGTAAAGCTCATCTTCCTAAATAGATCTAGGTTTTGCTTGAGCTTGCTTGTATTCCTTTGTAAGAATATTTTTCTACTTAGTAGATTGCCTAGTCGGTTGATAACTCCAGTTTTTCCCAATGGTGGGTTTCTGGGTAAACAAAACCTGTTTTGCATATCTATAAATTTATCTGGGTTTCTGTTCTTGGTGGTTGACTAGTCATCTATATCTGCTGTTTGCTGTTTACTTGATATTGATGACTTCACACACTTTCACCATAGTTGTTGCTAGCAGGGGATGCCTAGATTGATGGGTCCTTCTGAATGCCTAGGTTGTCACTAGTAATCTTCTAGGACTGCAGGTACTCTGTGGCATACTCTGTGTGTTCTCTTGATTGTTGAGTTGTTGTGTCTTGTTGTTTAGTTAAATTTACCCATCGTCACCTAAGTATCAATTTCAACTATGCAATACACCAACCACTCCAATTCGGAAAGAACTGGCTTTGAACTTGAGTTGTCCAACTTCTTACACCTAATGATTTCCGATTCGAGCCCAAAACTTGGGCATCATCATAATCTGGTGGGAGGAGTCATTTGGTGAGTCTTCAGTGAAATCCAATCGCTAGAACTACTGAATACACGAACCACTCCAATAAGGAAAGAACTGCTTTTGAACTTGAATTGTCCAATTTCTTGCACCTCCTGATATACGATCGAGCCGAAAACTTGGGGATCATTATAATATGGTGGGAGGAGTGAAATCCAATATCTCGCCGTGCAAAACGAAGGGATTGTCGAGGCCAAAACATGAACGTATTGGAAGATGCCAATGTCATAATGGATGGTTGTATGAGGATAAAATAAAAATGAACCTGTTTTTTAACCAATCCAGCTTTCTCTAAACTATTCAACGTAACCATGTGTTCAAATCCATAACTATGGAGTAGTTCTCTCCTAAACAAAGAATACAAAAACCATTTAATAAAAATAAAAACCAAAAGGATCAACGTGAAATATAGAATGAGTGAAGTACTTGCCTCAAATAGTCAAAATTCTTTTTAGGCAACCCAGAATTTGTAATAGAAAATAAGATGAGAAGCCGTAGGACATTTACAAGAGGCTCCTGCTTATGGATCATTTCTTCGATGTACTCAAAGCATCTCGTTCATCAACTATATCAGAAACTTGTTAGTTAGTGTAACATCCCGGTCCTAAAAAGAAGAAAAATAATTAAATTAAGAGGAAATAAATTGGAGTAAACAATAAAATAAAATGATTTGAATTAATTAAGGTTTTTGAAAATTTAAAATATTATTTAATAAAGAAAGGGGCAAAAAGGTCAGTTTAAGTTCGGCAAGGAATTTGGGACTTCCGGTTGTACCGTTGCGAGAGCTTGTCGATACGAGTCCGTAGACATGCGGCATGCCCAATTCCGATTTGTAACGAAGGAGGAAAAGTCTGAAAACGAAAGGGACATATATGGAATTTTTAAAATTGTACTGTAGCAACAGTACGTGCTACAGGACCGGGGTAGTTTTTATATTTTTCTTTTCTTTTTTCTCTTCTCCTTCATTCTCTCCCGCTGTGCGCGACCCCCCTCCCCTGGCACTGTTCATCCGAGCAGTTTTGGGCCGCCACCACCACGTCCGGCCACCAAAGTTGACGGGGACGGTACCAAAATGACCGGGCCCCCGTCCTCTTCCCACCCCAGCCAAGTCCTGATCGGTGCATAATTACATATCATTTTGTACCGTTTTAACTTATGATTTGGTTATGTTTTTGAGTTAAACTTGTGCTTTTAATAAGTTTTGTGTTTGTTTCAGTGTTATAAGCTTGAGACTCACTAATTGCATTTTGGAGACAAATTAGCTCAAAACGGTGTCTGCAGATCAGCCAACTTCACGGATTGTACTGTACTTGCTCAAGAAGAACCAGATAATGAGCCATACATCATCGGAAAGATACGGAAGTCTATTTTCTGTAGAATTTTACGGTTCATGATTCCGAGTCTTCTAGAGAAAGTTATACATGTTTTGGCAACTTAAGGTCAAATTCGGCAGCATCTGCGTTACTGGGCCAAAAATCACATTTGAAGGCCTTTCCGATTTTTCCTTGAGCTGGGCTGCATATGCTTGGAAAGATAATTCAAAGAGCTTCAAGATTCATATTTTTCCAGATTTTTCATAATGAAACCACAAGCCCAAAACGAGCCCACAAGCTGGCTGCATTGCATTGTCATGCATGACATATGCATGATGATGTGTTGTTGATTGTGGGAAAGTTTGGTGAAGCATATTCAATACCTATATTTGAGTGGAATTTTGCAGCAGCCAAATGAGCCAAAAGATGATGAAGTGGGAGTTGCAATACTAAGCCTAAAGACAAGAGGAATTGTTTTCAAATGTAATAGTGTGTTAGGTGAATTAAGTGTTGTAAGTTGGTGAAGTGAGTGTGGTAGGTAAACCTATTGTATAATTCAGATTTTCACTTCCCCTAGGCCTATAAATAGGGAAGTTCTCTAAGCTTGTAATAACACCCCAAGGGGGGGAGCTCTCAAACACTTCTCTAGAGCTCCCTTCCCTTCTCTCCCTCAAATTCTCTTAGTTTCCCTTTGTAGTTCTCAATTGTTGTAATAAGATCATTCTACTAAATTTTCTTCTTCTAAATTCTTCAAACACTTCCCAAACACTTTCTTCTCCCTTCTCAAAGCTCTCAAACACATGCTCTTCCAAAATCCACAAAGTTCTCAAACACCACTTTCCTTTCTTCTCCAAAAGTCTCCATCTTCTCCAAATTTCCCAAACACTTCTCCCATTTCCTTCATCAAATTCTCTAAAGCTCTCAAAACACTTCTCTCATTCCTTCTTCCAAAATTCTCTAAAGTTCTCAAACACGTTTCCTTTCTCTCCTCCAAATTTCCCAAACACATTTCCCTTCTCTTCCAAAAGTCTCCATGTCTCAAACACTTCACAAACACATTTCTCTCCCTTCCCTAAGTTCTCAAATTCTCCAAGTTCACAAACATTCTCCAAGTTCTCAAACACCTTTCTCTTCCCTTCCAAATTCCCCATGTTCTCAAACACATTCTCTTCCAAATCCTTAAGTTTCTCAAACACATTCTCTCGTTCTCTCCAAAAACTCTCCATGTTCTCAAGTGTTGTACAAAATCCTTGTTTTATGTTCTTTTGTTTTCATTTATGTTTTGTGTAGGAAAACTAAATTGGATCATTCAATCACCAATCCCTGTGGAATCGACCTCGCACTTACATACGCTATACTACCGAACGGCTCGTGCACTTGCGAGTATCACAAGTTGAGGATGCAGCTGAATCCATTTTGGTGCAGCTGAAATCTACGCAACAAGTTTTTGGCGCCGTTGCCGGGATCGGTAACATTGTTTGATTCTATTTGGTTTTCCTACTTTTTATTATTTTTATTTTTTGTATATAACTAGACAGTTTCATGTTTTAAAGTTAATGACGTTAATTGACAAGTTGTGTTTGTAGTCCAACGGACAAGGACAATTGCCTGACAAGCAAGAGAACTGGGTTTGAGTCCCAGCTTACACAACACACAAAAAAGGTTCAAGTAGCATGTCGATTATTTCTTGTTTATGGTTTCATTCACTTGTTCTTAATTAAATATCTTGTCCAAGTTTACATAAACACCATATGACTCTTGGACTGATTAGTGAATGAATGGGTAGATATTGAAGACAAACACCATGTTTAAATTCTACTCGGTTCTTTATTGTTCTTCTTGTTCTTAATGGGTTCGGAATTTGTGTTTAGACTAAACACCATAGCTAAATACTTTTTCTGAATACTTGATTAAAATCACACACCATATGGATAATTATATTTGAGAAAGAACGAACTCCATAAGCTAGTTTGATTTACTTTGTTGCTTGTTACTTTGAAGCATGGAAGTGTTGATTTTTCCTTTTCATTTTTTAGTTTTTTTTAAATTTATTTCCTAACCCTTTTAATTCCATTTCAAGTTTGTGTGTTTGTTTTAGCAATTTATGACAGCTTAATAAAAATGGAGAGAGATGGCAACCTCAATCATAAGAATGGGAAGTGTGGAGTAGTGGGAGAAGTCGCGACCTCCAAGTGCATTCATGCTCGAACCTAATCGCTTCAAGGGGGAGCATTTCAATCCTTTCTCTTTACTTGTTATTATTTTAAATTTATGTTTCTTTTTTATACAAAATTAAAAAAATAAAAAATAATAAAAAATATAAAAAGATTTTTTATATGAGCTGATTCGTGGTAACTCCAGTGAGCGTCTCCGTCGAGATAGTGTCTAGGAGTTCTTTAGGCGACACCTTCGGTGTCTAAGAAGTTTGGGTTTTAAGAGGGACCTTTGTGACCCATAGGGACTTTCGGATCATAAAATGGAGGTCGTGGGGCCCGTGGGCCCGATTGACCAAATTTGGAAAGTTTGACCCTCGGTTGACCGTGAGTCTTCCGAGATAGTTTCACCCTTCGAAAAGTATTAGGATGATCTTGTAAACGAGTCTTAATTGTTATTTGAGCTATTTGGATTATATTGGGAGTATGAGCTTGTTTATAATATCTTATGTGATTCTTGGATATTATTTGATAATTGAAATTATGAAATGAATAATTATGGGATACTCGATTTGTAGAGTTGTGAAAGTGAGTCTTGGGACTCGGTTATGATTATTAGGAAGAGAATGGGCATTGCTTTCAAATAAATGGCATGATCTTGAGATGGAAATGTTATGCTTATGAACAAAATAGTTTATTGAAATGCACTTTATATTTAATAGTTGAAATTATTATTTTGTAATTATTTGTGATATACGTGAGATTATTTTTATGGTTTTGTGATGGAAATCTTATGCTCTTGGAATTTAAGAGTTTATTTAAATTCTATTTATATTTAATAGTTGAATTCTTTATTTTGTAAAGTAATTGCAATATATATATATATGGGTTTCGACATTTAGGAGTGTCTTGAGTTTATATATAATATTTGAGGAAATGTTATCTATGTTGATAATGTGTGGGGTACTTGGGTTGTTGATGTGAGATACTAGAAAGACATGAGTTAGAATGTCAGTTTTAAAGTGCTATAAGCACTACTTTAGGTACCTCACCGGTTATGAGTTTTATGCTTGAGAGTTTATTGTCTATACTATATATATAGAGGTTTGGAACAATTGAATTAAGGAAGGAAATATCATTTTAAAATATGGTTATAAGGGTTTCGAACTCCACCATCATACATACCTTCCCTGATTGTTATGTCACACGTGTTTGAAGTTTCCGGTGTGTGGCGGTCCCCATACGTGGCGTTGGATGTTCCGGCGTATGGGGTATTATGTGATTGTTATGTCACACGTGTCTGGAGTTTCCGGCGTGTGGCGGTCCCCATATGTGGCATTGGATGTTCCGGCGTATGGGGTATTATGTGATTGTTATGTCACACGTGCCTGGAGTTTCCGGCGTGTGGCGGTCCCCATACGTGGCGTTGGATGTTTCGGCGTATGGGGTAATATGTGATTGTTATGTCACATGTGGCTGGAGTTTCCGGCGTGTGGCGGTCCCCATACGTGGCGTTGGATGTTCCGGCGTATGGGGTATTATGTGATTGTTATGTCACACGTGCCTGGAGTTTCTGGCGTGTGGCGGTCTCCCCATACGTGGCGTTGGATGTTCGGCGTATGGGGTATTATGTGATTGTTATGTCACACGTGCCTGGAGTTTCTGGCGTGTGGCGGTCCCCATACGTGGCGTTGGATGTTCTGGCGTATAGGGTATAATGTGATTGTTATGTCACACGTGTCTGGAGTTTCCGGCGTGTGGCGGTCCCCATACGTGGCGTTGGATGTTCCGGCGTATGGGGTATTATGTGATTGCTATGTCACACGTGCTTAGAGTTTCGGCGTGAGGTGGTCCCCATACGTGGCGTTGGATGTTCCGGCGTATGGGGTATTATGTGATTGCTATGTCACACGTGTCTAGAGTTTCCGGCGTGTGGCGGTCCCCATACGTGGCGTTGGATGTTCCGGCGTATGGGGTATTATGTGATTGTTATGTCACACGTATCTGGAGTTTCCAGCGTGTGGCGGTCCCGTACGTGGCGTTGGATGTTCCGGCGTATGGGGTATTATGTGATTAGTAGAAGATTGTTGGAAAAAGATTGTGTTTGGTGTGGATTAAAGAAAAGACAAAGAACTACGTGTGGCTTGATCACTTGTTCAAGGGTACGTAGGCAGCCTGGAGTCTCACCTAGGTGCAGCTGCGAAATATTATTGAGTTTAAAGGGTTTGATTGATTCTGAATGCGTGATCGGATTTTTGATGTGGTTAATGGATTTGAATTCGGTTTAATGATTTTGGGGGTAATCGTATAATTGTTTGAGATCATAAATGGTATGGTTTATGTGTTAATCGACCTAAGAACATTGTTGGTTCTGTTTCGAATTATCTGAAGGCCAGAGGCCTACTATATGATTGCATGTTGTTAACTTGTGCATGCTGCCAGTTGGTGTTTTAAAATGTGTTTCATGCAGGTTGGAATTTTTGGGGAACGTTCAATTTCACAGAGGAGACTCTGCCAAAATTTTGGCAGAAAGTCTCATGCTCTTTTCCCTTAATTTGGAAAAGATGCTAAATTTTTAGTAAGTGTCCCGGCATCGGTGTGATGTCGGAATTTCCACAGGATTCGTCTCGGGTTCCGAGAAATTTGGGGCGGATCCTGTCAGTTAGCTGTTACAATGAAACCTAACAGGGTATTAGCAAAGTAGTCATAATTACATGGCTTTTTGTCTCCAAGTATTTTCACATATAAAAAGAAAATTCAAGAAAATGAGAAGCATAAAATTCCCAAACATGTCAGTTACTAGTACCAAATTCAGCTTACATGTCATAACTTTGAGCCTCAATAATTGTGTGTTCCATGTCAAGTTGATGGCTTTGATGTGAACGTTGACAGATGCTGAGCAAGATTTATGTGCCTCTAAAGCAATCATTGCAGCAAATCAGAAAATGAAACACCCCGGATGAATTCCAAAAATGAATTAAAGAAATACTTACCGTCATTTCTGGCAATGAATTCAGCTTTTTGACAAAGTCTTTCAATTCAGAAACTGTCTGGTTCTATATGCAATATCATATAGCACTTCATTAGACAAATGGATTCTGCTAATAACATCAGGTTCATGAACAGAAAATCGAGTCGATAATGATCATCTCATGAGTCCAGAAGGGCAAGTATCCAGCTCTTATAACATTCACTTACATTGGTAGTCACCTCGGTGTAGTCCTGCTTCATCGATGTTGCTTTTTGACGTAGAATAAAACAAAGACAAAACAATTTTTTTTTTAATAATAAAATTGAAGTTAAGAGAGAGAAAAAATGAAATTTAAAAAAATATATAAAAAGGAATTCTAACAGGTTGGGAAAAATTTTTAAGAGACATCTATCCCCCCACTGGAAATTGACATTGTCCTCAATGTGAATAGGAAAAATAAAAAAAAGGCTCATAAAAGACAAGGGTGAGGAAGGAATGCACCTGGAGTGTCCAAAAGATCTCCAAAAGATTTCCTGCAACAAGTGAGTGTACAAAACAAAAATAAAATAAAAATAAAAATAAGAAAAGACAAGATAAAGAAAGCAAAGGGTTAGACAGTAGAAAGTGTAGAGGATCAATGCTCATAAACAGGAGTCTCCAAAGGGATGGTCTCGTCCTGCAAAACAATATTCTCCAAGAATGGCTTAAGGCATTGACTATTAACTTTAAAAATATCACCATTTACGGGGTTCTCAATCTCCACAGCTCCAAAAAATGAAAAACTCTTTTCACCACAAAGGGACCTGTCTATCGAGAATGAAGCTTGCCAGGAAATAGATGCAATCGTGAATTGTACAAAAGAACTTTCTGTGAAGGCTCAAAAGTTTTTCTAATGAACGAATATCCGAATCGCAGGGGTTTTTATAATTAGAGTCAAATCTCGCCGTGCCTTATTTGACCCACGTGTGTAAATATACAGGTCCTTGCAATACAGAAAGAACAATTAATTTGCACTAGATTTTGGTGCTGCAATCCTAAAAACATACTCCCTCACCACAAATTGTAGCTTTCAGCTGCTTATTTTTAAATTATTTTTATTTTATTACAATATGTGCCCTTTGTAATTCTTTTGGCTTTTGTTCAAAGTTCAAACACCCTCCTTTTTTTCTTCAAGTATATAAAGGGCACAGCCACTTTTTGGTACCAAGAAAAAACCAAACCCCAAAACTGAAAACTCAATCCACATGGAGATGGAATCTGCTAGTTTCTTCCAATTTTCTATTTCTCACCAAGTCTTCTTTTGTGTCTTGATTTTATTTACATTTACATATATGTTTGTTTAGTAGTTATGCTTATGCTGTTGGAATTTCCTTGTTAATTAGAGAATTTGAAATGGACTCTACTTTTATTTCAAAGTTTCAAGATACTGTTATTATCACTGGTACACAAATGCATCATTGAATTATGACCCAAAAAAATAATTTATTATTGGATACCCATGCTCACTTTTCTTCTTTCCAAGTTGTATTTGTTACCTTTTCTTCTGTTTGTTAGACTTTACTCCTGCCTCAGTTTTGATCTAGTTTGATATTGAAAAACACTGCTTTTGATGTGCTGCAAGAATAATGAAAAAAATCAGTTAGGCATTTGATAAACTATATTTGAAAAGTATTGTGAGCAATCAAAGTGTTTGATAAACTTTTATACATAATAATGAGTATATAGAATGACAAAAAAAGCCACGCTATCTTAGAAACCCCACATCCCTCCTAAGATCAAGACTTTTCTCTATTTCCCTCTTGTTTGTTTTCTCTCTTCTTCTTCGTCCTCTTTCTTTCCCTTCTCTGTTCTCTTTGTTTTGGATAGTGGGTAGAGATAGTTTCCTTTTCTTTCTTTTCATTTTTTTTGCTGGGCTAAGAAAAAAAAAACAAAATACCTTGTGCAGGGATTGCGAGATGAATGTGTGATCGGCGTCGCTAAAGGCAAAAGGTGGAGAGACCTTTCTACTAACCAAGACTGCAGGTACATTATAGTATAATAAGTTGAAGGTAGAAAAATTGAAAGAACAAAAAAATTCTTGGAACCATAATTGTGGACAGAACTGAGAAAATTGATAGGAAAATAAAAAATTTCTGTTAAAAAAAACACCTTCAAACTTTTTTTTTTTTTTTTGGAAGTGAAAGAAGCAACACAGAATTCGAGGAAAACAAACTCATTTTACCAGGATGCACAATTTTGCACGCTTGGGATTGAATTTTCGTTTGGCCTCAGAGACAGAGGGAGGAGATGCCTAATGTTGGGTTGTGTGGATCAATGAGATTTGGGGTTGAGCTTAAGAGAGAGAGATCAGCAGATTTGAATAGGTGGTATAATGTCGGGTATTTTGCTGGGTTGTAAGAAAGAGAGGCTGGATTGTAGTGGGTGGGTAGGAGAAGGGACCTTGAAAAGAGCTTTAGGTTTCAACTTGCAGGGCATCCATTCCCTAAATTCACCATATTCAACAATTTTATTGAGAAACAAGGGAATAGCCATGATTTTGTTCTATTTTTTGCAAATCAAATGATGGCTTTAGGTCCGAATAAAAAAAATAAAACAATCAATTACTAGTGTTTCCCGCCCTACTTGGTGTTTCATCACAAAACCCTTGGGTGAAACAGGGGGTAAAGAAAACCAAAAAGGATATCATAGTTGGATATCATAGTGTTTCATCAATTACTAGTGTTTCCCGCTCTACTTGGATATCATAGTGGGTGGGTAGGAGAAGGGACCTTGAAAAGAGCTTTGAGTTTCAACTTGCAGGGCATCCATTCCCTAAATTCACCATATTCAACAATTTTATTGAGAAACAAGGGAATAGCCATGATTTTGTTATATTTTTCGCAAATCAAATGATGGCTTTAGGCCTGAATAAAAAAATAAAACAATCAATTACTAGTGTTTCCCATCCTACTTGGTGTTTCATCACAAAACCCTTGGGTGAAACAGGGGGTAAAGAAAACCAAAAAGGATATCATAGTTGGATATCATAGTGTTTCATCAATTACTAGTGTTTCCCGCCCTACTTGGATATCATAGTGTTTCATTACATCCGTTTCTTTTTCTTTATAAAAAAGTTTTCTTTGGGTGAAACTAGAGGTGTCAAACGGACGGGCCGGCCCAGCACGGTACGAGTCCAGCCCATTTAAATGAGGCACGGCACGGCACGAGCACGATATTAGTGGGCCGTGCTCGGCACGGTACGAAAACTTGGACCGGGCCGGGATTAAAAAAAAGGTCCAATGGACCGGGCCGGCCCGTGACCCGAAATTAAATGGACTTGGCCCGAGCCCGCTTCAAGCACGGCACGAGCCTCAGCCCGCTTCAATCCTCTATTGCATTTTTTTAAGACAAAAAAAAAGTTGGAATAAAAAATAAAAAATTGAGTAATGAAAATAAAATATAAAATAATGAAAACAAACTTGGAAGTTGGAACTTGGACTCGTTGAAAGTTGAAACACCCCAGCATTAATAATGACTTAACAAACAGAACCAACTTGGTTGGACTCTCGGAGTCAGTTGAAGAGTTGGAACTTGGAGAGGCATGAGGCCATGCGTGAGGCCATGCGTGAAGTACTTTTCAGTAAACAAACCATCATCTCCTCCTCTTCCTCTCAATTTCTGCATCTTCTCATATCATAAATCTTTAGGAAATATCCCTAATTATAAAAACCCCAAATCAGTGTTGGAACTTCCATATAGCATCATAAACCAAAACCTGTGTTGGAGGCATCTAAATAGCTTGCGAACCATCAGCAAGAACCAATTCCCTAATTCTACAGAGTTGGATTTGCAAGGTAAGAGCTTTAACATATAGTTTCTATGTTTGGTTGCTCAAAATTTGTAAGAAACATTGATTGTAGGGTTTGATCCTGTTTTTATTTTTATTTTTAATTATTTATCAAAACAACAGTCTAAATTTTTTGATTTTTTGGTGTGGGTTTTGCAGATTCTACCTTCTGGGTTCTAATTGAATGGTAAGTATCTGGTTTGGATTTTCAACCATTCTTTTCTTAATATAATTAACAGAACTCTCTACAAAAAGCTCAACACATTAACCCCATTGAGAATATATTTTGACAGAAAGCTGAAATGGATCCTCGAGGTATTTGAGATTTTTCTGAGATTCTGTAATCACAAAGGGAGGTATTTATTTAATTTTTCTGGTTAATGGATCCTCGAGATTATATTGATTTTGGTGAGCATTATGATAATAATTTTGAACATCTTAATCCTGATGACATGCCTAATCATGAAAATAACTTAACCTCTAATGATGTGGAGCAACCTATGCATGTTGTGATGTCTCTTGAATCAAACACTCAAGAAGAAAACATTGATCAAACTGAGGTTAAAAAAAGAAAAAAAACTTCTGAAGTTTGGAAACATTTTAAAGTTTGTGACGAAAAACTTGATGATGGGACTATTCTTCCAAAGGCTATGTGTATTTATTGCAAGCATACTTTGACTTGTAAAACTGCAAATGGTACTGGGCATCTTCGTAGGCATTTTAATGCATGTCTTTAAAAAAAAATGGTCATAATCATGCTAGGCAATCTCAACTATCTGCAAATACTGGAATCTCTTCATTTAAGTACTCTCAAGCTAAAATGAGAGTTGAGTTAGCTAGATTTATTGCATGTGCTGAATTACCCTTTCGTTTTGCTGAAAATCGTTGTTTTGAAAGATTTGTTCAAGTGGCTTTGCAACCAGAATTTAAGAAAGTTTCTCGCAATACTAATAGGGGTGATGTTGTAAAACTTTATGATGAGGAAAAGAAAAAATTGATAAATGTTTTCTCTAATTTGAAGGGTTCTATTGCTGTGATTTCTGACATGTGGGATGGTGGTAATAATTTGCCTTTTATTTGTGTTACTGCCCATTATATTGATGAAAATTGGTTGTTGCAGAAAAGAATTATTGCGTTTCGTCTTCTTGAATTTCCACATACTGGTAGTTCTATTTTTCATGGTATGATGAATGTGTTTAAGGAGTATAATATTACTCATAAAATATTTTCTATTACTTTTGACAATGCTTCCAATAATTATTCTACTATTGAGCAATTTAAACATGTTTTGCATCCTTCTTACGGAGGGAAATTTTTTCATATGAGGTGTGTGTGTCACATAATTAATCTAATGGTGCAAGATGGATTAAAAGTTATTAAAACACAGCTTCAATTGATTAGGGATGCTATTAGTTATATTTCTTCTAGTAGCTCTAGACAACAGGACTTTGCTCACCTTTGTATTTCTCATGGCTTGAAACCTATAAAATTGAAAAAAGACATGCATACTCGTTGGAACTCAACTTATCACATGCTTAAAAGTTGTAAAGGTTACACCAATGTCATCAATTTTTATTACAATAATAAAATGAATGATAATCTGTTGAGGGACGAAGAGTGGAATGTATGCTTTATTTTGGTGGACTTTTTCAAAGTTTTTTATGATGCTACATGTTTGCACTAAAACTTGACAGATAGAGATGAGTGCAACTTACAGGTGATGTGGACGATCGAAGGGATCGATTGGGCGTCCAATGTAGATTCTTCTTATCCTTGGCTGCTAATCCTGAATGGAAAGAAGCCGAGAGTCGTAAGGTCTATGGAACCGGTGTGGAACCAGCCTAAGACCCTCCGATGCCAAAGTAAGTTTGTTTCTAAGAGCTCTGCTGCGTTGACAATATATTGAGTATATAAGTCAAGCTGAAAAGTCTTACCCTTGCATTGCAGTGAAGGGGCCTTATTTATAAAGGGCATTTTGCATGCTCTTAGTACTTATTTCCGATGTGGGACTCGTGGGAGGGCTTGTGAGGTTGACACGAGTCCTTAGATATTTAGGGTGGGTGCTCCGAGGTCAATTCTATAGAATCGGTAAGCGACGCCGATTACATGTTATGCGGGGAGAAGCGACGGCTTACCAATTCCAGATATCATCATCGGTAGCAGATACCGTTTGTATACCCTGACCAGGAGAGGGGGCTTATTGAAGTGAGACGGCGTCATCGGGAGCAGATGCCGTTTCCTAGAGTCTTGGGCGCTTGGGGTCTTTCTGATCCACGTGTCACTTAATGAGGGGAGGGTCAGATACGGTACAAACACTACATGTAACTGTTCTGGTGTTTATTATCCAACATCTCCTATTGCACTTCATGATTTATTTTCAATTAGTGCTACCTTTGCTAAATACAGATATGATACTACATGTAATTTTACAGACATTTGTGAGCAAATGGAAACTAAATATAAAAAGTATTGGACATAGATTCCTTATACTTTTTGTTTTGGTGCAATAATGGATCCTAGAATTAAAGTAAGTGGTTTGGAAGTAATATTGACTGAAATTTCAAGAAATTTATCAATTACTTTACCACTTACAATATCCAATATTCAGAAGACATTCAATGATACTTATTTGTTGTATGAGAAGAAATATAGTGATTGTACAATAGCTACACAAACTGCTCCAACTGTTCATTTATTTGGTTCATCTTCTTCTAGTAGTGCAGCTGTTTTTGGTATGCTTGCTAGCAAAGGAAAACAAAAGAGTGTAATGAGTTCTCGATCCTGAAGTTTTTAAGTATTTGGATACTGCATTTGTTGAATTTATGACTGAGGAAGAAAGAAATAATTTCAATATTTTGGATTGGTGGAAAGCACATGAAAAGAACTTTCCTGTGCTTTCCATTATGGCACGTGATGTACTAGCAACTCCGGTGTCCACAGGAGCTTTGAAGTCTGCTTTTAGTGCAGGTGGTCGTGTGCTGGACGAAAAGAGGACGAGGCTTACTCCTCAAATATGTGAGGCACTTATGTGTTTTAAGGATTGGGAAGATGCTGATTTTCGAACTCAAAGTTTTGTAGATGAAGATCTCTCATATTTTGAAGATGAAAGCACAAGTTCCCTTAATGAAGAAAGTTAGTTGAGATTAATTTTGGACAAGTATTTGATTGACTGCATTGGTGTCCTAGATTAATTTTGTTTTCAATTTTGTGTAATTTGGGAGGGCAATGGTACTCTTTTTCCTTGATCGGATTTTCCTCCTTTGGGGGTTTTTTAAGGCAAGGTTTTAATGAGGCTATTTTTTTGCCCTCCAAACTTTCATATTGTTTAGATGTTTGATTGATTAATGTTTTTAAATAGTTCATCATTCCTTGCTTCTAATTATATTTTTTATGTTTATAATATGAATTATGTAGTGGAAAAAAAAATCAAGGGAAAAAAAAATCAAATTAAATGGGTTGGTTCTTGGGCCCGAGTATGGCATGAGCACGAGCACGGGCACGACACGAGCCTGGCCCGACCCGTTTCAATTTGGACATGGGCTTTGGGCCGGGCTGGGATTTATGATTTTACTAAATGGGCTGGCACGGCACGGCCCGCTAAGTTAAATGGGCCGGCCCGGCACGGCACGAAAATGTTAAAAGCACGAGTTTAAATGGGTCGGGCCGGCCCGGCATGGCCCGTTGACACCTCAAGGTGAAACAGGGGGTAAAGAAAACCAAAAAGAACAAAAAGCAACAAAGCAAAGAGAAAAAAAAAACACTAAGCAGCAATAATCATGCGGGTCTTAGTGACCCCTATTGAGTCATCCATCTCCAGGGGCCAAGCCAAATCGGAATATTCTCAAGAACCTAGCAACCCATTTCAATGTCGTGGCTCCAAGCAGCCAGTCTATCAGCTACAACGTTCTTCTCTCAATGTCGTGGCTCCAAGAATGATACATATGTTGACATTACTTTTCTTTAATTTAAAAAAAAATTCAGAATGATAAATCGTATTTAAAAATCATATTTAAAAATCATATTCAAGCACTATTTGTGGTCCAGCCTCTGAATAATTATATAATTGTGTTGGCATGTGGGATTTTTATTTTTACGTGTGAACCTTAAGAATTTTCATGATAGTGGTCCCATTAGTACTACATTTGTTTTATTTATTTTTTCCAAAGTTGAACATGAATTTTTATTTTTAAAGATTGTTGAACATGAAACTGTTCTCTGACCTCTAAAAACACCATCTTCCATACCTTTTTAATAATACAACTGACCTCGTACGGCTATATGCATAAGCTAGAGGGACCATTTAAGCTACAAATATATAACTCCAAAAATGTCGAGTTAATATTGTGAAGGACAAGTGCGATAAAAAGGAAAATTTTCTCTCTCACTTTATTTTTCGATGGTTGTGCTTATACTTGTGTTACTTTCTTTTTTCATAATAAAATTAACAATGAACTTAAAAGGGATCCACGCCAATAAACAACAATACAATTTTAAAAAATAAAAAATTCTAAATAACGAAGTGGTGCTATGATTTATTCAAAGAAAAGATCCACATTGCTACAATATCCGTAACCCGTTTGATTTTTTGCTACATACATGTTAGCATGTATGTGTCCTATTTAATTTTAATTAAATTAATTTGATGAAATGATGATGCGTAGACCTATGTAGGGTAAGTGATAAATGATACATAGACCTATTTGATGGGATAACAGATGAGACAATGTCATTGTTTTTTCTTTCCTAATCATTAAACCCCCTTTTCTTTTTTATCAAAGTGAATATTAAACATTCTTTCCTTTTTTGCCAAAATGAATTAATATATCTTCATCAAAGGCTTTTGGAATAAATTAATATCTCTTCACCCAAAGGGTTGTGATCGTGTACTCACCCAAAAAAAAAGGGGTTATGATCGTGTTATATATATTTTTTTCTCTTTTAAATAATTAAAAAGAACAGATAGAAGTTAAAGTGCAGGAATATGTGTCAACAAATTAGAAAGATAACAGGAAAGCAGGGAAATTATAGATGAGTCCAAATTTGCATTGTTTCCTTTTCCCTTTTCCCTATGTCCACCCTGTTTTCTCCAATTGGGACTGATGATGGATACTAATGTGACTAATGGAGCTGGCTTTCTCCAGGACAGTCCTTGTTAAAACCGAACCAAACAAGGAAAGGGATACAATATTGGGTTGTTTTGGAGGTCAAACTTGGATGCTTTGGGGGTTTAGATTTTTCTAATGTCAAGAGTGGGTGGGCCCCTAGAAATGCAAACAAAGCAATATATAACTGCATCTCTTGCCAATTTGTATGCTCCTCTCATGGTTTTTTTTCATGGTTTTTTTTTAATCTTCAGATTCGACACCACACACAGCCCGACAAACCCTCATATTCCACAACTCAAATAATATATTCTCTGCCTTATTGGCCTTCTCAGATTTGACATCACAGCCCAATACAGATAATGTTGACAATGAAATTAAGAATTTAAATTACAAAGTTAGTGGGAGTTATGAAAATTCAGTGAATATTCCAATAGAAAATATCTTAGATGGTTGGGTCAATAATGAGAGTACTGCATCCATGTCTTTTTTTTGACATGGAATGGAGTTTTGAGGATGTTAATACATTATTTGTATATCCGTGGTTTTCAATATATATACGGTACCCAACATTAATTAGCTGAGACTCATATACCACACATTGGATTCAATTGACATGCACTTGCAATTTTAGTTAAGCTATGTGTGGATTATATTGAAACCTATAAATGTTATAATTCAAGTGTAAACTTACCTAGTTTAAGCATATTATATTGTAGCTAGTGTAAGTTTTATAGTATATAGTGACTAAACCTCTAGTATATATATATATATATATATATATCATTTTATACCTATAATGTCAGCCATAAGAAACATAGTGAGGATCTACTACCCCAAGTTTTATGGTTTACAAACCTCTTTTATGATTAGGATTATTATGGTATATAATCCTTTCCAAACTGTATTTTGATTATATATTAGAATGGTTGATAATGACCACTGTATCACTTCTTTATCACTATTTTATCACTGCTTTATCACCACTGTATCACTTCTTTATCACCATTGTATCACTTACCTAGTACTGTAGCACTGTTTGGTTAGAGGAATTTGTGAACTTCCTATATTTTCCAGTTTTCGACCTTTGTCCTGGTTTTTACATTTAACTTTACAACTGTTGATCCAAAATTTATGTTCTTTATATGGTTGGATTCAGCATGAAAAACTAAAGAACCCAACGCGGAACAAATGCCAAAAGCATTTACAGAAATGTAGAAAAAGTTTGGAAGTATCTAAAGAAAGAAAAAGTGAGTTTTATAAAAGGATTTTTTTTGTAGAAATATCACATGAACTTATACTTTAGTTTTAGTTTGTCACCTTAAAGAAAAATTTAAGAGAAATGTCACTTGAATTTTTCAAAATCTATAATTTGTTATCTGAATTAACACTATCCAATTTTTCATCCATTATTAAGGGTATTTTAATCTTTCTATTTTCAAGAAGAAAAAAAAAAGCCTTTTTTCCCTCTCCTCCTTCTGTTTGTTTCTCACCCACAACCTCACCATCCCATCCTCACCCACAGCCCCAGCCCCACCCTCCCATTCTATTTGATGACTGCATGCCAAGTACCTAAGCGAAAAACAAACAGCACATAGAGTGCTCTCCCTACCAACATATCAATAATCCAAACTCTAAATCCTTAATTTAATAAACCATTTATTTTGAAGATTCAGAAGAGAGCAATTGCTAAGATGTGACTTCGATTTGAGAACTGCATAAGTGTGAGAAGAATGGAAGCATTTTAGTAGGGGTGGGCATCTCATCTGAATTATCCGCGTACCGACCGTACGGTATCGACGGTTTGGTTTGGTTTGGTTAAATAATTATTTTTTAATTTTAATTATTCCAATCCGATACGTACCGAAACGTTTGGTTTGGTTAACAGTTAACAATATCCCTTATCGACGGAAAAACGTACCGATCCGATATTTATAATTATTTTATTATTTAAGTACTTATATATGTATCTATTTATTAGTGGTTGGTTATTAAGTCATTGTAGACTGCGAAAACATGAAACACTACCTACATTAACCCTAAAATTTGACTTTCCATCTTTTAGTTTCATCCAGCCGTCCTCTAACCCCCAAACATCTTAACTTTCTCCTCTCTCTGTTAGCTTAGCCGCACAACCATCGCTCTCATCTCTCTGAGCAGGTATGTTGACTAAGCATTTTGTAAGACCCAGCCTCATTTCACATTGATTTCAGAGCAACATAAGAAGAACTCTTATCGTTTAAATTTTTTATTCACATGGTATTTTGCATAAGAACAACTCTTATCATTTCACACTGATTTCTAGAGGCAACCATCGCTCTCTTATCTTCTACAATTGCTCCAAAAGGTACTTTGCATTTAAAAAAAAAAAATTCTTAGCCCAGCAGAAAAAAAAAATAAGAAAAACAAAAAGGAGATGAGAAGTTGCCGAGGGACCTGCAACTTTTCTTTCTTTTTTGGTATAGAACATGGAAAATACAATGATTAAAGCTATATGAATTGGAACATATGTTGACTATTCAAATGTGCACAAGCAATCTTAGTATTTAAATATTGTAAGGAATGAATCATTTAGCTTTAATCTCTAGTTTCAATTGCAGAAAGCTATATGTAATATCACTCATGTCTTATTGTTTAATTTAATTAATTTGTGTTTCAATTGCAAAAACCTTCAGTTCATCTACTAGTCCTATGTCAAACGTAATTGTGGGTTATTTTATGGATGATGATGTTGAGAAGAAGAAAAAAAGAGTGGGGCCTCTTACCTCAAATGATTGGGATTGTGCTAGAGTCTTGATCAAGTTCTTGAAGTTATACTACGAAGCCACTCTGATTAACGAGTTGCAAAAGGGAGTCAAGGATTTTTTAATCCACATGTACAAAATTGAGACTGGTAAGTAATTTTAATTTTTTATATTTCTTTTGGTTTTCAATTGCATTCATATGACATATGTTTATTTTCTCACTTTCATAATTTGTTTAATGATGTAGAGGTATATTCTAGTTCTCAAATGAAAGAGAAAGTGGTTGCTAGTCCATCTTGACTACATATTGAATGGTATAGTGATGAATAACCTTCCTTAATCTCAAATAACATGCCCATGTACTTGATATTTATGCTTTAACTTTGTTTTTCTTTGGCTACAGTACACAAATCAGATTTGGATTGAAGATTACTAGGCCTCTATGCTGCAATTTTTGGTTCTTTGAAGTGTTTGAACTAATTTCTTATTGTTTTATAACGTTATTTGCTATTTTATTATGTAGTTTCAATGTTCGTTTGTAACTTTAAAATTAAGTTATTTGTTTTTGTATTTTATAAGGATAATTTAGTGTATATGGTCAAGTGAGAGAAAAATAGAATTGTCTGTCTAGAAAAACTTCTTTGGTTTGAAAGAAAGAAAGAAAACTACTCAATCTTAAAGAAAGAAAAGTTGTTGCATGATTAAAGACAAAGTTACATTAAAAACATTTCTTTGTCATTAGCTTTCAACTTTCAAGAGAGAAAGTTGCGTACAAAGCATGGGCTTTCAACTTTCAAGAAAGAAAGTGGCATTGAGCTTTCAACTTTTATGAAAGAAAGTTAAGTTGTCGACAAAATTTTCTTTGACATTAAAAATATTCTTTTGGGGTGATAATACCAACGGTAGGAAAAGCAAAATATTCTTTCACATTAATGCTTTAATTAGTAATTAAGTATGAGGTTCTGTGTGTTGTTTTTGGGATGGGAAAGATTAAACAGCTTGTTGTTGTCACTACTACAAAAGTGGGCTGCTAAAGGCACGACCCAAAGATCACAAAAACAAAGTTCATGTCTTTTTGAATTACATTGGTATGTATTTGTGTGATATGTAAAGAAGACATAATAGTTTTGTGTCCAATGACAATAGAAAAAGCAAATAATTGTGCTAAGCGGTTTAAGCACAAATTTTGTGGCCAAATATCATAGCATAGAGTTTGCCACTACACTTTTTGAATAGTTGAAGCTTTTTTAACCATGAAAAATATACTTTTATGCATTTTTCTTATATATTGTACTAATAAAAAATTCTAACCATAAAACATTATTTGTGCCTTATACCAATAAAAAAGCATGTCTCTTGTTACCTTACACTATTATGACTCAATATTGGGCACGAATATTGAATTTTGTGGCATTGTACCGCACACATTTCAAAGTATGATAGTCTTTATTTTTTTGTTCATAATCAAAGTGTAAGAACCCGGTCCTAAATTAATAGTTAAATATTAAAGTATTCAGGAAAAGGAAAATTTCACCCCATGAATGTTTAAATAATTAAAATAAGAGGAAATAAGTTTAAAGTGAGAAAATAAATTTGAAATAAACAATACAATAAAATGGTTTGAATTTAATTAAGGTGTTCGAAAAGTAAAATATTATTTAATATTAAGAAGGGGTAAAAAGGTAATTTTAAGTTCAGGATGGAGTTTGGAAATTTTGATTGGACCGTTGCGTAGAGCACGTTGAAACGAGTCCGTAGACACGTGGTGGACTCGAATCGGAGTTGTAACGAAGAAATGACGATCAAAAGAAGTTCAGTGGCATAACCGTAAATATTTCGAAGTTTAGTGTTTTTCAAACCCAGAATTTCTGAGTTTGAGGGGTTCGACCAGCTGACTTCCAAAGGGGATATCTCTCAGCCCCGACCACCAAATCGAGCAAGACCAGTGCCAAATGAACCACCTCGCTCCCCTCTTTCAGTCTCAGCCCATCCCAGGCTGAACCCGTCGCCGTACTCGACAGAAACCGCCACGAAACAGGGCGCCGTGGACAGTTTTTGACGGAATTTCACAGAGCTCGTTCTACCTCCTCCGGCCACCATTTCATGCGAGTGAGGTATGCTTTCTCACCTATTTTTCATGCTCTAGCTGGTGGTTGGGTAGGATTGAAGAGATTTTGAGGTTTGAAAGGTTAATTTTCGAACTGAAAATCCGCCGGTATTGTGTCGCCGATATCAGCCACTTCCGGCCACTTTTTGGCCATAGTCCAAGAACAAAAGTGGCTCCAAATTAGGTTTTTTACCTAAGTTAGGAGTTTGGGCCGGCGGTTTGGAGATTTTTCGACCGCCGGAATTTGTTAGATACACCCACGCTCGGCCGGCGCGCGTGGGTCAGGTAGCAGGGGTCACTCTTGATCCCAGAATAATTCTCGTGTCCTCACGAGTGCATAGGAATTCACGGATCTCAATTCGGATGATGCGTAGACCTATGTAGGGTAGGGGATAAATGATACATAGACCTATTTGATGGGATAAAAGATGAGACAATGTCATTGTTTTTTCTTTCCTAATCATTAAACCGCCTTTTCTTTTGTATCAAAGTGAATATTAAACACTCTTTCCTTTTTTGCCAAAATGAATTAATATATCTTCATCAAAGGCTTTTGGAATAAATTAATATCTCTTCACTCAAAGGGTTATGATCGTGTACTCACTCAAAAAAAAAAAGGGTTATGATCGTGGTTGTTATATTTTTTTTTCTCTTTTAAATAATTAAAAAGAACAGATAGAAGTTAAAGTGCAGGAATATGTGTCAACAAATTAGAAAGATAACAGGAAAGCAGGAAAATTATAGATGAGTCCAAATTTGCATTGTTTCCTTTTCCCTTTTCCCTATGTCCACCCTGTTTTCTCCAATTGGGACTGATGATGGATACTAATGTGACTAATGGAGCTGGCTTGATCAAGTTCTTGAAGTTATACTACGAAGCCACTTTGATTAACGAGTTACAAAAGGGAGTCAAGGATTTTTTAATCCACATGTACAAAATTGAGACTGGTAAGTGATCGGTGCATATTTACATATCATTTTGTACCCTTCTAACTTATGATTTGGTTATGTTTTTGAGTTAAACTTGTGCTTTTAATAAGTTTTGTGTTTGTTTCAGTGTAATAAGATTGAGACTCACTAATTGCATTTTGGAGACAAATTAGCTCAAAACGGTGTCTGCAGATCAGTCAACTTCACGGATTAGACTGTACTTACTCAAGAAGAACCAGATAATGACCCATACATCATTGGAAAGCTACGGAAGTCTATTTTCTGTAGAATTTTACGGTTCATGATTCCGAGTCTTCTAGAGAAAGTTATACATGTTTTGGCAACTTAAGGTCAAATTCGGCAGCATCTGCGTTACTGGGCCAAAAATCACATTTGAAAGCCTTCCCGATTTTTCTTTGAGCTGGGCTGCATATGCTTGGAAAGATAAGACAAAGAGCTTCAAGATCCATATTTTTCCAGATTTTTCCGATTGAAGCCACAAGCCCAAAACGAGCCCACAAGCTGGCTGCAATGTATTGTCATGCATGACATATGCATGATGAAGTGTTGTTGATTGTGGGAAAGTTTGGTGAAGCATATTCAATACCTATTTTTGAGTGGAATTTTGCAGCAGCCAAATGAATTAATTGAAGTTGAAGTGGATGATGCAACACTAAGCTTAATGACAAGAAGAATTGTTTTCAAATGCAATAGTGTGTTAGGTGAATTAAGTGTTGTAAGTTGGTGAAGTGAGTGTGGTTAGTGAACTCTATTGTATAATTCAGATTTTCACTTCCCCTAGGCCTATAAATAGGGAAGTTCTCTAAGCTTGTAATCACACTTCAAGGGGGGGAGCTCTCAAACACTTCTCTAGAGCTCCCTTCCCTTCTCTCCCTCAAATTCTCTTAGTTTCCCTTTTGTAGTTCTCAATTGTTGTAACAAGATCCTAGTACTATAAATCTCAAGCATTTTTCCTTTCTCTTCTTCTAAATTCTTCAAACATCTCTCTATTATCTTTCAAAGTTCTCCATGCTCTAAAACATTTCTCATGTTCTCAAACACTTTCTTCCAAAATCCACAAAGTTTCCAAACACCACTTTCCTTACTCTTCCAAAATTCTCCAAATCTCTCAAACACTTCTCCCCTCTCTAAAGCTCTCAAACACTTCTCCATTCTCTAAAGTTCTCAAACACAATTCCCATTCCTTCACCAAATTCTCTAAGTTCTCAAACACTTCCCAAACACCTTTCTCTTCTCCAAGTTCTCAAATACTTTCTTCTCCCTCCTCAAAGTTCTCAAACACTTCCTTTCTTCCTCAAAGTTCTCTTAGTTTCCTTAATGTTTTCTTAGTTGTAATTTATTTTTCTTGTAATGTACATTCTTTCTTCTTGTTTTGTTTCTTTTGTTTTCATTTTTGTTTTGTGTAGGAAAATTGAATTGGATCATTCAATCACCAATCCCTGTGGAATCGACCTCGCACTTACATATGCTATACTACCGAACGGCTCGTGCACTTGCGGGTATCACAAGTTGAGGATGCAGTTGAACCCATTTTGGTGCAGCTGAATCTACACAACAGTAAGTAATTTTAATTTTTTATATTTCTTTTGGTTTTCAATTGCATTCATATGACATATGTTTATTTTCTCACTTTCATAATTTGTTTAATGATGTAGAGGTATATTCTAGTTCTCAAATGAAAAAGAAAGTGGTTGCTAGTCCATCTTGACTACATATTGAATGGTATAGTGATGAATAACCTTCCTTAATCTCAAATAACATGCCCATGTACTTGATATTTATGCTTTAACTTTGTTTTTCTTTGGCTACAGTACACAAATCAGATTTGGATTGAAGATTACTAGGCCTCTATGCTGCAATTTTTGGTTCTTTGAAGTGTTTGAACCAATTTCTTATTGTTTTATAACGTTATTTGCTATTTTATTATGTAGTTTCAATGTTCGTTTGTAACTTTAAAATTAAGTTATTTGCTTTTGTATTTTATAAGGATAATTTAGTGTATATGTTCAAGTGAGAGAAAAATAGAATTGTCTGTCTAGAAAAACTTCTTTGGTTTGAAAGAAAGAAAGAAAACTACTCAATCTTAAAGAAAGAAAAGTTGTTGCATGATTAAAGACAAAGTTACATTAAAAACATTTCTTTGTCATGAGCTTTCAACTTTCAAGAGAGAAAGTTGCGTACAAAGCATGAGCTTTCAACTTTCAAGAAAGAAAGTGGCATTGAGTTTTCAACTTTTATGAAAGAAAGTTAAGTTGTCGACAAAATTTTCTTTGACATTAAAAATATTCTTTTGGGGTGATAATACCAAAGGTAGGAAAAGCAAAATATTCTTTCACATTAATGCTTTAATTAGTAATTAAGTATGAGGTTCTGCGTGTTGTTTTTGAGATGGGAAAGATTAAACAGATTGTTGTTGTCACTACTACAAAAGTGGGCTGCTAAAGGCATGACCCAAAGATCACAAAAACAAAGTTTATGTCTTTTTGAATTACATACACAAATACATAGAGATATCTGGACAATCACACATATTGCACAGATTTAGAGTGGTTCACCCATGAATAGGGCTACATGCACTGTAGAGCTTGGTATTTATATTTCACTATGAATGAGTATTACAGTATACATGGAGAGCCTGCTGGAGGTCTCTCATAAGCCTTGGCCACGGGAGTTTTCGGCCTCCTCGCTGCAGGGGAGGTCTCTTTCACTATATAGCCAGAAGTGGGGAGCCATGCGTGCCCTTTGTTTAATGGGAAGCATGGGCTGGTTACACGAGGCATAGGAAGGAGGTCAATCTTGGTACTTGCGGCATGTGGGAGACCAACTTAAGCGGTCCACTTGCTTAGGCATGTTAGGCCAGCTAGGAGGAGGCGTGGGCCTTCCCTTTTTTTTTTCTTTTTTTTTTTTTTCCCTTAAGTGCATGGGTTTCTTGCCTTGTCAGATGATAGGGTATATAAGACTTAACCCCCACGTGGGAAGCCACTATATTGGAGAAAACACGTGAGGCCAATGATGGTACCATCAACAGGAGTCCCCAAGTTTCTAGTTAAGAATGTGTTCTTAACTGGGAACTTTCAAGTCAATACAGTTGGCCGAGCTAAGTAGTATCGGTGGCGAGCCTTTGTAGGGCTCGGTTGGTGTATAAGCTGTAATGGAGTTCACACATGTGATATCACATTATAACATTATGATGATGTATGTGATGATGACATGATGACATGATGAGGGATGATGGCGTGGTGATGTTGTATGCTATGTTATGATGATGTTTTATGATGACTATGTGTGGTATGACACACTATTTGTTAATTCGCGGAGGTAAATGTGTCATCTGCCACCTGAAGATGTATTTTTCCTTGTCTTCCTTTAACCATGGTGGGACTTTCTTATCTCTCTTAAACCATGGTGGGACTTTCTTATCTCTCTTAAACCATGGTGTTGGAGGTTTGGCGAGACCGATATACATAGGCGAGTTGATCAACCTGTGCCTTGGTGAGGAGAGTTTTTGTTCCTTGGAGAATCAACCATGCAATGTGGTTGGTCATGCAAGCGTAGTGGTTGGCCATGCAAGGTGGCAAGGTGGTGGATGACCCCAGTGGCGGATCCAGGAAATTTGGTTCCGGGGGTCAACGTTTAAAGGTTAAAAAAAATGTATACAAAATATACCCATAAAAATGAAACGATAATATTATCATTCATAATTAATATAAAAAATCACATTACAATTGTCCACGACGAGTTTTCATATTCTGAAAACGTAACATTATAGTTTCATTATCAATACAAGCAAATACAATATAAAATCTAACTTATGCAAACTAACCAGGAGCGTTCCATAACTATATTTGTATAAATAACCAATCAAACATCAACAATATAGAAAAAACCTAACTTATGCAAACTAACCAATATAAAATCCCAACAAACCAATATAAAATCCCAACAACTAATCAAATTTACCAAAATATAATCGAACAAAAAACACTAATTTATTCTAACTAACTAACCAAAATCAAAAACCCTTAATTTATTCAAATTAACCAAGAGATATAATCTAACATAAAAGTAAATCCCTAATTTATTCTAACTAACTAACCAAAATCAAAACCCCTAGTTTATTGAAACTAATCAAGATATAATCTAACATAAAAATAAAACTCTAACTTATTTAAACTAACTAACCAAAACCAAAATCCATAATTTATTCAAACTAACATAAAAGAATAGCCCTAATTTATTCAAACTAACAAACCAAAATAAATTTCAACAACAAACAACAATAACAACTAAATAACAAAAACACAAACATATAACAATCTTGACTAATTAATTAAAGCATAAAGAAATTAGGATAACATACTTTCAAATTTGAGGGACAAATCCACCTTTGAAATCAAATTGAATTTGTTTTGAGGGTTACTTATTTAATTTGAGCTGCGCCGCCGCCACTTTGCTGCCGCCGGATTTGTGGGGAAGGAAGTGAAGGTTGGATGGAACTTGGTTTGGGGATTTAGGGTTCAGACTTGAGAAGTTGAGAGAAATGAGTTAAAAACTTGTTTGAGGAAGGGGAAGGATCGGGCAAAAAAGAAAGCCGCTGTCTTTTCTTTTTTTTTTTTAACCTCTGCCAAAACGACGTCGTTTTGGCCAGGTTTAAAAAAAAAAACTTAAGTGCAACGACGTCGTTTTGACGTCGAGGGAACTAAAAAAAAAGAAATCGCGCGCTGCGCGCTGCGCACAAAGGCAGCCTGCGCTGCCATCTCCTTCAGCTGCAAGGGCTTGCCCCTTTGGGGCATTTCATCGAACACCTTGCAGGGGTCAACTTTGGGTGCTTTAATGGAGGATTTCAGAGGTTGCAGGGGTCAATTGACCACCCTTGCTCCTCTGTAGATCCGCCCTGGATGACCCATATATACAAAGTGTTTGGGTCATTTATGTGACGTGGAGATTTGCCATGCAAGTTGCTGGGGTAGGCCATGCCACGTGGAGACTTGTCATGCAAGTTGTTTGGGTAGGCCATGCCACGTGGAGCTTTGTCATGCAAGTTGCGGCACCAACCGGAGCTAAGCACATTTTGGAGAGGTGATATTGAGCTAGTCCGAGCACCCCTTGGAGCTGTGATGCTGAGCTGATCACATAACAATGCACATTGTGTAAGTGGGTCTGTACTCTCTAATGTATTAGCATGGTGGAGTAGTGTATTTGCATGTAAATATATTCGCCACTCAGATGCTAAGGAATACATGCATTGCTGGCGGAGTGGTAATTTCTAACATGTATGGGCATTTACTACCGAGTCAAACATGAACACCCTAAGCCATATTGAATACGAGATGAAGGTGGTGTGGCGCCACAAATATCACAATAATAATGTTGGCATGTGCATCTCATTTGTCAAATATATAAAAATATACATTCTGTGCCTTCACGTGGTTGGCTTTATAAAGGGTCATGGCAATGGCCACAAGGCATCTTAATAACATATTATTTTAGCATAACATGGCAGGAAGAGATTTACTCTTTCTTTAGTAGGCGCATGGGTAAAGCTGAGCACAAGATGGGATGATGTTGCAGCCAGTTCCCGAAAAAGCAGGTATGGCGAACATGATAATATTGGTGCCGTGGCGACTAAAGCCAAATCCTAGTGTGGTATTCCAGGTATAGCATTATTAATCATATAATAATATTTGGTGGGGTTGGTGGTGAGACATAATGATTGATCCCTTACATGCAAAGAAGAGTCTGACTAGGTTGCTGTGCATAATAATCCATATATTAATATTGATGTGAATATTGTATAGGATATTAACAATATCACATGCATATCACTACATGCAGAGATGTGCAAAGCCATAATATTGTTGTGGATGTGGTGAGTTTAACTAAGGTCTAGTCACTTTACGGCAACATGCTAATAAAATATAATTTAACATATTATCAAACAATGTTTTTAACCACACAACACAGTAACTTGAATTATTAACGAAGATATGTTCTTATCTTTTTGGCATGCCGCAGACGAGTGTGGTGCCTGGGAGGAGGGCTTTATAGCTCTTGGCCTATCGACGTGAATGACGACGACGGACACGGTGCCTAGTCCATGTCCTCCTCGAATGACCCTGCTACTTCTTCGGTCTTGCTGGTCGGAGCTTGGTGGTTCGACCGGGGCTGCGGTGGCTTGCGCTGGGCTCCGAGCCAATTCGTGCAAGTTCTCCAAGTCCCCCCTCCTTGGTTTTGGTCCTCTCATACAACCAAGGTTTTCCGTGCTTGTGAAGGAGATAGAGGTGGAGAAGGAAGCTTGGGTGCCTTGAGAGGTTTTGGCCAAAGTTGTGGCCTGGTTCTTGCACGGTGGTTGGTGCATTTTCTGGAATCGCCGTTCGATCTATCTTAGTCGACTCGCTTGGCCCATGTGGCCCTGCCATGGAGGTATGGTGACGAGGGTTGCACACCGACGGCCTGAGTTTTCAAGATGAAACTTGATATTAGCAGCATGGGGGCCCAGCGGTGGTTGCGGCCCATGGTAGGTTGATGAACACCTCGTCGACAGTTTGCAGCGCATACCATCTTGGTGGCAACAGTGAGGCCGGCATAGTAGACAGGGTACCGGGTCGGTGGTCGCCAGTCTGTGGAAGCGAAGTGGCCGGCTCGGTAGGCAATGGTGCTGGGACCGTTGCAAGTGATTGTATAGGCGCTCCCAGCTAGCGTGGGCACGACCACTCTCATCCGTTGGGTGGTCGGTGAGGCTAAACTGAGCCTGTTCTTTGGGCTGCTGCACTGTCTGAGCAGGGGAACAAATTAATCTAGATCGAGGAGAGAAAACATGAAGGCGGTTGTTCACGGTGGAGATGAGCTTCACTGTGGAGAAACAGCTTCACCGTGGAGAAAAGAGTAATGAGAACGTGTTTCCCTCTTTTCAGCCGAATGGAAGAGTTTTTGGTCCTTCTTCTCTTGAGATGCGTAGTCGTCATCACCAAGCCACTTAATGGTTTGGATGGAAAGATAGTGTGAGTGTGTTTGCGCTTCTGACTTTTAATCAAACGGTTGATCGACCAAGCAAAGAACCTCCTCTTGGAGTTTCGTATGACTATTTTTAGGATTTTTGTGATAAGTGTAGTGAATGTAAATGCAGGAAATGAAATGACAAAAATTTAAATGCGATTAAATGAATTAAAGCGATAAAGATTTGAATTAAATTCGAATGTAAAGACAATTGAAATTAAATTGCAAGAAAGTAAGCTTACACTAGAAAAACGAAGAATTCGGATAATCTGAATAGCTTGAAAGATAAAATTCTAGACTATGAATTGAAAAGTACAGGGATAAAGAGATAGATTTTGTGTGTTCAGTTGGCGGTCCCCTTTTTTCTTCTTCTGACGATCAATTTATAGAGCTTCCTTCAGTTCATGGGTTTGGCCATTAAATGGCCTCAATTAACTTTCATTGAAAATCCTCCCGATGTTAATATCTTCCGGAGCTCTAGGCATTAACAACCCGATGCCTTGGAAGTCTTCCCAACATTAATGCCTTCTGGAGCTCTAGGCGTCAACATCCTGACAATTTGTTTCTCTCACACTCTTGCTCAAACACCTTGGAGAACTCAACCTACCCTTGGTATTTCATGCACTCACTAGCTTCCACCTACTTCACCTCTCTCTCACAGCTGCACTCTTGCCTCTATCTTAGCTTAGCTATATCTTCGACCAAAGATGAAAACATCTTGAAACAAGTCCTCAAATTAGGCTTCCATGTTTCCTGCAGGTTGTTCTCTCCCTAGCCAATCAAAAGCAACTTACAACAAAAGCCTCCGTGGAAAAACACCCAAGGAACCCAAAGAGAGGTTAAAAACGTGTAGAAAAAATAGCACAGCAGAAACTAGACGGCCGGTTGCTTTTCTTCAATTCCTTGTATCTTTTAGTTGAGCCAACTTCCTCCAACAAATCTTTCCATCCAACCAAGGATTTTTCCACTCAACCAAGGATCTCCTAGTTGAGACCGAGGATTTTTGGTTCGACAGAGGATTTTTTAGTTCAACAGAGGATTTTTTAGTTTGACAGAGGATTTTTGGTTCGACAGAGGATTTTTGGTTCGAAATCGAGGACTTTTTAGTTCGACAGAGGATTTTTGGTTCGACAGAGGATTTTTTCCAAATAATTGGTGGGTGGGTCTTAATAATACCAATCATGTGGCCAACTAATTCAAATCGTGGGGCCTATTCATTATATATAAATATATATATACAATGAATCTAATCATGCAAACTTTAGCCTTCCTTCCATCCATCTTCCCGACACTTTCTCCCCACATATAGTTTTATATTACAAAAGTTGCACCCTCCACCTTGTTGAGCAGCTTTCCTCATCTTTTTGTAGAAATCCCACGCCTCTTTCATCACTTGCATCTGCTCAACTGCAACTCCAACTTCTCCATAGCTGTGTGAGCTCCTCCATAGCCAGTTAATCCATCAACAGGTAACATGCCAAATTCTTTATCCTATTTAAATTTAGACCGATAACAACATGCGATGGCATTTGAATCATTTTCAGATTCTAATGAATTTTCTTTTTTCTCACATATATAGCCATGGTCTGCATATGCATATATATATATATATATAAGACTTGATAGGCCAATTGATGGCCTTTGAGCAAATTCCCACGCATATATATATATATAGAAGACTTGATAGGCCAATTGATGGCCTTTGAGCAAATTCCCACGCCAGTTATGGTCTGCACACACATATATATATATATAAAAATATATATATATAAAAAACTTAAACAAATGGCAATAGGCCAATTAGTGGCCTCTTAGTCACCTTCAGCAAATTCTCATGGTCTACATATATATATATATATGAATGACAATATTATATTATAGATAGATAGCTGATGTTACTGGGCGAATGGTACTGGGCATGTGGATGCAGACCACATGATGGCTATACATCATTGATAAATATTGTTTGAGTGCCCCAACTGGAACCATAATTGAAAAAGCCACGCCATTGACATCATGTACTGGGATATTTCTGGATATAAAGGCAATCCATTGAATGCATTTATATAAATGCATTAGTTGAGGCTAACAATCCATTTTATCAGATGCAACTTGATCTAATGTGCCTTCTGCATGAATAGATATGAATAAATATATTGGTGCACCATATTGTTGAGGCTCAATTATGTATTATTGAAAGGAGCACCAATATGTATTTATTCATATCCGTTGTACAACAATTAAATAGATGCATTTATATTGTTGAAAGCATCCTTATGGGCTGTAATCAATTGCTGTGAATTTTCAACCACACTCAAACAGAACGACATTAACCTTTTGTGTCGGTTTCACAGGACGGCGCCAACTGTTAATGGGTGATTTAGCACGGGTAAAGGATATCTGGGCAATCACACACATTACACAGATTTAGAGTGGTTCACCCATGAATAGGGCTACATCCACTGTAGAGCTTGGTATTTATATTTCACTATGAATGAGTATTACAGTATACATGGAGAGCCTGCTGGAGGTCTCTCATAAGCCTTGGCCATGGGTATTTGTGTGATATGTAAAGAAGACATAATAGTTTTGTGTCCAATGACAATAGAAAAAGCAAATAATTGTGCTAAGCGGTTTAAGCACAAATTTTGTGGCCAAATATCATAGCATAGAGTTTGTCACTACACTTTTTGAATAGTTGAAGCTTTTTTAACCATGAAAAATATACTTTTATGCATTTTTCTTATATATTGTACTAATAAAAAATTCTAACCATAAAACATTATTTGTGCCTTATACCAATAAAAAAACATGTCTCTTGTTACCTTACACTATTATGACTCAATATTTGTACCGCACACATTTCAAAGTATGATAGTCTTTATTTTTTTGTTCATAATCAAAGTGTAAGAACCCGGTCCTAAATTAATAGTTAAATATTACAGTATTCAGGAAAAGGATAATTTCACCCCATGAATGTTTAAATAATTAAAATAAGAGGAAATAAGTTTAAAGTGAGAAAATAAATTTGAAATAAATAATACAATAAAATGGTTTGAATTTAATTAAGGTGTTCGAAAAGTAAAATATTATTTAATATTAAGAAGGGCTAAAAAGGTAATTTTAAGTTCAGGAAGGAGTTTGGAAATTTTGATTGGACCGTTGCGTAGAGCACGTTGAAACGAGTCCGTAGACACGTGGTGGACTCGAATCGGAGTTGTAACGAAGAAATGACGATCAAAATAAGTTCAGTGGCATAACCGTAAATATTTCGAAGTTTAGTGTTTTTCAAACCCAGAATTTCTGAGTTTGAGGGGGCTGGACCAGCTGACTTCCAAAGGGGATATCTCTCAGCCCCGACCACCAAATCGAGCAAGACCAGTGCCAAACGAACCACCTCGCTCCCCTCTTTCAGTATCAGCCCATCCCAGGCTCGACCCGTCGCCGTACTCGACAGAAACCGCCACGAAATAGGGCGGCGTGGACAGTTTTTGACGGAATTTCACGGAGCTCGTTCTACCTCCTCCGGCCACCGTTTTATGCGAGTGAGGTATGCTTTCTCACCTATTTTTCATGCTCTAGCTGGTGGTTGGGTAGGATTGGAGAGATTTTGAGGTTTGAGAGGTTAATTTTCAAACTGAAAATCTGCCGGTATTGCGTCGCCGATATCAGCCACTTCCGGCCACTTTTTGGCCATAGTCCAAGAACAAAAGTGGCTCCAAATTAGGTTTTTTACCTAAGTTAGGAGTTTGGGGCGGCAGTTTGGAGATTTTTCGGCCGCCGGAATTTGTTAGGTACACCCACGCGCGGCCGGCGCGTGGGAGGCGCGTGGGTCATGTAGCAGGGGTCACTCTTGATCCCAGAATCATTCTCGTGTCCTCACGAGTGCATAGGAATTTGCGGATTTCAATTCGGATGATGCGTAGACCTATGTAGGGTAAGGGATAAATGATACATAGACCTAGTTGATGGGATAAAAGATGAGACAATGTCATTGTTTTTTCTTTCCTAATCATTAAACCTCCTTTTCTTTTGTATCAAAGTGAATATTAAACACTCTTTCCTTTTTTTCCAAAATGAATTAATATATCTTCATCAAAGGCTTTTGGAATAAATTAATATCTCTTCACTCAAAGGGTTATGATCGTGGCCGCTATATTTTTTTTTTCTCTTTTAAATAATTAAAAAGAACAGATAGAAGTTAAAGTGCAGGAATATGTGTCAACAAATTAGAAAGATAACAGGAAAGCAGGAAAATTATAGATGAGTCCAAATTTGCATTGTTTCCTTTTCCCTTTTCCCTATGTCCACCCTGTTTTCTCCAATTGGGACTGATGATGGATACTAATGTGACTAATGGAGCTGGCTTTCTCCAGGACAGTCCTTGTTAAAACCGAACCAAACAAGGAAAGGGATACAATATTGGGTTGTTTTGGAGGTCAAACTTGGATGCTTTGTGGGTTTAGATTTTTCTAATGTCAAGAGTGGGTGGGCCCCTAGAAATGCAAACAAAGCAATATATAACTGCATCTTTTGCCAATTTGTATGCTCCTTGTTGTCACCAAAAGCGGTGTCTTTTAAAATTTATAAACTCGCAAGCGCACGAATCGAATATAGCATAAGCGTGTAAGAGCGAGATCGTACCCAAAGGATTGCGTGTAAAGATAGAAAACCAATTTCACCCAAGTTAATTTCATTGCCAACCTAGTTGATTCAAATGGTGATTTGTTTGTTGATAAAGAAAATTAAATAAAGCATGAAACAAATATGGAAATGACAATAAACTGAAATTAAGATTTATATTTATGAGAAAAATTAATTAAGGTATTAGAATCCACACCATTATTCCATAAGATCCTAATTATTTATCTTTCAATTCCCATGGAGTAGCAATCTAGAAATCAATCTACTGTTTTCTCAAGATTTATCAATTAAGCTTGTACTTTACATCATAAGTAAATTTTCCTTCCCTTCATAAGTACAAATTCTAAGTATAAAATGTAAACAAAATTATTTGAAGTGAAAATTATAATCTATTAATCATGTGAAGTGAAAATTATAATCATTGAACACCACAATATTTGAGAATTGAAAATAAAAACTAGAACTCTATTTAATGATGGTGTTTCATCCAACCTTAGTTAAGTATTTTAAATAGACATAATTAATATTTAAAACAAAACAAAGAAACTAAAATACATAATTTACATGAGAACTAGGAAAGGAAGAACAAGTTTAAAAGAGTTATTAGCTCTTGGTTCTTTCCTTTCCATCATTGTTCTCTTTCTTCCTCACTCTCTCTCTCTCTTTCTCTCTTCCTTTCTTTCTTTCTTTCCTTCTGCTGTGTATCACTCTTGAATTTCTGCCCATATTCTTTGAGTTGCTGCCTATTTATAGAAGCATGAAGTCCCTTTCATTCCAGCTGTATGTGCAATCTGTCCTCTCATGAACCTGTCTTGGTGTTTGACAGCCTGTGGATTGAGTTTTTATCCAATTGCTCCAAGTTTTGGATATGTTTTAGTCGACATCTTATTGAACAAGTGTCATGAAGGATATTTATTCATTTGAGCATGGGAAAATTCGTTTTTCAGGTCTGCAAATGGACTGTACAGCATGAGCTGTAAAAGGCAAAGTCATGAAATCCAAATTGAGTTCTTCCTCTCTTTTTGCAACACATTGCTTATTCCTCCTCCTCCTCATGCCATTGGTGGAAGACACTTAATATCTACATACAACCACTCATTAAATACAAAAACAAAGATTGAAAATAGCCAATACAAATACTCTAATAAATTTACATAATACAAAAGAAAATACTAACAAATATAAATTTAAGGATAAAACTTGTATTTATTTTGTGCTCATCAAATACCCCCAAACCTATATTTTGCTAGTCCTCGAGCAAAAGAAAATAAAAACTAAGTAGAAAAGAAAACTAAACCACTTTCGCAGGGATCTCGATTGCATTTAGCATATGCAACAAGCCTTTAAACCCCTAGGTTACCCTAGTGGACGAGTATAGTCTCGTGAGGGCTTTCATGATGATACCCACAAACATCAAAATGAGAGATTAAAAAATTTATGCTACAACAAAATTGAAAATTTAAACAAATGCTTAACCATCATCAAAGCTATCTGGATTGAAAATTCATGAACAATTTTTTAAAAGAGCAAACACGCTTCAAATTAATCCCCACATAAAGTCTTGATCACTTATAATCATTTAGTAAAATTTTTCATTTGTTTCCTTTGGTATTTAAGTGAACCAACACATTTTTAGAGACAAAAGTCAATTTCAATCACAGTAACCTCATTATTTCAATCATTATCAAAATTCAGTGCAAATAACTAACCAAGGCATTTATATACTTTTTTTTTTTTGAATGTGACTGTGCAATATTTAGTTCCATTAAGCTTTCTAATTAACCCATGTAGCGAGATTTAGGCCAACGACTCTCAAACCAAAGGTTTTAAGGCATTAGGTGTAGAAACACCCCTAAGGGCTTATTAACTCGAGTTAAAAAGGCCACAAAACTAAACTAGTCACAAAATGTATTTACCTCAAAACTTTACCGTTTGACGCGAACACTCGCTGCTGTTTAGGCAAGAGGCCCGGTTACTAAGTAAAACTCTGGATAAATTAACATCATTATTATTATTTTATTTATTTATTTATTTATTTTTTACGCCAAGGTCAATCAAGAGCAATGTCATCTAACTCTACTTAAAACAACAAAGTTAACTATAATTGATCTTTTCTTTCATTCTCACTAAAGTGTTGATGTGCATGTGAGAGTTCAAAGTATAACTCATGAATTATCCACTAAATAGAAATAAGTGAAAAAACTAAAATTATGGGTTTAAAATTTAATCATATGTTTCCAATCGTAAAAATCATTCATGAGTGTTAAATCTGATTTGATGATAGTAAGCATAAAAATCTAGAGATAACACCTTTTTTTTTTTTTTTTTTTGAAATAAAAACAAAACTACCCTAAAAATTTAAAAACAAAACTTCTAGACCTTACCCCCAAACCTAAATCAAACATTGTCCTCAATGTTGAAGAATTTAGGTATCAACAAAGTTATAACAAGAAATGAAATGGAGTAAAGCAATTAAATAAAAGAACAAACAAGATTTAAAACTACAATTTAGTTGCAAAAACAAAACAAAATCAAACGGAACAAAACCAAACCAAATACAACAGTAAGCCCTAACAACAGTTGTACGCACGCAGAAATCCAGCCCATGAGAACGTCCAAATCAATTTTAAAACCCAACCCAAACGAAAGCCCAAACACTTCTTTTATTATTATGATTATTATTTATTATTAATAAAAATTAAAGAAAACAAAGAAGTGTTGTCAGGAAGCGCAAGGAACAAGATTTCTGAAAAGAGAGAAGGGGGCCGGATGTCTCGTTTCCTGATAGGTCACAGGCCAAAAGAGGTGAGGGACGTGTCAGCGTGTAGAGGCCGCTTTCACATCCCCCAAGCCAGAATTATTGGCTTCGTAGGAAGGCGCGACGACTTTTTGTTTCTTGAAAGCGCTGAAAGGCAGAAATACAATTAATAGGGTTGGGGGACGGGTGCGGCAGATGGAGATAAGCCGTAGGGGTGCGCGAAACTCAGAAACACAGCGGCTAGGGTTTAAAAAAAAAAATCTATAAAAGGCAGAGAAAGAGAAAAAAAATGAAAAACACAAACTCCTAAACACACAAAAGAGAAAAGAAAGAAAGAAAAGAAAAGAAGAAAAAAAAAGAAGAAGAAAAGAGTGAGAAATCAAATGGCCTCTTCCTACCCCTTTTCCTTGGATCTCAACCTAGCTCCACCGACTCAGACATGGGGCCAAGCAGCGGCACCAGGTATGGGTGCCCTACTTTGCCTCTTCACGGGGGCCTGTGACTCTCAATGACTCAATACTCCTGGACAACGATGTTGCCATTGGAGTTGGTAGAAATTTAGTGACTCCTAAAGATATACGTGTGTTCGGGATAAGGGATGACAACCGGGTCACGAGTGATGCCCTAGCACTGAGCGTGAGAGAGTCAGCATGTGTCACAAGTTTGGGACATCGCCTACTGCGAAGTCCCATGAGGTAGAGGTCTGCTGAAGGTCAGTTGGCGGCGAAGTGAAGTATGGTTGAAGAGTGTCAGACTGCTATAAAAAGCTTGAAAAGGGAGAGGGCAAGGATAGTGGAGGTGAATCGACACCAGCTAGAAGTATTGCGGGACGAGAATAAAAGCCTAACAAAGATGGTAGAGTTGTATTCTCGCGACATGAGAAGCAAGCTGGAAGACCTAGACCGACCCGGTAAACGCAAACAAGTAGATCGCGAGAGTAGTTACGCTCAAGCTAAAATTGCGATCTTTGGGAGCTCAAGTGGTGAGCCTCAAGAGGCTGTGCGTGAAGCCCTGGAAGAGGACAGCCAGAGGGCCAAACTCAAAGCTCCAATGGTCGAGACACCAACAACCGAGAAGAAATGATTTCTACAACATTATTGGTGTTTTTATTTTATTTTGTGGTTTTTGGTTTTTGTTATTTCTCTTTTTTCGGAAATAAAAGAGTAAGGTTGCAGAAGAAAGAAAAAAGAAAAAGAAAAATAAAAAGAAAAAGAAAAAGAAAAAGAAAACACACTTCCCAACTAAAATAAGACAAAGATGATAGCCGAAAGGGAAAGGTAAAAACACAAAGCACTAGAAAATGAAAGTAACGGGCAAAAACATAAAACACAAGAAAACACGGAAAAAAGTAAAGTAAAGTGAAAGTAAAGGTGCTCCCCCTTGAAGCGATTAGGTTGAGCATGCCCGGGAAATCCGAAATGGTGTTGGCTCTCTCTCATCAGCATATGCCTATTTAAACCACGCCTCTACAAGCGGATGATACCCAGCATTTCTTCCTGCAAACTTAAGGAAAAACATCAAAAAATTCATAAGCAAAACAAATGGCATCCTCATGCACTCACCTTGATGACCTCAACCTTGAGTTATCACTTGCACCACCAAATGCCCAGATAAGGGCTCCTCCAACCTCTGTCTTCCCAAACTCCACATATCATCATGGCACAGCCTCAAACTTTGCTGAGGCAATACCGAACCTTTCTGAGGCAATGCCGAACAGGTCAGTGCTCCTGGGAACATTGATTGGCAGGTAAACTCACTCCAGCAGATCATCTGCATGTGGCACGTAGGTCTGGCAGGATGGCGGTGGATGAGTCCCACAATCTCACTGTGCTCCAGGCGGTCTCGTCTACCAATCTGGGCATGCGACTACTGGCGAGGACACGAGAGTGTGCAGCACTGAGTGAGGAGGTGGCCTCCTTGAAAGCTCTGGTGGCGGACTCCAGAAACGGCTCACTGTGCCAATAAGCAAGTGGAAACACTGCAGGGGAAAATTGAGGAGCATGTAGAGCGCTGCAGATTCTACAAGTGCGAGCAGATAGAGGCAATTAGCAGAAGCCTCAACTAGCTCAGAATCTGGAAACAAACATGTGATTGAGAAATTTTATGTATGCATTTTTCACATTTGTGTATGTAATCACATGTTTATGAAATGAATAAGTGTTTGAGCTAAATTTCTGTGTGTGCAATCATGAAGCAATCTACTTCCCAAACTTAACAACAAATTAAATACATAAACAAGTAAAAGAAAGCAAGAATTACAGTAATAAAAGAGAAACAAGAAATTCGGAATTAACTTAAAAAATTAAATAAATAAATAAATAAAAATAAAACAAAACAAAACTTCTAAACCTTACCCCCAAACCTAAATCAAACATTGTTTTTAATGTTTCAAAATAAAAGTATAGCAAATGTATGAAATAAGAGGGTAAATGATATAGAAAGGTAATACCTGGAAAATATGCGTGCCAATCCCCTTGGTATTTATCCATTGCAGAATAAAAGACAATAAATATATATAAAAAAAATCCAAGCAAAAATAAATAAAGACAAAAATGAATCAAAACACACAAAAAGAAAACTAAAATCTATACAAACACAAAATAAACAGTCAGAAAAAAAATACAAAAAGAACTACACAAAGAAATAAGCAAAAATTAAATTGTTTTTTTTTTTTTTTTTTTTTAAACACTCAGTAACTTATTTTAAAAACACATAAATATACAAGCAACTCATGGATGACCAGTTAAGGGCCTCAGAAAACACAGCCAGGAGATCCGGGAAGGTTGGAGGGGTCACAATGGTCCCGCTTAAAACCCAAACTTCTTAAACACCGAAGGTGTCGCCTATAGAACTCCTAGACACTGTATTGACAAAGACACTCACTGAAGTTACCAAAAGTCATGAGTTTTTTTTTAAAAAATATATATATATTTTTATATTTTAAAAAAATAATAATAAAAAAAATAATAACAAAACAAGAAAAAAAAGAAAGGATTGGAATGCTCCCCCTTGAAGCGATTAGGTCGAGTATGGATGCATTTGAAGGTCGCGACTTCTCCTACTACTCCACATTTCTCCTCCTTATGATTAGAGTTGTCTTCTTTTCCTTTTTTTTTTATTGATACCTATGTTCATGAATACTCAAGTGATGAACTCTAAACGTATTGATGAAGATGTTCGCAATCAAGACCATGGGTCGTGGCTCAAGACGCATTGATTCTCTCTAATATACGTAAAGTGCATGGTTCGTGCTACAATACTTGTGCCCTCCCCATAACTGAACCTAGGTATGGTTCGTACTTCGATTCAATTACAAGGAAAACCCATTAAGTTCAAAGAGAATATGAACATCACAAAAATCCTAATAGCATGGTGTTTACATTAGGTATTCAAGAAACCAATTCACATGGATGGTTCTTACTCCATCCATTTATTGCTTAGGAAAACATGAAGATACACATAATCCCAACAACCTCAAGAAGCATGCTGTCAAAGGTAATCAATCAAGGAAAACACACATCAAGGATAGATTAATTTGGTGAATTGGAATTCATCAATTGTTGTCAAGAAACCAATTCACATGATGCTCACTTAAACAAGTTCAATCATTTGTTGCTAATTAGAAATTATGTTCTTGGTTATCTTACACAACTTTTCAACTTTAGCTACATGCATACAACCTAAGGTGATTAAGCAAAGGAAGCAAACACATATCATATAAGATTCAATTAGTGAATGGGATTCATCAACAACATCTAAAAATTCATACACTCAAAGCATCAAAAATTATATATATTACAAAACTAAATTATAACTAGTGGAAGAATTTAATTAACCAGAATTTGATTAGTTTTCCGTTGCAATCCCCGGCAACGGCGCCAAAAACTTGTTGTCACCAAAAGCGGTGTCTTTTAAAATTTATAAACTCGCAAGCGCACGAATCGAATATAGCATAAGCGTGTAAGAGCGAGATCGTACCCAAGGGATTGCGTGTAAAGATAGAAAACCAATTTCACCCAAGTTAATTTCATTGCCAACCTAGTTGATTCAAATGGTGATTTGTTTGTTGATAAAGAAAATTAAATAAAGCATGAAACAAATATGGAAATGACAATAAACTGAAATTAAGATTTATATTTATGAGAAAAATTAATTAAGGTATTAGAATTCACACCATTATTCCATAAGATCCTAATTATTTATCTTTCAATTCCCATGGAGTAGCAATCTAGAAATCAATCTACTGCTTTCTCAAGATTTATCAATAAAGCTTGTACTTTAGATCATAAGTAAATTTTCCTTCCCTTCATAAGTACAAATTCTAAGTATAAAATGTAAACAAAATTATTTAACTACAAAGGATCAAAGTTTCCTAAGCATCCTATGTGAAAAAGTTTATTTGAATAACAAAATATCAAAGAAATTTATAAATTAGAAATATAAACCAAGGATGAATTAATAGATTAATCCAAACTCTTAACTACCACGAATACATGTTATATGTCACAATACATGATAGAAGTGGTGAAAAGAAGATTAATCTATTAATCATGTGAAGTGAAAATTATAATCATTGAACACCACAATATTTGAGAATTGAAAATAAAAACTAGAACTCTATTTAATGATGGTGTTTCATCCAACCTTAGTTAAGTATTTTAAATAGACATAATTAATATTTAAAACAAAACAAAGAAACTAAAATACATAATTTACATGAGAACTAGGAAAGGAAGAACAAGTTTAAAAGAGTTATTAGCTCTTGGTTCTTTCCTTTCCATCATTGTTCTCTTTCTTCCTCACTCTCTCTCTCTCTTTCTCTCTTCCTTTCTTTCTTTCTTTCCTTCTGCTGTGTATCACTCTTGAATTTCTGCCCATATTCTTTGAGTTGCTGCCTATTTATAGAAGCATGAAGTCCCTTTCATTCCAGCTGTATGTGCAATCTGTCCTCTCATGAACCTGTCTTGGTGTTTGACAGCCTGTGGATTGAGTTTTTATCCAATTGCTCCAAGTTTTGGATATGTTTTAGTCGACATCTTATTGAACAAGTGTCATGAAGGATATTTATTCATTTGAGCATGGGAAAATCCGTTTTTCAGGGCTGCAAATGGACTGTACAGCATGAGCTGTAAAAGGCAAAGTCATGAAATCCAAATTGAGTTCTTCCTCTCTTTTTGCAACACATTGCTTATTCCTCCTCCTCCTCATGCCATTGGTGGAAGACACTTAATATCTACATACAACCACTCATTAAATACAAAAACAAAGATTGAAAATAGCCAATACAAATACTCTAATAAATTTACATAATACAAAAGAAAATACTAACAAATATAAATTTAAGGATAAAACTTGTATTTATTTTGTGCTCATCAAATACCCCCAAACCTATATTTTGCTAGTCCTCGAGCAAAAGAAAATAAAAACTAAGTAGAAAAGAAAACTAAACCACTTTCGCAGGGATCTCGATTGCATTTAGCATATGCAACAAGCCTTTAAACCCCTAGGTTACCCTAGTGGACGAGTATAGTCTCGTGAGGGCTTTCATGATGATACCCACAAACATCAAAATGAGAGATTAAAAAATTTATGCTACAACAAAATTGAAAATTTAAACAAATGCTTAACCATCATCAAAGCTATCTGGATTGAAAATTCATGAACAATTTTTTAAAAGAGCAAACACGCTTCAAATTAATCCCCACATAAAGTCTTGATCACTTATAATCATTTAGTAAAATTTTTCATTTGTTTCCTTTGGTATTTAAGTGAACCAACACATTTTTAGAGACAAAAGTCAATTTCAATCACAGTAACCTCATTATTTCAATCATTATCAAAATTCAGTGCAAATAACTAACCAAGGCATTTATATACTTTTTTTTTTTTGAATGTGACTGTGCAATATTTAGTTCCATTAAGCTTTCTAATTAACCCATGTAGCGAGATTTAGGCCAACGACTCTCAAACCAAAGGTTTTAAGGCATTAGGTGTAGAAACACCCCTAAGGGCTTATTAACTTCGAGTTAAAAAGGCCACAAAACTAAACTAGTCACAAAATGTATTTACCTCAAAACTTTACCGTTTGACGCGAACACTCGCTGCTGTTTAGGCAAGAGGCCCGGTTACTAAGTAAAACTCTGGATAAATTAACATCATTATTATTATTTTATTTATTTATTTATTTATTTTTTACGCCAAGGTCAATCAAGAGCAATGTCATCTAACTCTACTTAAAACAACAAAGTTAACTATAATTGATCTTTTCTTTCATTCTCACTAAAGTGTTGATGTGCATGTGAGAGTTCAAAGTATAACTCATGAATTATCCACTAAATAGAAATAAGTGAAAAAACTAAAATTATGGGTTTAAAATTTAATCATATGTTTCCAATCGTAAAAATCATTCATGAGTGTTAAATCTGATTTGATGATAGTAAGCATAAAAATCTAGAGATAACACCTTTTTTTTTTTTTTTTTTTGAAATAAAAACAAAACTACCCTAAAAATTTAAAAACAAAACTTCTAGACCTTACCCCCAAACCTAAATCAAACATTGTCCTCAATGTTGAAGAATTTAGGTATCAACAAAGTTATAACAAGAAATGAAATGGAGTAAAGCAATTAAATAAAAGAACAAACAAGATTTAAAACTACAATTTAGTTGCAAAAACAAAACAAAATCAAACGGAACAAAACCAAACCAAATACAACAGTAAGCCCTAACAACAGTTGTACGCACGCAGAAATCCAGCCCATGAGAACGTCCAAATCAATTTTAAAACCCAACCCAAACGAAAGCCCAAACACTTCTTTTATTATTATGATTATTATTTATTATTAATAAAAATTAAAGAAAACAAAGAAGTGTTGTCAGAAGCGCAAGGAACAAGATTTCTGAAAAGAGAGAAGGGGGCCGGATGTCTCGTTTCCTGATAGGTCACAGGCCAAAAGAGGTGAGGGACGTGTCAGCGTGCAGAGGCCGCTTTCACATCCCCCAAGCCAGAATTATTGGCTTCGTAGGAAGGCGCGACGACTTTTTGTTTCTTGAAAGCGCTGAAAGGCAGAAATACAATTAATAGGGTTGGGGGACGGGTGCGGCAGATGGAGATAAGCCGTAGGGGTGCGCGAAACTCAGAAACACAGCGGCTAGGGTTTAAAAAAAAAAAATCTATAAAAGGCAGAGAAAGAGAAAAAAAATGAAAAACACAAACTCCTAAACACACAAAAGAGAAAATAAAGAAAGAAAAGAAAAGAAGAAAAAAAAGAAGAAGAAAAGAGTGAGAAATCAAATGGCCTCTTCCTACCCCTTTTCCTTGGATCTCAACCTAGCTCCACCGACTCAGACATGGGGCCAAGCGGCGGCACCAGGTATGGGTGCCCTACTTTGCCTCTTCACGGGGGCCTGTGACTCTCAATGACTCAATACTCCTGGACAACGATGTTGCCATTGGAGTTGGTAGAAATTTAGTGACTCCTAAAGATATACGTGTGTTCGGGATAAGGGATGACAACCGGGTCACGAGTGATGCCCTAGCACTGAGCGTGCAGAGTACAGCATGTGTCACAAGTTTGGGACATCGCCTACTGCGAAGTCCCATGAGGTAGAGGTGCTGAAAGGTCAGTTGGCGGCGAAGTGAAGTATGGTTGAAGAGTGTCAGACTGCTATAAAAAGCTTGAAAAGGGAGAGGGCAAGGATAGTGGAGGTGAATCGACACCAGCTAGAAGTATTGCGGGACGAGAATAAAAGCCTAACAAAGATGGTAGAGTTGTATTCTCGCGACATGAGAAAGCAGCTGGAAGACCTAGACCGACCCGGTAAACGCAAACAAGTAGATCGCGAGAGTAGTTACGCTCAAGCTAAAATTGCGATCTTTGGGAGCTCAAGTGGTGAGCCTCAAGAGGCTGTGCGTGAAGCCCTGGAAGAGGACAGCCAGAGGGCCAAACTCAAAGCTCCAATGGTCGAGACACCAACAACCGAGAAGAAATGATTTCTACAACATTATTGGTGTTTTTATTTTATTTTGTGGTTTTTGGTTTTTGTTATTTCTCTTTTTCGGAAATAAAAGAGTAAGGTTGCAGAAAGAAAAAAGAAAAATAAAAATAAAAAGAAAAAGAAAAAGAAAAAGAAAACACACTTCCCAACTAAAATAAGACAAAGATGATAGCCGAAAGGGAAAGGTAAAAACACAAAGCACTAGAAAATGAAAGTAACGGGCAAAAACATAAAACACAAGAAAACACGGAAAAAAGTAAAGTAAAGTGAAAGTAAAGGTGCTCCCCCTTGAAGCGATTAGGTCGAGCATGCCCGGGAAATCCGAAATGGTGTTGGCTCTCTCTCATCAGCATATGCCTATTTAAACCACGCCTCTACAAGCGGATGATACCCAGCATTTCTTCCTGCAAACTTAAGGAAAAACATCAAAAAATTCATAAGCAAAACAAATGGCATCCTCATGCACTCACCTTGATGACCTCAACCTTGAGTTATCACTTGCACCACCAAATGCCCAGATAAGGGCTCCTCCAACCTCTGTCTTCCCAAACTCCACATATCATCATGGCACAGCCTCAAACTTTGCTGAGGCAATACCGAACCTTTCTGAGGCAATGCCGAACAGGTCAGTGCTGCCTGGGAACATTGATTGGCAGTAAACTCACTCCAGCGGGTCACCTGCATGTGGCACGTAGGTCTGGCAGGATGGCGGTGGATGAGTCCCACAATCTCACTGTGCTCCAGGCGGTCTCGTCTACCAATCTGGGCATGCGACTCCTGGCGAGGACACGAGAGTGTGCAGCACTGAGTGAGGAGGTGGCCTCCTTGAAAGCTCTGGTGGCGGACTCCAGAAACGGCTCTCCTGTGCCAATAAGCAAGTGGAAACACTGCAGGGGAAAATTGAGGAGCATGTAGAGCTGCTGCAGATTCTACAAGTGCGAGCGGATAGAGGCAATTAGCAGAAGCCTCAACTAGCTCAGAATCTGGAAACAAACATGTGATTGAGAAATTTTATGTATGCATTTTTCACATTTGTGTATGTAATCACATGTTTATGAAATGAATAAGTGTTTGAGCTAAATTTCTGTGTGTGCAATCATGAAGCAATCTACTTCCCAAACTTAACAACAAATTAAATACATAAACAAGTAAAAGAAAGCAAGAATTACAGTAATAAAAGAGAAACAAGAAATTCGGAATTAACTTAAAAAATTAAATAAATAAATAAATAAAAATAAAACAAAACAAAACTTCTAAACCTTACCCCCAAACCTAAATCAAACATTGTTTTTAATGTTTCAAAATAAAAGTATAGCAAATGTATGAAATAAGAGGGTAAATGATATAGAAAGATAATACCTGGAAAATATGCGTGCCAATCCCCTTGGTATTTATCCATTGCAGAATAAAAGACAATAAATATATATAAAAAAAATCCAAGCAAAAATAAATAAAGACAAAAATGAATCAAAACACACAAAAAGAAAACTAAAATCTATACAAACACAAAATAAACAGTCAGAAAAAAAATACAAAAAGAACTACACAAAGAAATAAGCAAAAATTAAATTGTTTTTTTTTTTTTTTTTTTTTTTAAACACTCAGTAACTTATTTTAAAAACACATAAATATACAAGCAACTCATGGATGACCAGTTAAGGGCCTCAGAAAAACACAGCCAGGAGATCCGGGAAGGTTGGAGGGGTCACAATGGTCCCGCTTAAAACCCAAACTTCTTAAACACCGAAGGTGTCGCCTATAGAACTCCTAGACACTGTATTGACAAAGACACTCACTGAAGTTACCAAAAGTCATGAGTTTTTTTTAAAAAAATATATATATATTTTTATATTTTAAAAAAATAATAATAAAAAAAATAATAACAAAACAAAAAAAAAAAGAAAGGATTGGAATGCTCCCCCTTGAAGCGATTAGGTCGAGTATGGATGCATTTGAAGGTCGCGACTTCTCCTACTACTCCACATTTCTCCTCCTTATGATTAGAGTTGTCTTCTTTTCCTTTTTTTTTTATTGATACCTATGTTCATGAATACTCAAGTGATGAACTCTAAACGTATTGATGAAGATGTTCGCAATCAAGACCATGGGTCGTGGCTCAAGACGCATTGATTCTCTCTAATATACGTAAAGTGCATGGTTCGTGCTACAATACTTGTGCCCTCCCCATAACTGAACCTAGGTATGGTTCGTACTTCGATTCAATTACAAGGGAAACCCATTAAGTTCAAAGAGAATATGAACATCACAAAAATCCTAATAGCATGGTGTTTACATTAGGTATTCAAGAAACCAATTCACATGGATGGTTCTTACTCCATCCATTTATTGCTTAGGAAAACATGAAGATACACATAATCCCAACAACCTCAAGAAGCATGCTGTCAAAGGTAATCAATCAAGGAAAACACACATCAAGGATAGATTAATTTGGTGAATTGGAATTCATCAATTGTTGTCAAGAAACCAATTCACATGATGCTCACTTAAACAAGTTCAATCATTTGTTGCTAATTAGAAATTATGTTCTTGGTTATCTTACACAACTTTTCAACTTTAGCTACATGCATACAACCTAAGGTGATTAAGCAAAGGAAGCAAACACATATCATATAAGATTCAATTAGTGAATGGGATTCATCAACAACATCTAAAAATTCATACACTCAAAGCATCAAAAATTATATATATTACAAAACTAAATTATAACTAGTGGAAGAATTTAATTAACCAGAATTTGATTAGTTTTCCGTTGCAATCCCCGGCAACGGCGCAAAAACTTGTTGTCACCAAAAGCGGTGTCTTTTAAAATTTATAAACTCGCAAGCGCACGAATCGAATATAGCATAAGCGTGTAAGAGCGAGATCGTACCCAAGGGATTGCGTGTAAAGATAGAAAACCAATTTCACCCAAGTTAATTTCATTGCCAACCTAGTTGATTCAAATGGTGATTTGTTTGTTGATAAAGAAAATTAAATAAAGCATGAAACAAATATGGAAATGACAATAAACTGAAATTAAGATTTATATTTATGAGAAAAATTAATTAAGGTATTAGAATTCACACCATTATTCCATAAGATCCTAATTATTTATCTTTCAATTCCCATGGAGTAGCAATCTAGAAATCAATCTACTGCTTTCTCAAGATTTATCAATTAAGCTTGTACTTTAGATCATAAGTAAATTTTCCTTCCCTTCATAAGTACAAATTCTAAGTATAAAATGTAAACAAAATTATTTAACTACAAAGGATCAAAGTTTCCTAAGCATCCTATGTGAAAAAGTTTATTTGAATAACAAAATATCAAAGAAATTTATAAATTAGAAATATAAACCAAGGATGAATTAATAGATTAATCCAAACTCTTAACTACCACGAATACATGTTATATGTCACAATACATGATAGAAGTGGTGAAAAGAAGATTAATCTATTAATCATGTGAAGTGAAAATTATAATCATTGAACACCACAATATTTGAGAATTGAAAATAAAAACTAGAACTCTATTTAATGATGGTGTTTCATCCAACCTTAGTTAAGTATTTTAAATAGACATAATTAATATTTAAAACAAAACAAAGAAACTAAAATACATAATTTACATGAGAACTAGGAAAGGAAGAACAAGTTTAAAAGAGTTATTAGCTCTTGGTTCTTTCCTTTCCATCATTGTTCTCTTTCTTCCTCACTCTCTCTCTCTCTTTCTCTCTTCCTTTCTTTCTTTCTTTCCTTCTGCTGTGTATCACTCTTGAATTTCTGCCCATATTCTTTGAGTTGCTGCCTATTTATAGAAGCATGAAGTCCCTTTCATTCCAGCTGTATGTGCAATCTGTCCTCTCATGAACCTGTCTTGGTGTTTGACAGCCTGTGGATTGAGTTTTTATCCAATTGCTCCAAGTTTTGGATATGTTTTAGTCGACATCTTATTGAACAAGTGTCATGAAGGATATTTATTCATTTGAGCATGGGAAAATTCGTTTTTCAGGTCTGCAAATGGACTGTACAGCATGAGCTGTAAAAGGCAAAGTCATGAAATCCAAATTGAGTTCTTCCTCTCTTTTTGCAACACATTGCTTATTCCTCCTCCTCCTCATGCCATTGGTGGAAGACACTTAATATCTACATACAACCACTCATTAAATACAAAAACAAAGATTGAAAATAGCCAATACAAATACTCTAATAAATTTACATAATACAAAAGAAAATACTAACAAATATAAATTTAAGGATAAAACTTGTATTTATTTTGTGCTCATCAAATACCCCCAAACCTATATTTTGCTAGTCCTCGAGCAAAAGAAAATAAAAACTAAGTAGAAAAGAAAACTAAACCACTTTCGCAGGGATCTCGATTGCATTTAGCATATGCAACAAGCCTTTAAACCCCTAGGTTACCCTAGTGGACGAGTATAGTCTCGTGAGGGCTTTCATGATGATACCCACAAACATCAAAATGAGAGATTAAAAAATTTATGCTACAACAAAATTGAAAATTTAAACAAATGCTTAACCATCATCAAAGCTATCTGGATTGAAAATTCATGAACAATATTTTAAAAGAGCAAACACGCTTCAAATTAATCCCCACATAAAGTCTTGATCACTTATAATCATTTAGTAAAATTTTTCATTTGTTTCCTTTGGTATTTAAGTGAACCAACACATTTTTAGAGACAAAAGTCAATTTCAATCACAGTAACCTCATTATTTCAATCATTATCAAAATTCAGTGCAAATAACTAACCAAGGCATTTATATACTTTTTTTTTTTTGAATGTGACTGTGCAATATTTAGTTCCATTAAGCTTTCTAATTAACCCATGTAGCGAGATTTAGGCCAACGACTCTCAAACCAAAGGTTTTAAGGCATTAGGTGTAGAAACACCCCTAAGGGCTTATTAACTCGAAAGTTAAAAAGGCCACAAAACTAAACTAGTCACAAAATGTATTTACCTCAAAACTTTACCGTTTGACGCGAACACTCGCTGCTGTTTAGGCAAGAGGCCCGGTTACTAAGTAAAACTCTGGATAAATTAACATCATTATTATTATTTTATTTATTTATTTATTTATTTTTTACGCCAAGGTCAATCAAGAGCAATGTCATCTAACTCTACTTAAAACAACAAAGTTAACTATAATTGATCTTTTCTTTCATTCTCACTAAAGTGTTGATGTGCATGTGAGAGTTCAAAGTATAACTCATGAATTATCCACTAAATAGAAATAAGTGAAAAAACTAAAATTATGGGTTTAAAATTTAATCATATGTTTCCAATCGTAAAAATCATTCATGAGTGTTAAATCTGATTTGATGATAGTAAGCATAAAAATCTAGAGATAACACCTTTTTTTTTTTTTTTTTTTGAAATAAAAACAAAACTACCCTAAAAATTTAAAAACAAAACTTCTAGACCTTACCCCCAAACCTAAATCAAACATTGTCCTCAATGTTGAAGAATTTAGGTATCAACAAAGTTATAACAAGAAATGAAATGGAGTAAAGCAATTAAATAAAAGAACAAACAAGATTTAAAACTACAATTTAGTTGCAAAAACAAAACAAAATCAAACGGAACAAAACCAAACCAAATACAACAGTAAGCCCTAACAACAGTTGTACGCACGCAGAAATCCAGCCCATGAGAACGTCCAAATCAATTTTAAAACCCAACCCAAACGAAAGCCCAAACACTTCTTTTATTATTATGATTATTATTTATTATTAATAAAAATTAAAGAAAACAAAGAAGTGTTGTCAGAAGCGCAAGGAACAAGATTTCTGAAAAGAGAGAAGGGGGCCGGATGTCTCGTTTTCCTGATAGGTCACAGGCCAAAAGAGGTGAGGGACGTGTCAGCGTGTAGAGGCCGCTTTCACATCCCCCAAGCCAGAATTATTGGCTTCGTAGGAAGGCGCGACGACTTTTTGTTTCTTGAAAGCGCTGAAAGGCAGAAATACAATTAATAGGGTTGGGGGACGGGTGCGGCAGATGGAGATAAGCCGTAGGGGTGCGCGAAACTCAGAAACACAGCGGCTAGGGTTTAGAAAAAAAAATCTATAAAAGGGAGAGAAAGAGAAAAAAAATGAAAAACACAAACTCCTAAACACACAAAAGAGAAAATAAAGAAAGAAAAGAAAAAAAGAAGAAAAAAAAGAAGAAGAAAAGAGTGAGAAATCAAATGGCCTCTTCCTACCCCTTTTCCTTGGATCTCAACCTAGCTCCACCGACTCAGACATGGGGCCAAGGGCGGCACCAGGTATGGGTGCCCTACTTTGCCTCTTCACGGGGGCCTGTGACTCTCAATGACTCAATACTCCTGGACAACGATGTTGCCATTGGAGTTGGTAGAAATTTAGTGACTCCTAAAGATATACGTGTGTTCGGGATAAGGGATGACAACCGGGTCACGAGTGATGCCCTAGCACTGAGCGTGCAGAGAGTCCAGCATGTGTCACAAGTTTGGGACATCGCCTACTGCGAAGTCCCATGAGGTAGAGGTGCTGAAAGGTCAGTTGGCGGCGAAGTGAAGTATGGTTGAAGAGTGTCAGACTGCTATAAAAAGCTTGAAAAGGGAGAGGGCAAGGATAGTGGAGGTGAATCGACACCAGCTAGAAGTATTGCGGGACGAGAATAAAAGCCTAACAAAGATGGTAGAGTTGTATTCTCGCGACATGAGAAAGCAGCTGGAAGACCTAGACCGACCCGGTAAACGCAAACAAGTAGATCGCGAGAGTAGTTACGCTCAAGCTAAAATTGCGATCTTTGGGAGCTCAAGTGGTGAGCCTCAAGAGGCTGTGCGTGAAGCCCTGGAAGAGGACAGCCAGAGGGCCAAACTCAAAGCTCCAATGGTCGAGACACCAACAACCGAGAAGAAATGATTTCTACAACATTATTGGTGTTTTTATTTTATTTTGTGGTTTTTGGTTTTTGTTATTTCTCTTTTTTCGGAAATAAAAGAGTAAGGTTGCAGAAAGAAAAAAAAAAAAAGAAAAATAAAAAGAAAAAGAAAAAAGAAAAAGAAAACACACTTCCCAACTAAAATAAGACAAAGATGATAGCCGAAAGGGAAAGGTAAAAACACAAAGCACTAGAAAATGAAAGTAACGGGCAAAAACATAAAACACAAGAAAACACGGAAAAAAGTAAAGTAAAGTGAAAGTAAAGGTGCTCCCCCTTGAAGCGATTAGGTCGAGCATGCCCGGGAAATCCGAAATGGTGTTGGCTCTCTCTCATCAGCATATGCCTATTTAAACCACGCCTCTACAAGCGGATGATACCCAGCATTTCTTCCTGCAAACTTAAGGAAAAACATCAAAACATTCATAAGCAAAACAAATGGCATCCTCATGCACTCACCTTGATGACCTCAACCTTGAGTTATCACTTGCACCACCAAATGCCCAGATAAGGGCTCCTCCAACCTCTGTCTTCCCAAACTCCACATATCATCATGGCACAGCCTCAAACTTTGCTGAGGCAATACCGAACCTTCTGAGGCAATGCCGAACAGGTCAGTGCTCCTGGGAACATTGATTGGCAGTAAACTCACTCCAGGCAGGGTCACCTGCATGTGGCACGTAGGTCTGGCAGGATGGCGGTGGATGAGTCCCACAATCTCACTGTGCTCCAGGCGGTCTCGTCTACCAATCTGGGCATGCGACTCCTGGCGAGGACACGAGAGTGTGCAGCATTGAGTGAGGAGGTGGCCTCCTTGAAAGCTCTGGTGGCGGACTCCAGAAACGGCTCACCGTGCCAATAAGCAAGTGGAAACACTGCAGGGGAAAATTGAGGAGCATGTAGAGCTGCTGCAGATTCTACAAGTGCGAGCAGATAGAGGCAATTAGCAGAAGCCTCAACTAGCTCAGAATCTGGAAACAAACATGTGATTGAGAAATTTTATGTATGCATTTTTCACATTTGTGTATGTAATCACATGTTTATGAAATGAATAAGTGTTTGAGCTAAATTTCTGTGTGTGCAATCATGAAGCAATCTACTTCCCAAACTTAACAACAAATTAAATACATAAACAAGTAAAAGAAAGCAAGAATTACAGTAATAAAAGAGAAACAAGAAATTCGGAATTAACTTAAAAAATTAAATAAATAAATAAATAAAAATAAAACAAAACAAAACTTCTAAACCTTACCCCCAAACCTAAATCAAACATTGTTTTTAATGTTTCAAAATAAAAGTATAGCAAATGTATGAAATAAGAGGGTAAATGATATAGAAAGGTAATACCTGGAAAATATGCGTGCCAATCCCCTTGGTATTTATCCATTGCAGAATAAAAGACAATAAATATATATAAAAAAAATCCAAGCAAAAATAAATAAAGACAAAAATGAATCAAAACACACAAAAAGAAAACTAAAATCTATACAAACACAAAATAAACAGTCAGAAAAAAAATACAAAAAGAACTACACAAAGAAATAAGCAAAAATTAAATTGTTTTTTTTTTTTTTTTTTTTTTTAAACACTCAGTAACTTATTTTAAAAACACATAAATATACAAGCAACTCATGGATGACCAGTTAAGGGCCTCAGAAAAACACAGCCAGGAGATCCGGGAAGGTTGGAGGGGTCACAATGGTCCCGCTTAAAACCCAAACTTCTTAAACACCGAAGGTGTCGCCTATAGAACTCCTAGACACTATTGACAAAGACACTCACTGAAGTTACCAAAAGTCATGAGTTTTTTTAAAAAAAATATATATATATTTTTATATTTTAAAAAAATAATAATAAAAAAAATAATAACAAAACAAAAAAAAAAAGAAAGGATTGGAATGCTCCCCCTTGAAGCGATTAGGTCGAGTATGGATGCATTTGAAGGTCGCGACTTCTCCTACTACTCCACATTTCTCCTCCTTATGATTAGAGTTGTCTTCTTTTCCTTTTTTTTTTATTGATACCTATGTTCATGAATACTCAAGTGATGAACTCTAAACGTATTGATGAAGATGTTCGCAATCAAGACCATGGGTCGTGGCTCAAGACGCATTGATTCTCTCTAATATACGTAAAGTGCATGGTTCGTGCTACAATACTTGTGCCCTCCCCATAACTGAACCTAGGTATGGTTCGTACTTCGATTCAATTACAAGGAAAACCCATTAAGTTCAAAGAGAATATGAACATCACAAAAATCCTAATAGCATGGTGTTTACATTAGGTATTCAAGAAACCAATTCACATGGATGGTTCTTACTCCATCCATTTATTGCTTAGGAAAACATGAAGATACACATAATCCCAACAACCTCAAGAAGCATGCTGTCAAAGGTAATCAATCAAGGAAAACACACATCAAGGATAGATTAATTTGGTGAATTGGAATTCATCAATTGTTGTCAAGAAACCAATTCACATGATGCTCACTTAAACAAGTTCAATCATTTGTTGCTAATTAGAAATTATGTTCTTGGTTATCTTACACAACTTTTCAACTTTAGCTACATGCATACAACCTAAGGTGATTAAGCAAAGGAAGCAAACACATATCATATAAGATTCAATTAGTGAATGGGATTCATCAACAACATCTAAAAATTCATACACTCAAAGCATCAAAAATTATATATATTACAAAACTAAATTATAACTAGTGGAAGAATTTAATTAACCAGAATTTGATTAGTTTTCCGTTGCAATCCCCGGCAACGGCGCCAAAAACTTGTTGTCACCAAAAGCGGTGTCTTTTAAAATTTATAAACTCGCAAGCGCACGAATCGAATATAGCATAAGCGTGTAAGAGCGAGATCGTACCCAAGGGATTGCGTGTAAAGATAGAAAACCAATTTCACCCAAGTTAATTTCATTGCCAACCTAGTTGATTCAAATGGTGATTTGTTTGTTGATAAAGAAAATTAAATAAAGCATGAAACAAATATGGAAATGACAATAAACTGAAATTAAGATTTATATTTATGAGAAAAATTAATTAAGGTATTAGAATCCACACCATTATTCCATAAGATCCTAATTATTTATCTTTCAATTCCCATGGAGTAGCAATCTAGAAATCAATCTACTGCTTTCTCAAGATTTATCAATTAAGCTTGTACTTTAGATCATAAGTAAATTTTCCTTCCCTTCATAAGTACAAATTCTAAGTATAAAATGTAAACAAAATTATTTAACTACAAAGGATCAAAGTTTCCTAAGCATCCTATGTGAAAAAGTTTATTTGAATAACAAAATATCAAAGAAATTTATAAATTAGAAATATAAACCAAGGATGAATTAATAGATTAATCCAAACTCTTAACTACCACAAATACATGTTATATGTCACAATACATGATAGAAGTGGTGAAAAGAAGATTAATCTATTAATCATGTGAAGTGAAAATTATAATCATTGAACACCACAATATTTGAGAATTGAAAATAAAAACTAGAACTCTATTTAATGATGGTGTTTCATCCAACCTTAGTTAAGTATTTTAAATAGACATAATTAATATTTAAAACAAAACAAAGAAACTAAAATACATAATTTACATGAGAACTAGGAAAGGAAGAACAAGTTTAAAAGAGTTATTAGCTCTTGGTTCTTTCCTTTCCATCATTGTTCTCTTTCTTCCTCACTCTCTCTCTCTCTTTCTCTCTTCCTTTCTTTCTTTCTTTCCTTCTGCTGTGTATCACTCTTGAATTTCTGCCCATATTCTTTGAGTTGCTGCCTATTTATAGAAGCATGAAGTCCCTTTCATTCCAGCTGTATGTGCAATCTGTCCTCTCATGAACCTGTCTTGGTGTTTGACAGCCTGTGGATTGAGTTTTTATCCAATTGCTCCAAGTTTTGGATATGTTTTAGTCGACATCTTATTGAACAAGTGTCATGAAGGATATTTATTCATTTGAGCATGGGAAAATTCGTTTTTCAGGTCTGCAAATGGACTGTACAGCATGAGCTGTAAAAGGCAAAGTCATGAAATCCAAATTGAGTTCTTCCTCTCTTTTTGCAACACATTGCTTATTCCTCCTCCTCCTCATGCCATTGGTGGAAGACACTTAATATCTACATACAACCACTCATTAAATACAAAAACAAAGATTGAAAATAGCCAATACAAATACTCTAATAAATTTACATAATACAAAAGAAAATACTAACAAATATAAATTTAAGGATAAAACTTGTATTTATTTTGTGCTCATCACTCCTCTCATTGGTTTTTTTCATGGTTTTTTTTTAATCTTCAGATTCGACACCACACACAGCCCGACAAACCCTCATATTCCACAACTCAAATAATATATTCTCTGACTTATTGGCCTTCTCAGATTTGACACCACAGCCCGATACAGATAATGTTGATAATGAAATTAAGAATTTAAATTACAAAGTTAGTGGGAGTTATGAAAATTCAGTGAATATTCCAATAGAAAATATCTTAGATGGTTGGGTCAATAATGAGAGTACTGCATCCATGTCTTTTTTTTGACATGGAATGGAGTTTTGAGGATGTTAATACATTATTTGTAGATCCGTGGTTTTCAATATATATACGGTACCCAACATTAATTAGCTGAGACTCATATACCACACATTGGATTCAATTGACATGCACTTGCAATTTTAGTTAAGCTATGTGTGGATTATATTGAAACCTAGAAATGTTATAATTCAAGTGTAAACTTACCTAGTTTAAGCATATTATATTGTAGCTAGTGTAAGTTTTATAGTATATAGTGACTAAACCTCTAGTATATATATATATATATATATCATTTTATACCTATAATGTCAGCCATATGAAACATAGTGAGGATCTACTACCCCAAGTTTTATGGTTTACAAAGCTCTTTTATGATTAGGATTATTATGGTATATAATCCTTTCCAAACTGTATTTTGATTATATATTAGAATGGTTGATAATGACCACTGTATCACTTCTTTATCACTATTTTATCACTGCTTTATCACCGCTGTATCACTTCTTTATCACCATTGTATCACTTACCTGGTACTGTAGCACTGTTTGGTTAGAGGAATTTGTGAACTTCCTATATTTTCCAGTTTCGACCTTTGTCCTGGTTTTTACATTTAACTTTCCAACTGTTGATCCAAATTTTATGTTCTTTATATGGCTGGATTCAGCATGAAAAACTAAAGAACCCAACGCAGAACAAATGCCAAAAGCATTTACATAAATGTAGAAAAAGTTTGGAAGTATCTAAATAAAGAAAAAGTGAGTTTTATAAAAGGATTTTTTTGTAGAAATGTCACATGAACTTATACTTTAGTTTTAGTTTGTCACCTTAAAGAAAAATTTAAGAGAAATGTCACTTGAATTTTTCAAAATCTATAATTTGTTATCTAAATTAACACTATCCAATTTTTCATCCATTATTAAGGGTATTTTAATCTTTCTATTTTCAAGAAGAAAAAAAAAAAGCCTTTCTTTCCCTCTCCTCCCTCTGTTTGTTTCTCACCCACAACCTCACCCTCCCATCCTCACCCACAGCCCCAGCCCCACCCTCCCATTCTATTTGATGACTGCATGCCAACTACCTAAGCGAAAAACAAACAGCACATAGAGTGCTCTCCCTACTAACATATAAATAATCCAAACTCTAAATCCTTAATTTATTAAACCATTTATTTTGAAGATTCAGAAGAGAGCAATTTCTAAGATGTGACTCCGATTTGAGAACTGCATAAGTGTGAGAAGAATGGAAGCATTTCAGTAGGGGTGGGCATCTCATCTGAATTATCCGCGTACCGACCGTACGGGATTGACGGTTTTGTTTTGTTTTGTTTTGGTTTGGTTTGGTTAAATAATTATTTTTTAATTGTAATTATTCCGAATTCTTAATCCGTACCGAAACGTTTGGTTTGGTTAACGGTTAACAATATCCCTTATCCGACGGAAACCCGTACCAATCCGATATTTATAATTATTTTATTATTTAAGTACTTATATATGTATCTATTTATTAGTGGTTGGTTATTAAGTTATTGTAGACTGAAAACACTGAAACACTACCTACATTAACCCTAAAATTTGACTTTCCATCTTTTAGTTTCATCCAGCCGTCCTCTAACCCCCAAACATCTTAACTTTCTCCTCTCTCTCTTAGCTTAGCCGCACAACCATCGCTCTCATCTCTCTGAGCAGGTATGTTGACTAAGCATTTTGTAAGACCCAGCCTCATTTCACATTGATTTCAGAGCAACATAAGAAGAACTCTTATCGTTTAAATTTTTTATTCACAGGGTATTTTGCATAAGAAGAACTCTTATCATTTCACACTGATTTCTAGAGGCAACCATCGCTCTCTTATCTTGTACAATTGCTCCAAAAGGTACTTTGCTTTATAAAAAAAAAAAAATTCTTAGCCTAGCAGAAAAAAAAAAAAAAACGAAAAGGAGATGAGAAGTTGCCGAGGGACCTACAACTTTTCTTTCTTTTTTGGTATAGAACGTGGCAAATACAATGATTAAAGCTATATGAATTGGAACATATGTTGACTATTCAAATGTGCACAAGCAATCTTAATATTTAAATATTGTAAGGAATGAATCATTTAGCTTTAATCTTTAGTTTCAATTGCAGAAAGCTATATGTAATATCACTCATGTCTTTTTGTTTAATTTAATTAATTTGTGTTTCAATTGCAAAAACCTTCAGTTCATCTACTAGTCCTATGTCAAACGTAATTGTGGGTTCTTTTATGGATGATGATGTTGAGAAGAAGAAAAAAAGAGTGGGGCCTCCTACCTCAAATGATTGGGATTGTGCTAGAGTCTTGATCAAGTTCTTGAAGTTATACTACGAAGCCACTTTGATTAACGAGTTGCAAAAGGGAGTCAAGGATTTTTTAATCCACATGTACAAAATTGAGACTGGTAAGTAATTTTAATTTTTTATATTTCTTTTGGTTTTCAATTGCATTCATATGACATATGTTTATTTTCTCACTTTCATAATTTGTTTAATGATGTAGAGGTATATTCTAGTTCTCAAATGAAAGAGAAAGTGGTTGCTAGTCCATCTTGACTACATATTGAATGGTATAGTGATGAATAACCTTCCTTAATCTCAAATAACATGCCCATGTACTTGATATTTATGCTTTAACTTTGTTTTTCTTTGGCTACAGTACACAAATCAGATTTGGATTGAAGATTACTAGGCCTCTATGCAGCAATTTTTGGTTCTTTGAAGTGTTTGAACTAATTTCTTATTGTTTTATAACGTTATTTGCTATTTTATTATGTAGTTTCAATGTTCGTTTGTAACTTTAAAATTAAGTTATTTGCTTTTGTATTTTATAAGGATAATTTAGTGTATATGTTCAAGTGAGAGAAAAATAAAATTTTCTGTCTAGAAAAACTTCTTTGGTTTGAAAGAAAGAAAGAAAACTACTCAATCTTAAAGAAAGAAAAGTTATTGCATGATTAAAGACAAAGTTACATTAAAAACATTTCTTTGTCATGAGCTTTCAACTTTCAAGAGAGAAAGTTGCGTACAAAGCATGGGCTTTCAACTTTCAAGTGCTTTCAACTTTCAAGAAAGAAAGTGGCATTGAGCTTTCAACTTTTATGAAAGAAAGTTAAGTTGTTGACAAAATTTTCTTTGACATTAAAAATATTCTTTTGGGGTGATAATACCAAAGGTAGGAAATGCAAAATATTCTTTCACATTAATGCTTTAATTAGTAATTAAGTATGAGGTTCTGCGTGTTGTTTTTGGGATGGGAAAGATTAAACAGCTTGTTGTTGTCACTACTACAAAAGTGGGCTAAAGGCACGACCCAAAGATCACAAAAACAAAGTTCATGTCTTTTTGAATTACATTTTACACAAATATACACAAATACTAGTATTTGTGTGATATGTAAAGAAGACATAATAGTTTTGTGTCCAATGACAATAGAAAAGGCAAATAATTGTGCTAAGCGGTTTAAGCACAAATTTTGTGGCCAAATATCATAGCATAGAGTTTGTCACTACACTTTTTGAATAGTTGAAGCTTTTTTAACCATGAAAAATATACTTTTATGCATTTTTCTTAAATATTGTACTAATAAAAAATTCTAACCATAAAACATTATTTGTGCCTTATACCAATAAAAAAGCATGTCTCTTGTTACTTACACTATTATGACTCAATATTGGGCACGAATATTGAATTTTGTGGCATTGTACCGCACACATTTCAAAGTATGATAGTCTTTATTTTTTTGTTCATAATCAAAGTGTAAGAACCCGGTCCTAAATTAATAGTTAAATATTAAAGTATTCAGGAAAAGGACAATTTTACCCCATGAATGTTTAAATAATTAAAATAAGAGGAAATAAGTTTAAAGTGAGAAAATAAATTTGAAACCTAGAAATGTTATAATTCAAGTGTAAACTTACCTAGTTTAACCATATTATATTGTAGCTAGTGTAAGTTTTATAGTATATAGTGACTAAACCTCTAGTATATATATATATATATATATATATCATTTTATACCTATAATGTCAGCCATATGAAACATAGTGAGGATCTACTACCCCAAGTTTTATGGTTTACAAAGCTCTTTTATGATTAGGATTATTATGGTATATAATCCTTTCCAAACTGTATTTTGATTATATATTAGAATGGTTGATAATGAGTACGACCTTAATTAGAACTATAAATAAAAAAAATTGTTTCAAACTTGAAATATTGTCACTTTGTGACAAAGCTTAAGCATGCCCTTTCAAATTTCTGACTTCTTATTATTTTTATCACCACTACTAAAGTGGGCTAAAGATCACAAAAACAAAGTTCATGTCTCTTTGAATTACATTGTTGTTGTATTTTCTAATCGACACAAATTGATGTGCAAACAACTAATTAAAAATACCCGCAAGTGCACGAGTCTATTGAGGTATAAATTATGCAAGTACGGGGTCGATTCCAAGAGGAATTGTCGGCTTCCTATAAGTTCTAACTTAAGTACGTAAAGAACACTAATTTTACACAACACACAAACACAGTACATATTGAAAACTAAAAATAAATAAAGGAAGGTAACAGAGCGTGAACAGTCGAAAGTCTTTTTCCTTCCGTAACTCTTTAGCTCCCAGCTCTCCTCAATGCTCTCCCCAAATGAATTCCACATTCAAAGGCTGATGCCTTGCCCTTTTGCTCATTCTCTCTCCTCCTTTCCAGCATATCTTTTAATATAAAACAATTACTCTTGTTAAAGCCCTTTTTCCTTGTCCCCTTGCCGTGATGTATTTTGTCTTCACAAAATCCCACTTAACCAAAGTAATTTCTTGTTACCAAATGTTACGGTAACAAGAAGAATAAAGGTTTGGAAAAAAAAAAAACAAGAAGAATAAAGGTGACACTATATAGGTAAAAACTAGCTCAAGACAAAATTCCTGCTGTAACATGTAGGATCAGTTGGATAGACTATACTTGTCCAATGGAGCTCAAATTCGGATAGCATAGAATTTGTCACATATTTGTTTTTTTCATTGGGCCTAAGCGATTTAAACACTATTCATTTTATTTTTTTTCACATATTTGTTTACCTAGACAATTAATTTGGCAAATTTATTTGGTGTGGGAAGTGAAAAATATGACTAAGTATTTATTTTTAAAAAAAATCTGATTTTTTTTGTTTTTTGTTTTATTTTTTTAATTTTTTTTGTTGCTGACGTCATCAATGACGTCAGCCCCCTCGATTTTGGATCTCAGGCTAAACCTGCCCTCGGGCCAGCCCTTCATAGCTGCTGGACTTGCTCTAGCACAGCGAACGCCAAATGCAATGCAGTTCCTGAAATAGTACCATTGTTATTTTGAAAAAAATACGCCTTGAATCAAAACCCCACCCGATCGCAGACTCTGGCATAACCCAATACCCATTGCTCCTCCTTCTCCCCGAATTTGTTCTCCCTCATGACCACCACCCGCAAGCCACACACAGACCCATCTCTCTTCGCCACCCCAGCCACCTACAGAACCCAAAACCATCTCTCTTTGCCATCTCTATCTGGTACACAAGAGAAAAACACGAATCAGAAAGGGTTTACGGAATTCGTAAAAGAGAAGAACCAGAAAAAGAGAATAATGAAACCCAAAAAAAAGAAGAGAAAAGTAGTTCCAATTCGTAGAAGTTCCAAATAGAAAAAAGCTGAAAATAATGAAATCAGAAAAGAGAGAGAAGAAAGAAGGAAAGAAAGAGGAAGAAAAGAAAAGAAGAAAATGAGATTAGAAAGAAGAGAGAGAATAAAAAATAAAGAAGAAGAAAACATTTTACTCTCCCACTTTACATACAGACAATAACAACAAGCTTGGGGTTAATGAAATGATGAATTGACCAAAAAATAAATATTATAATTTTATTTATTTATTTATAGGTTAAATTTTTTTAATTAAATTTAAATATTAAATATTTATTTTTTAGTCCAACAGAGCATCAAACTTCACTGTTTTTACAATCTAACTTCTTAGTCCTACGTAATACGAAACGTAGGTCAGTACTTAATTTAGTTTAGGTCAATCCGAAATAATACAAGATAGTTCCTGATGAATTTAAGAGGAATGCTATTCAAACTCGCTCAAAAGCGATTCTCACCATACTTGCTAGACACGTGTACACACGTTCCCAACGATTCTCCTTTTTATTTTTTTATTCTTCTCTCTTTCTTTCTCTCGGTTGCCTCGCGCTCTCTCTTCTCTCTCTTCTTCTTCTCTCCGTCTCCCTCCCTCTCTTTCTTTTTTTAATTTTCTTTCTCTTTCTTCTTCTACTTTTGTCTCTCTTTTATTCTTCTTCTTCTTGTTTTTCTGACTCCATATCCCTCTCTCTCTGTAAATTTTCTTCTTCTCTCTGTCTCCCTTGAAATTGATACTTAGGTGACGAGGGGTAAATTTAACTAAACAACAAGACACAACAACTCAACAATCAAGAGAACACACAGAGTATGCCACAGAGTACCTGCAGTCCTAGAAGATTACTAGTAACAACCTAGGTGTTGCGTAGATTCAGCTGCACCAAAATGGATTCAGCTACATCCTCAACTTGTGATACTCGCAAGTGCACGAGCCGTTCGGTAGTATAGCATATGTAAGTGCGAGGTCGATTCCACAGGGATTGGTGATTGAATGATCCTGTTCAGTTTTCCTACACAAAATAGAAATGAAAACAAAAGAAGCAAAAAGGGTTTTGTACAGCATTTGAGAACATGGAGAGTTTGGATGAGAATAGAGAGAAGTGTTTGAGAAAGAGAAGGGAGTTTTGGGAAGTGTTTGAGAACTTTGAGAATTTGGAAGAGAGTGTTTGAGAACTTGGAGGATGTTTGAGAACTTGGAGAATGTTTGTGAACTTGGAGAATTTGAGAACTTAGGGAAGGGAGAGAAATGTGTTTGTGAAGTGTTTGAGACATGTAGACTTTGGAAGAGAAGGGAAATGTGTTTGGCAAATTTGGAGGAGAGAAAGGAAACGTGTTTGAGAACTTTAGAGAATTTGATGAAGGAATGAGAGAAGTGTTTGGGAACTTTGTGAATTTTGGAAGAAAGTGTTTGAGAACATGGGAAATGTTTTAGAGCATGGAGAACTTTGAAAGAAAATAGAGAAGTGTTTGGAGAATTTAGAAAAAGAGAAAAGAAAAATGCTTGAGATTTATAGTACTAGGATCTTGTTACAACAATTGAGAACTACAAAAGGGAAACTAAGAGAATTTGAGGGAGAGAAGGGAAGAGAGCTCTAGAGAAGTGTTTGAGAGCTCCCCCCTTGGGGTGTGATTACAAGCTTAGAGAACTTCCCTATTTATAGGCTTAGGGGAGATGAAAATCTGAATATACAATTGAATTCACTAACCACACTAACTTCACCTAACACACAACACTTAATTCACCAACCTAACCTAATACACAATTGCATTTGAAAACAATTCCTCTTGTCTTTAGGCTTAGTGTTGCATCATCCACTTCAACATCTTTCAATTCATTTGGTTGCTGCAAAATTCCACTCAATTATAGGAATTGAATATGCTTCACCTAACTTCCCCACAATCAATAACACCTCATGCATATGTCATGCATGACAATGTATTGCAGCCAGCTTGTGGGCTCGTTTTGGGCTTGTGGCTCCAGTCTGAAAAATCTGGAAAAATATGTATATTGAAGCTCTTTGTCTTATCTTTCCAAGCATATGCAGCCCAACTCAAGGAAAAATCGGAAAGGCCTTCAAATGTGATTTTTGGCCCAGTAACGCAGATGCTGCCGAATTTGACCTTAAGTTGCCAAAACATGTATAACTTTCTCTAGAAGACTCGGAATCATGAACCGTAAAATTCTACAGAAAATAGACTTCCGTAGCTTTCCAATGATGTATGGCTCATTATCTGGTTCTTCTTGAGATAGTACAGTCCAATCCGTGAAGTTGACTGATCTACAGACACCGTTTTGAGCTAATTTGTCCTCAAAATGCAATTAGTGAGTCTCAAGCTTATAACACTGAAACAAGCACAAAATTTATTAAAAGCACAAGTTTAACTCAAAAACATAACCAAATCATAAGTTAGACGGGTACAAAATGATATGTAATTATGCACCGATCACTAGGCACTCAGAAGGACCCATCAATCTAGGCATCCCCTGTGCTAGCAACAACTATGGTGAAAGTGTGTGAAGTCATCAATATCAAGTAAACAGCAAACAGCAGATATAGATGACTAGTCAACCACCAAGAACAGAAACCCAGATAAATTTACAGATATGCAAAACAGGTTTTGTTTACCCAGAAACCCACCATTGGGAAAAAGCTGGAGTCATCAACCGACTAGGCAATCCACTAAATAGAAAAAGATTCTTACAAAGGAATACAAGCAAGCTCAAGCAAAACCTAGATCTATTTAGGAAGATGAGCTTTACCTCCTTTGTGCAATCTTCTTCTCCAACTTAGCAAAGCTCGAAGCTCAGTTCTTCATGGCAATGGCAGCTCCTTCTCCAACTCGATCATCCCATGGCACTAGCTTGCAAGCTCCAACTTAGAACGAAACCAAACTTTGGATTCACGGGAGAAAGACCAATTTCTTCAAGAAACCATACTCTTGAAGAAATCAATAACGAATCCAATCTAGATCAATATGAGAGAATGATTTAAATGTCTCATATGGCAGCTTCGAAGAGGGCACTTCTCATTCCATGTCTTCTTTTGGCATGCAAACAAATTACAACAGGCAATGGGGTTTTCAGGATGCTGATGAGCTTCAATCAGTGGTTTTCAGCTACATTCACCAGCATTCATGAGGTGACGGCCCATCGATGAGTATATTTGTGCAAGCATTCTATATATCATCAGTTATTCAGTTTGGAATTTCAGCTCTGCATAATTGGAATTTCAGTTTGCAAGTGAAGGTGTTCTTTTCCAACAGCAAGTGAATTTTTTCCAATATATTGCAGTAGTGTTGTGTGTAGCACTACTACATTTTACTTTTGCGCGACGGATACGAATTTCGTCGCGCAAAGAATAATCGAGTCGCATATCTATTGGCGCGACGACAAAACTACCGTCGTGGGAACGTTCGTAAAGACTGAGTTTGCGCGACAAAAGAATTTTTCCGTCGCTCCTTATGCGACGAAGACAATTTTCAGTCGCGCAAAAAGAGCGACGCAATAACATTTGTCGCACAAATATTCGTCTCACCATAGTACATGCGACGCAGAGATATCGTCTCACTATAGTACGCGCGACAAGTTATTATTCGTCGCGCTGTTATTGCGCGAACCAGAGAAATCTTCTCACAATAGTAAGAGCGACAATTATATCCCTCGTCGCGCAAACTGGAGCGACGCAATAAAGACACGTCGCACAGTTTCGTGCCAGAAAAATAAGCGCGACCGAGGGATAGAAGCGCGTTTACTTTCGCGCGGCGAAACGTTTTCGTCTCGCAATTAGTTGAGCGACGACAACACGCGACGACTAATGTCGTCGCGCAAACGTATATATATATTTTTTATTTTTTATTTTTCCGTTTTGTTTTGTAATAAATATTTAAATTGTACGTTTTTTTTTTTGCAATAAAATATAGTTTATGTTTTTTTAAATAAAATAAAATAGCAATAAAAAACCATAATGAAAAGATAATATAAATTGATATAGTTCAGGATAAAATGTTTAAAATGTAATTAAGAAAGTAAAAAACTAATTAAAAAATGTAGTAACATCTATGTTGTCATCTTGCAAATGCGGCTTGGAAGTCTGGCCATGCTCTGGTTGAGGGGGCACGGAGGTCGACGGGGAACCAAAATGTGACGGGATTTGAATGCCGGACCGAGAGATGGACTCTATAAGCTGCGACATCTGGGCATTATATGAGGCCATTTGGGAAGCCATTTGGGTCTTAAGCTCGGCCACCTCAGCTTTCAAGGCAATCACTTCCATGTTTGATTGAGACGATGGAGGGGCTCTAGGTTCCCGCTGTCTGGCATTCCCCATCCCTCGACAATATATCCCTGGCCTCCTCCCGAGAGTCTGATCTAAGGTCTCCGTCAATATCTGAAACCCCGCATCCTGTGGAGGATCCACAACATCGAGCGGAGTATCGGGAGGAAGCTGGAGGCGGACTCTTGAAGAACCAACTGGCTCTTCTCCTTCATCATCGTCTGTTTAACATAACATAAAATGTTAATTAAAACCCCTATATAATAACCATGAACTCATGAGTAAAACAATAATACTTACATGAAGGGACTCCGCCAATTCATTCCCGGGTCGAACATAAACGTCGCCAAAGACGTCGATCTCCGGGAATTTGGACCCCCCTTAATTGAACAAGAGAAGAAAATTGTTAGTACCCAAAAAAAAAACAAATTCATATTGATGACATATTAAAATATATAAAAAAACGATATAATTATTACCCCGCCGAGCCTCCATCCGATATGAGAAGGGCCTGGAACCGGAATGATGGAGAAGAGTCTTCTTGTCCCTATTGCCCTTATTTGCTTTCGCCTTCTTCTGTTATACAAAAAATAAACGTATTACTTGAAAATTAAATGAAATTAAAAAAAAGTAAATAAACATTAATAAAAAAACATGTAATAAATTTCAACTTAATATGAAAAAATTACCACATAATCGGACTCTTGAAAATGACCGCAGAGCCACTCCCAACTATCCTCCCGCCCCTCAAGCTCCTTCGGCAACCCTCCTGAAGAGCGACCTGCGGATCATCATATGCCATAAAATGATGGTGCAGATCGCTCTTCCACTGCTTATACCTCTCACTAAAAAGTCTGTTGACGTACATCAACGACTCGTCGGGGAGGTCTCTAAATTGTAGTTCGTCTACAATACATTAATTACATTCATTAAATATTAGAAATATATAAAATTTGAAAGCAAAACAATTAAAAGGCATACATACCGACAGATGTTCGCGCACGACCGTCCGCATCTCATCAGGCATGACCTTCCAAGACTTCCATTTCATCGGACAATGGGTCCGAACGACGTGACCAATGTCGTGGGCCAATGAGCTATGTTGGTCAGCCGTTGGTGCAGCTCGATGTCGCTCGTCATATCCGATGTTGACACGACTGTTGTGAACTCGGGTGGACTTCGCCGTCTTCAACTGGCGACAAGGTCCCGGGTGTTCCTCTTGGCTGCAAACACATATCACATTAACGTTAAATATATAATACTACTAAAATATTAGTCTGAAACAACTGTAGTGAATGAAAATCTTTACCTGGTTGTGAACCCGATGCACCAAGAGCAGCGGACGAAGTCTTGTCAATCATGTGGGGAGGGCGATGACGCCGCCTGGCGCTGAACAGGCTTTGCCACTGATGACTCAGATGACACCGGCCCATGGGAAGCCTGAGGAGAAACCTCCATAACATCCACCTGTGGTGGAGCACGACAGGTGACGTGGAAGCCGGAGGTGGCAAAGGCTGTGCACTCGTCATCGCCTTACGGGTTCTGATAAGATTGGACATCTGCACGAAACAAGCATTTAAAGTACCATATGGGGCAAAATTTTATAATTTCAGAAGAAAAAAAATTAAAAAACCTCAACAATTAATCAAGAACAAACTCAATATCAATGAGCAATCAAGAAAAAAATCAATCAAGAAAACTTAATTGCAAAATTTACTAGAATAATTTCTACCTAAATAAAAGAGAAAAACACATCATTCCAAGTGAAGCAAACCCAAGAACCTAAATTCCAAACAAATTCATATTTACAAAATTAAATTGATGAATGCAATCTGAACAATAAAACAAACCAAAGAACTACAATTCCAAAGTCATTTCAGATTCACAGAATTAAAAAACCTAAGATTGAGTAACAAAACTAACATCATTACCGCAAAGTTACACCTCAAATCACTGCTATTTCTTAATATGGGTTCCCTATATGCGTACATTTCACAAAATTTCAGCAAGAGTAAAGTAATGTAAATCCTAACCAACCATCAGACTAAGCAAAATTTCACAAAATCATCCCTGCATATTAGAATAGGAAAAGAAACTGCACAATAAAAATTCAGCTCCTCTGTTTAACCCCATACTAGAATAATTTCTACCTAAATAAATAAGAAAAACACAAAAAAACAGAGACTAAGCCAATACGTAAAATAAAATTGAAACATGCAATCCAAACCAACCATCAGACTAAGCAATTTCAACACTTACAAATTATATTGAGATATCGAAACAGCAAAACAAAACCACAAATGCATTAACAAAATTGAAAGGAGAGAATAACAGATATTATACCTCCGTAGAGAGGGAGAGAACAAGGGGGGAGTTTGGGTTGGAGAGAGATGGGCAGCTGGTGGAGAACGGATGGAGGTCGGATGGAGGTCGCGTGGAGGTCGGCTGGAGGAGATTCGAGCGCCTGGGAGAAAATTTGGGGAGGAAGAAGACTGAACCAGAGAGTCGGGTTCTGCAGAAAAATATAGATGACCTTGCGCGACGGAGATTATCGGTCGCGCATTTTCATTTTAAACCTTGCGCGACGGATAACTATCGGTCGCGCAAATTAATTTTAAATCTTGCGCGACAAATATTAATAATAACTTCGCGCGAAAAGTAACTTTAACATACGGCGACGCACCATTTCGTCGCGCCAACTAACATTAAGAATTGGTGACGTTGACCAATTCGTCGCGCAAAAAAATATCGCGCAAATATTTTTTTAATGCGCGGGAAATGAAGCGCCACAAATTTTCTCTTTGCGACGAATACTGTCGTCCCGCAAATCATACAGTGCTGCTGCGCGACGTAAGTCTTTCGTCGCGCAAAAATTTTTTAATGCGCGGGAAATGGAGCGCCACAATTTTGCCGACTGCGCGACGTACGTATCCTTTCTTCGCTGACTGCGCGACGCAAGAAACTGTTTCGTCGCGCATATCAGAAACCCTAAACCCTAAACCCCGGATGCTGAAAACCCTAAACATTGCGCGACGCACACTTCCGTCTCGCAAATATGTTTTGTGCGACGAAATATATTCCTCATCGCGCAAATACCTTTGGCGCGCAAATGTTCCGTCTCGCAAATGTTTTCATTTATAACCATTGAATAGATTATCCCATTTTTCTGGATCTCTGAATATTTTTTATTTGCGATTTTTGGGGTATTCGATCTCACAGTGTATGCAAACACGTTTGACGGTTGGATCGCTGAAACGAGTTTCATATAATGCATATACCATCAAAACCCAGTTCATCCTCTAACAATACAATGTTTGTTTATAATTTTGTTATATATACTTTTAGATTTTGTGGTATCCACTAGTGTACACCAATTTAATTGAAGATCAAATTCAGTAATTGAATTCATATAGTGTCAATGAGTCTAGTTGTAAAAAATTATGAAAATCGGAATTTAAATAACCGTTAAATCGTGATATTTCATTTATAACCGTTGAAAACTTTTGTTCGTTACAAGATTTCTAAATATTTATTTCCCGCACAACGAAGGTCGTGACTAATTTCCTGAGATATAATCGCTTAACATTATTTGAGCTGCAAATGAAAGTTGTTATATTTTTTTTCTATTATTGGAATAGTTTAGCACAATTTCCGGACTTCGAAAATGTTTGCGCGACGAATTGTCATTTGCGCGACGACTATGTTCGTCGCACATACCGGTACGCGATGAAAAGAGATTCCCCGTCGCGCAAACATAGACTGGTAATTTCTGAAAATTCGTTATAATTTTATCTTTGTGAAAACTACCATGTGCGACGACAGTAAACGTCGCTATACACTTCTTGCGACAAGACTTTCTTCCCGTCGCGCAAAGAGTTTCCGTATAAATTTTCGATAGTTGTATTTTTTTTTTTATTGGGATGGATATAGCGCGACGAATAGTTGGATTCGTCCCTTAAAGTCATATGCGCGACGAATATCGTCGTCCCGCAAAGTCGTATAGTGCGACGAATATAGCCGTCCCGTAAGTCTTAGTGCGCGACGAAAAAATGTGTTTGTCGCGCAAAACGGCCAGTTAATTTTTTTTTCCAATTTTATTTCTATTCCTGGATTCTCCTAATTATATATTTTTTTGTTTTACAAATTCTAATGATGATGCATAATCCATTGATATAACAAGTATATATATATATTCAAACACGTGAATCTTTGCGAAAATATTTATACTAACATTATTAAATTACAAATCATTTCATATTACTATGTTTTACAATCCTCCTCTGCAAATAAATTATGTTATTCATCATCTGAACTATAAGAATCTTCGTTATCGTCAATGTGATCACTTTGGGTCTCCCAATCCTCCTCCTCCTCCTCCTCATCCTCCTCCTCCTCCTCCTCCTCCTCCATAAGTAGATCATCATCGTTGTTCGGGGCCGTGGTTGGAACGTCTCGCGGAAGAAAACCGAGGTCAATTGTAATTGACTGAATCGGTATTTCTCTTGAACACACTCCTTCAAGTTGAAAGGGTTCTTGTACGACATTTGTATCTACAAGTGTTTCTGCATCATGTTCCATGGAAGATTCGAAACGTTGGTCAGCGACGTCAACGTCGTTGTCAGATGGGTCTTGTTCTGGTATAGCATACACATTCCTCTGATCCATCTGTTGAACAACTTTCCACCCGCTCCCTGCTTTAGAGTCATCTAGATAGACAATCTGTTTTGCCATGTTTGCCAAAATATAAGGGTCGTCATCATACCAAGTTTTGTTGATGTTCACAGATAGTAACCCATGATCAATTTTAACACTTCCCTGCCTATTTGGGTTCGTATCAAACCATCGACACTTAAACATGATCACTTGGTATCGGTCTTTGTAAAGCAATTGCACGACAGTTGTGAGTTTGCCATAGAAATTAATGTCCGTACTTTCGCCTCCACCGGGAACAAGGACACCGCTGTTTTGCGTACACAACTTGTCATCTCGTGTAGTCCCCAAAAATTTGACGCCGTTAACATGACAACCCGAGAACAATTCAGCCCTAATTGGGCCGAATGCTAAGTTATACAACTCTTCACTGTAAGAGGGGGAATTCTCTGATTTCAACTTATTCACCTAATATTAATTAAAAACATTCACATATTAGTTTCATACCAATTAAATACTACAATATATATGTCAAGTACAAAATAGTTATAACTTACATATTCCAAAAACCATTTTGGAAACAATTCACGGTGTTTCTTGGAATACAAATGTGATGGATGTTCTCGCTTCATCATCTCTTCATGCTCCTCTAAGTATGCTATTATCTCATCACAATTGTTCAATACAAACCAATGAGCTACCTCCATGTCATTCCTGGAAAACGACTCTCCTCGTCCAGGATCTCCAAAGGGTCGTGCGCTTTGGGCAAAAATAGAAAGTTGCTCATTTCTCACACCTCCGTCATTATTGCGCTGAGGTCGATTGAAAGCTGTGTCTACATCCTTCAAATACATTGCACAGAAAGTAAGCGCCTCATATTGAACCCAAGCCTCTACAATGGATCCTTCGGGCTTCGCTCTCTGTTGCATACGGTTTTTTCAGCTCACCAAGAAGCCTATCAAATGAAAACAAATTAGCAATATGTGAGTAATGTGATAAACATGCAAACAGAAATAATGAGGATTATATACCTTTCTCCTGGATACATCCAGCGATAGTTGACTGGACCAGCAAGCAATGCCTCTTCTGGCAAGTGAACCATCACGTGAATCATACTCGTGAAGAAAGCCGGAGGGAATATCATCTCAAACTTGCATAAGACTTGGACAATGTCATGGCGCAATTGATCAATGTCTGTCTTTCGCAACGTTTTTGCCGTCAGTTGGGAAAAAAATCTGGACAACAATATGATTGGCTTGACTACATCTTCTGGCAACAAGTGTCGAATCCCAACAGGAAGTAGGCGTTGCATAAACACATGGCAGTCATGACTCTTGAGTCCGGTAAATTTACCTCCGTCAACATTCACGCAACGTGCGATATTAGAAGCATACCCATCAGGAAACTTTACATACGACACAAACTGTAGAAACTCTTTTTTGTCATTCGGTTTCATGGAAAAAAATGCAAGATCCCTTATAACTTTATCACTGGCTCTTTTCACCCATAAACCTCTTCGTATGCCCATTCGTTCTAAATCAAGACGAGCTTTTATCGTGTCCTTTGTCTTTTCCTTGATATCTAGAATCGTTCCAATCAATGTGTCAAACACATTTTTCTCAACATGCATAACGTCGAGATTGTGCCTCATTTTTAGTTTCGACCAATACGGGAGCTCAAAAAACATAGACTTGTGCGTCCAGTTCAAATGTGTAGCAGGTCTAGTCCGACTAACTATTTTCCCGAACGGAGCAAAATCCAAACGACTCAGCTGTTCCAAGTCTAATCACCGGACGATTCTCTAGGTCTTGCACGGCGCTCTTTGTTCCCGTCAAACTCTTTATCCTTTTCCCGCCACTCGTGGTCCCATGGCAACCATCTTCGATGCCCAAGATAACACACTTTTCCAGCGTGCCAACCAGAAGTCACATCTTCCTTGCATACAGGGCATGCCATATAACCCTTTGTGCTCCACCCCGACACCATTGCATATGCGGGAAAATCATTCACAGTCCACATAACTGCCGCCCGCAAAGTGAACATCTTCCCGATGGATTTATCGTACGTGCGCACACCGTTTATCCATAAATCCTTGAGCTCATCAACCAACGGCCTTAAGTACACATCGATTGACCTTCCAGGATCCTCAGTTATCAAAACAGTCATCATCATGTACTCTTTTTTCATGCATTTCCAAGGTGGCAAATTATATGGGAATACGAAAATCGGCCAAGTGCTGTGGTGTTGGTTTAGAAACCCGTACGGATTGAATCCATCTGTGGCAAGTCCCAATCTAACATTCCGGGGATCAGCAGCAAACTCGGGGAACGTTCGATCGAACTCTTTCCATGCCTCCCCATCTCTGCAGGATGCCGCATCACATCGTTGTCTACCCATTTTTCCTTATGCCATCTCATGTCTGTGGCAGTATGCGTCGACATATACAGTCGCTGCAATCTTGGTTTCAGGGGCAAATAACACATGACTTTTTGTGGAACCTTAGTCATTCTATTATGAGATGTCTGTTTGAACCTCGACTCATTGCATATAGTGCATGTATCCAACGTTTCATACTCTTTGTAGAATAACATGCAATTGTTTTTGCAAGCGTGAATTTTTTCATAACCCAATCCAAGACCACTCAACATCTTTTGCGCATGTCTGTGGTCTTTCGGCAAACAATTGTCCGTTGGAAGCATTTTCTTGAAAACCCCCAAAAAGTAATCGAAAACACAGATTCGACATATGATACTTTATTTTTCCCTGCATTAGCTCCACAATCGCCGTGAGAACGGAAAAGCTCTCGCACCCGGGTATAACTCTTGGTTGGCATTTCTTAACAGGTTTTCATCCTGTTCGAACTCTGCACTGTCCATTTGTGTAGGCACGTCATCTTCTCCTTCCTGATTGCTGCTGGTCGATGCAAATGGAAATGCATCATTTATAATATCCCTAACTTGTTCATTATGATCAACACTGGGTTCAACATTATCTACTCTTATGGCCCTTGAAGACGAAGCAATGTCTAATTGTTCCCCGTGATGGTTCCAAGTGATGTATGTCTCAATCATTCCATTCCTCACTAAATGAAATCGAACATTTTCAATTGTGTCCCACAACGTGTTGTTACAACTCCTACAAGGACAACGGATTCTAGTTGCACTCGGGTTGTGTGTCCGTGCAAAGTCAATAAAATCCTCGATTCCATCCAAGTATTCGTCTGCGCACCTATTCGGGTTCTGATCCACCTCCTGCTCATCGTTCCTGGAACCACAATCACAATACAACAATCATGTTGTATTCGTACAAAATATTTCCTTATGCCTCCGGTAAGGGCCTATCTCATTCAGAAATACATAGTCACGTCACGTAATTTACAGCTACATGAGATTAGATTTTGACGAGGATGAATTTCGGCAGCATCTCGGTACAGTTCTTGAGGTGTACCATAGATATTAAATACCTACGTACCACCCGAAGAACGTACCGAGATGACATCGAAATCTCCACAATCGAAACCTAATCCTGGAGCTGTAAATTACGTGACACGACTATGCATTTCCAAACTGTCCAAAATATGGGACAATTCAAGAATTAATTGGACCGTAGTCGTGGTTTACCCCACCATGAGCGGTCCAACTAACATCGAACGAGAACTAAGCTTTATCAAAAAACAAATTGGACGAAGTTAATTGAAATTAACTTCGTACATCAACGTATATGCATAATTTAACAACATCTTATAAATATAATTTCATAAATCAATATAAACATAATGTAATAAAAAAAATTAAAAATTAAAAAACGACATAAATACCTTATCAATTGTTCTCCACCAATCACTAATAACATATAATATCCCTATAGACAATAAAATGAATAGTGTTAGTATAAATTTACATTAATACTTTTAAACTAATGATAAAATATACATACCCAATGAACTTAGCAGTGGTAGAGATAGTTCAACTCATACAGGAAATGAAATTGAATATGGGAGCAAAACGTTTGAGAGAGAGGAAGAGAGAGGGAGAGGTAAGCTGCAGATTTTTTTTGCAGTTTGCCTCTGCTACGGTGAATTTAGGCAGACAAAGTATCTTGCGCGACGGATGGACATCGTCGCGCAATAGTTCATCTCTAGCGACGCATATTTTCGTCGCACAAAGACCATACCATCGTGCCTCAAAACGTATGATTCTTGCGCGACGAACATATTCATCGTCGCTATTTTAAATATCGTCGCAGCAACAATTTCCGTCGTCGCGCAAATATCATTATCCGACAACGATAATTGCGACGGTCAGATTACCTTATTTTGCGCGACGCGCATTTTATCGTCGCATTAAACATATTCATTCGCGCAAAAAAGCTCTCCGCAGCGATCATATGCGACGATTACCTGTCTTCGTCGCTGTGAATATCGTCACGCAAGAGTACAAATCGTCGCGTAATTTACTTTGCGCGACAAAATATTAATTGTCGCGGGAAGATGTCTTGTGCGACGATATGTTTTCGCGCAAGGGTTTGGCGCCAGAAAATTTTTTCGCGGTTTTTCCTCCTCTTGGTTTATGCGACGACCGTCTGCATTGTCGTGCTAAATAGTTTTGCGCGACGATGTGATGTCGTCGTAGAGTTTTGCGCTGCGGATATGGTTACCCGTCGCGCAAAAGGTTTATATGCGACGAATTTTGTGTCGTCCGCAAAACCTCGTCGTGCAAATAGTGAAATGTAGTAGTGTAGGTTAATTAGCATGTGCATACAGGCTCTAATTTGAGTTTGTATTTGGAAATATGATGATGATTTCAATTATGTATTTAAATATGAGAAGACTTATGTATATATTTAATGTAATATTACATTCATATTTGGTTTTTTTATACCATATTTATTTTTTGTTCCCAAATGCCCACAAAACCTTAATTTTTTTAGTGTTGTCATATGACGTCGTTTTTTTAATACATTATACATACACATATGAAACAGTAAAATAATTTTTAATAATACAGACAAAATATGTAATACATATTTTTCACCAAAAAATAACTATTTAAAAATGAAACTAAAAACTACCGAACTTTGTATTAGAGCGACGACCAATATGGTCGCAAAGTTGTATAGTACGAACATGTTATTGGCGACAGATGAGTTTTCTATTAGCGACGATGGACTGTGGTTGGAATTGATAATCGGCAACGATTTGGATTTTCTCGTTGCCAAATATTCAAATTAACCGCCAAGGGGCACTCAGAAGACGCATTAGCGACAACTATTTTCAAAATATGCGACCAAATGAATTGGTCGTATGACAACATGCATGACCAAATGTCAATTTCGTGGGTAAACATATTCTACCACGCACTTTCACCGACGACCCAGGGCGACAAAGTAGTTTGGTCATGCATGGCCCATGGTGACCAAAATAGAACCATTGGCGACGAAAAGTGTTTGTTGCCAATTGTGTTTTTTCTTGTAGTGGAAGTTGATGGCAGACTTTGCAGTGTCCATGTACAACCTGCGAACCCACAAGAAGTTGTTCATAGTGAGAGTCGTCCGTGGCGACACCCAAATCGTCGCTGGCCAGAACTATAGGCTTGTCGTTTTGGCCAAGGATGGACTATCTTTGCCTAACTCCACCGCAGATCATGCCCATTATGAGCTTCGTGTCTATGAGAAGCATTGGGAGGATCTTTGGAAATGGGTCTCTTTTCGTCAACTCGACAATTAAACAAAATTAATAACGTAATTAATATCTTTAAATTCCTCCCTAATTATAATAAAGACCCATTGTATTGAGGGATATAGTGATTCTTCTAAATAATATTAATGGTAAATTTTTTTACCCCTATCTAATTTTTCCACTCACCTTATCTTCCCATATGGATCCTAGCCGCTGCATTTAACATCGGTACATTTACACGCTTTTAAAAGAATATAAACCATTAGATTAATCTAATTATTTTAATAAGTCCACATCATAAAACTTGAATTAAATTAAAAACTAATTAGTTGCACCTTATTATTTTCCAACCAGCCACATGTAAATTTGAAAAAACACAAACCTATATTTCCACTCACCATTATTCCTAATTCCTAAAATACCTTTTAATTATTAATTTAAGCAACCAACCCCCACCTCCTACCCCGCAACCAATCTGATTTTCCCACCCCAACCCCACTCCTCCTTTGCTGGCGAGAAGAGGGTACTACTTGGTTTTATTTTATTCTAAAATCTTCTTGGCAATACTTTGTGGTTTGTGCTTTTTGAGCTTATAATAACCTCAAAATTGGGATTTTGTTGTTATTAATATTTCAAAAATTCATATGAGGTGGATGATAATATTGATGTTTTATGAATTTGGTTTGATGTAAAAATATTTGAATTAAGTGAGTTTAATCAAATTGGGACAAAAATACCCTTGTGATTAAGTTTACAATTTTTCAAAGGAAGTACAAGAAATTGAAGTGAGAAAATTATGATTTTTGAATTGGAAAATCGAGATTGATCTCACAAACGCGTAGGCGCAAACGGTTCGTGAATCCGAGTTGAAACGAAGAAGTTATGCTCGTTTGAAAATTTAGGGACTTATTTGCAAAAACCAAACAGTGACAGATTTTGGTTTATAAATTGTGGAGGGCTACTGTGCAATTCAGATTTCTCATTTTGGTCCCCGGAGGTTTGAGAGCTCGTCGGAGAGACGATTTTCGGCGGCTGCTGCGGCGGCGTACGGTGGAGGTGATCGACACCACTAACTCAGATAGAGAGCCTGCTATCTTGTGAACATAACCCAAGAAGAATCGGAGTCATCGGAGGTGTCGTGAAGGTACGGTGGTGCTGCAAAGTTGGTTCGTCAATAGTAAATTCAACAACTTCAACCGGCGGTTTGAGCCACTTACACTTCGAATTGGACCTTGAGGTAAGAATTAAAGTTGTTCTACTCAGTATTACTAACATTTTGGTGTAGGTCTTGACCGGCGATTCTAGGGTTGGTCAATCTCGGAATAGTACCTGGACCACCAGGACGGTGGCGGCGCGTCGCGGCGCACGGTGGGGATTCTGAGTTAGGGCTTTAGAGACAGAATGTAGTCCTGGAGTTACTGAACATGTTAGTATGTTTAAATTGTTGAGATTCCATCGTTTAATCGACGATTCGGAGCCTCACAAAACTGGACTATTGATTGAAGATGATCGGACCGTTGGATCGTATCCAATTTTAATTATGTTGTAGCTGGTGTTGTGAGGAGTCTGTAGGTTCAGACAGATTGACGATCGGACGTCCTGATCTTAAGTTATTAAATTTCAAAGTTAAGGCGAGCGATCGCCATTCGATCGTGTAATATAGAATAATCCAACCGTTGGATTGGGCCCAAATTGTCGCAGGGAGATATGGGGACTATTTAGAGTCCATTGGTGTGATCGGATTTGGAATTCGAGGTTGTGGGCCCAAGGCGGATTTTTGGGGTGTCGGTTAGACATGTGGGACCCACGGGACCCAAATAGTTACCTTTTGGACAATGGGTGTCATTGGTCATGATTTGACGTCGACAACACGTACGTCACAGTTTTGAAGTGGTCGGACGAGACTTGATCGCTTTGGATCCCGGTTAGTCCAAAGGGCAATTTCGTCATTAGATACGAAATCTTGGATTTTGGAGTTTTGTGCTAAGTTGAGCTATGTACTTTGCTTAGGTACTATTGGGGATTGAGTTGCTCGTTGAGGTTTGAGATTGAGAATTCGTTAAGTTGTTGAAGACGCAGCTTGGACGAGAGGTGAGTAAAATCATCCTAATTGTGAGTAAAATCACGAATTATTATATTTATTATAATGTGATCTTGGAGAATGTTAATGGCTATAATTAACATGTTGGTTGTGATTTTATAAAAGGTTTTAATTGATTTAAAACACATGAACTTGTTCTTCAATGGTTCATGAGGTAATTGAAATCTATTTTGTTTTGAATTGATTAATATTATTGGAGATTTTGGTGTTTAACCATATAACATATGTTGAGGATGTATGGTGGAAATTCATTCGTGAATAACCACATAAATATATATAATAAATATATATTGCTGTGATTGGTGTATTTGGCTATAAAACAATGTTTAATGTGAAACAACATTTTATATTGTTTTGGTGTTGGTGTTTTGGTGTTGGAGTTTTGGTGTTGGAGTTTTGGTGTTGACGGATTTAGGTGAGAATACCTTGAATCCCTTCTGAGTTTGTCAGGTGGGCATTCTCGTGGCAAATAATGAGGGATAAATTACCCTAGGGAGCAAGACCCAAGAACAGTTAGAGCTCTAGTCTGGCGCCATCTAGTACTCATGACTGGAGTGTAATCATGAGTGAACACTACTTTGGAGTTTTGTAGTGTTATAGATTAGAGGTTCATAGTATTCTCTCTTCTATCTGTCAAATAAATGACGTGTGAAAACTACTTTGAAATAAAGAGTTTTGGTGTGGTCACAAGTGGTGATCGAAAAGGTTCTTTAAATAAAATAAAAGAATTGTGTTTGTGGTGATATTGATGTTTATGATTACCTTGGTTATACAAGGATTGTGGTGTGCTAATGAAAGTGCATGTGTTTGTATATTATGTGTAATTTGACATATTATACTCTGGACGTGGTTTACTCATACAAGCTTTAGAAAGCTTCCGGGTTGTTGTTCTGGTGAACCCGGTGCACTATTCAATGGTGTAGGGGAAAATCCTGCAGGTGGTAGAGACCGTGGGCAGGAGAATTAAGGTGAGGAGCAGGAGGCTCTTTGGTGGTCCCACAGAGTGCAAAGTGTGGTGTGAGAGTGTTGGTGAGTGTTAGACTTCCCTGTGTGAATGAGCTCTAAGGAGCAGATTATGTAATATTATGATTGTTCATTTTATTATGAAAGTTTGTAATGTAATATTTGACTCAAAAGAGTTGAGTCATTATTGACATTGTGGTTCGGAACAGTGGTGTTGTATCAAGAAAGAAAAGTTTAAATTTCTAGGTACTTTTGTTGAAGGTTCCGAGCTTCGCGTCCCGGATTGTTGGTTGTTCTGTTTAAATTTGCAGATTAATTGTTGTTGAAAATTCGGGGCGTGACACACTTAGTGTGGTTGTGGGGTTTGATTAATTTTTTGGTTTGAATTGTTGTGGGATTAGGGTGTGCTTGGTTGCTGAGAAAGTGAAGGAAAGTGAAGGGAATTAAAAATGAGAATTACCGTTTTATAAGAAACTGAGTATAAGAGGTGTTGAATCGATAGTTTGCTTAAGGCAACGGAGAATGTTCTCTTTATTCAAGAAGTTGTACATATTGCTTGTGTTTTTTGTTCAAGTCCTGGAGGGAAAGTCGAATGTCCATGTATGAGACATGTTCAGAAAGTTGACTCTTTATATTTCCTCTTCTTGCAATTTGATCTTAGATTAAAAGGTTTGGTCATTATTTGATGTTGGTATTGTTTAACAGTTAGATGTTGGAATCTATGTATTTTTTGTCTATCTTATAATTTATAATTTATTTGCTTTAATTTTGTAAAATAGAACTTATTTGTGTCAATAATTATGTCAAATTCAACATAACTTTTATTTATTCATTTATGCCTATGCGAATCATCACCGAAGTTAGTTGTTGTGATATTTCATATTTGACAAGATCCGTTCAGGCACTACTACAAAAAAGGCAAAAGACGACGGGAATTCACCGTCGTGTATTGAATTTTCAAACCGTCGTGAAATCGACCGATATCTATTTGGGTGTCAAACTACGACGGCTTTTCACCGTCGTTGTTTATCTGTAACGACGACGGTTTTTAAAGAAAAGCGTCGTTATTTAGAGGTAAAAATCGTTAATTATATGAGAAAAGACGACGTTTTTTAATAAAACCGTCGTGTATTGTATGTAAAGAGGACGATTTTTTATGAAAACCGTCATGGATTGTTTATAAAGATGACGGTTGTTTATAAAAAGGTCATATTTACTTAACAATAGACGACCCTTTAAAAAAAAAACCGTCATCTTTACATATAATAGACAACCATTTTAAAAAAAAACCATCATCTTTATATATAATAAACGACGGTTTTTATAAAAAGAGTCATTTTTACATATAATAGACGACGGTTTTTATAAAAACGTCATCTTTACATATAATAGACGACGATTTTTTTTAATAAAAAGCGTCATCTTTACATATAATAGACGACGTTTTTTTAAAAAGTGTCATCTTTACATATAATAGACGACGATTTTATAAAAAACGTCATCTTTACATATAATAGACGACCATTTTTTATAAAAATCGTCATCTTTACCTATAATAGATGACAATTTTTTTATAAAAACCGTCGTTAATTATCTGTAAAGACCATAATTTATTATAAAAACCGTCATCTAATAAGTTTCCAAACTGCTACATTTTAGTTCTTTTTGATTTCCTATGATGCTATACAACGATTTTAACTTGAAAACCAACCATAATGCTTTATTAATGAATATATACACTCAAAAATAGTTTCTTTCATAAAACTTGAAGATTCAATAGTTATTACATAGTTAACCAATCTTTATTCTACAACAAACATAATTCCTAACAAGACCTACGTACTCATAATCCAAGCATTCCTCATCCAAACATACAAATGATGCACAACTGAAGTCTCCTCCATCATCCCTGTAAATAAATCAAAATGACAAAAAGAGAGAAAAAAAAAAAAACTAAGATTAGAAACATAAAAAATTAGGTGGAAGAGAAATTTTACCATTGGTCCATATTTCCATAGAAAACTTGTAAAATGAGCATAAAAAAGACCATTGAGAACCTGCAAATTTTCAACAACAAAAAAACATACGACTCACATAGAAAACCTGCAAAAGAAAAAGTTATAAATCTGCAAGCTTCCTCCTCATTTCCTGATAACCAAATCAGAAAATCTAAAAAGAAACCAGAAATATAAAAAAATATGTAAACAAACCAGACAAATCAAGAGAGACAAAATATGAAATTAGGGAGACAAAGAATATACCAGAAACGCAAGATATAGAAGGGTATTAAGAGATTAGGTGACTTTCAAATCAAACCTTTCAACAAGCTTTGATACTCAAATACAGAACATCCCTCTACATCTTATGGATCTGCGAAGACCTTAATCTCTCAACTCCTTCATTGATATCGATTTTTTGATGATTTTGTAGAGAGTTTCATGAGGGTGTTTTAGAGAGTGCAGGAGGGTTTCAAGGAGGGAGAGATAAGGTTTTCAGAGACAGGGGAAAATCTGAAAATTTGTCGAGCGCGAATTCACTTAAGTAGCCTTTTTTTAGCGTGTTTTAAAAGACGGCGCTTGTTAATGAGAGATAAGGTTTTCAAAAACGGGTGAAAATTTGAAAATTTGTCGAGCGCGAATTCACTTAAGCGGCCATTTTTTAGCGTGTTTTAAAAGACGACGCTTTTTATAAAAAAAATTGTCATCTTTACATATAATAGACGACCTTTTTTTATAAACAGCGTCATCTTTACATATAATATACGACGGTTGTTTTATAAAAAACCATCATCTTTACATATAATAGACGACCCTTTTTATAAAAAGTGTCATCTTTACATATAATAGACGACGGTTTTTTATATATAAAAAACGTCATCTTTACTTCATAATAGACGACCCTTTTTTAAACAAACCATCATTTTTACATATAATAGACGACACTAGTGGATACCACAAAATCTTATGTTATATTTAATGAAAGTATAAATAAACTCTTAATTGTTAGTAAATATATTGTTTTGATGGCATACGCATTTTAAGAAACTAGTTTCAACGATCCAACCGTCAAACTTGTTTGTTTATACTTCGAGATCATGTACGCCAAAAATCGGAAAAAATAAACATTCAGAGATCAAGTAACGGGACAAAAAATTCGACGGTTATAAATGAAAAATCATGATTGTACGGTTATTTTAACTCCGATTTTGATGATTTTTTACCGCTACACTCCTTGACCCTATATGAATACAATGAGTGAATTTGATCTTCAATTTAAAATATTTACACTAGTGGATACCACAAAATCTTATGTTATATTTAATGAAAGTATAAATAAACTCTTAATTATTAGTGAATATATTGTTTTGATGGCATACACATTTTAAGAAACTAGTTTCAACGATCCAACCGTCAAACTTGTTTGTTTATACTTCGAGATCATATACGCCAAAAATCGGAAAAAATAAACATTCAGAGATCAAGTAACGGGACAAAAAATTTCGACGGTTATAAATGAAAAATCATGATTTTACGGTTATTTTAACTCCGATTTTGATGATTTTTTACCGCTACACTCCTTGACCCTATATGAATACAATGAGTGAATTTGATCTTCAATTTAAAATATTTACACTAGTGTATACCACAAAATCTTATGTTATATTTAACGAAAGTATAAATAAACTCTTAATTGTTAGTGAATATATTGTTTGGATGGCATACGCATTCTAAGAAACTAATTTCAATGATCCAACCGTCAAACTTGTTTGTTTATACTTCGAGATCATATACGCCAAAAATAGGAAAAAATAAACATTCAGAGATCAAGTAACGGGACAAAAAAATTCGACGGTTATAAATGAAAAATCATGATTTAACGGTAATTTTAACAAACCATCATCTTTACATATAATAGACGACCATTTTTTATAGAAAGCGTCATTTTTATATATAATAGACGACCCTTTTTTATAAAAAGTGTCATCTTTACATATAATAGACGACCATTTTTAAAAAAACCGTCATCTTTACTTCATAATAGACGACTGATGAGCACATAAACTATCACATTTATTATCCCTAAATATATTTGTTAGTAATTGATTTTCTTACAATTTTAGTTAATTAGGTTTGTTTTTCACTTTTGCACTTGCTTACATACCCATTACATAATTGATGATGATTTAATTCTTTTATCTTAAGGTTGAGGAATTATCAAAGGGAGACTTGGTGGCATTAAACAATTTGTAGTTGGGAATGACCAAATGAATGATGAAGATTAGTGCCACACCAAGGCATAAAAGAAAAGAAGCAATGGATGGAGCAACCAATGAAACAAAAAGATGAAGAATTTGGAGAATGGAGTCATCAACACTATGGAATAAGTAATGGAAGCAAATTGGCAATTGGTTTGATGGCAAGTGGAATACATATTAAATTCATGAATGGAGGGATTTGATGAATTTAGAATTGCTCCCATTTTCCTATAAATAGGAGGAGCTATGGCATTGTAAAATCACACCAAGCTCACAATCTTCTCTTGAGCTCTCTCTCCTTCCTCCAATTTTTCTAGTTCTAAATTTCTGTTTTAGTTTTATTTTATGGGGAACTAACTCCCTAACTAAGGCTAGGGAGAAAGCTTTTAATATAAGTGTGTAATTTTTATTAGTTTGATCCAAACTTAAGCTTTAATGTGATTTTGTAGTTTTTGTTCAAATGGAATTTGTAGTTTTCTTTTTAATTAATTGATGAATGTTTGATAATCTATTTCATGGGTTCAATCATGTTTTTCCCATTGTGTAGTAAAAACTTTCATGCTTTTAAAAGAGAAGAGAATTACTTAAGATTAATAGAATTTTGATGAAGATTATTTTTTGATAGTTTGTTGCCAATGGTACAAGTTATGCTTAGAATACTTCTAAAGGAAATTAAAAAGAGCTTTAATTATTTTGAACAACTACAATGGAAAATATTTTGTGGATCAAATTAATAAGAGTTGCATGCTTATGTTAAAAGTGGAACCCCAATGCCTTAGTGTTTTAATCAATTAAATTTTCTCTAAATCAAATCTTGCATAAATATACCTCTCAATCATACTTGTTCTTTTTCATCTCTGTTATTTTCTTTACACCTGCTCTCTCTGGATACGACACTGGACTTCTGAGCTACACTGCTATATCGACACCTCCCTTGGGTTTTGCAAAGTGGTGCGAACAACGACCCTTTTTATAAACAAACCATCGTCTTTACTTCATAATAGACGATCCTTTTCATATAAAAAGGGTCGTCTTTACTTCATAATAGACGACCCTTTTTATAAAAAAACGGTCGTCTTTACTTATAATAGACGACAATTTTCACATAAAAACCATCGTCTTTACTTCATAATAGACGATCCTTTTCATATAAAAAGGGTCGTTTTTACTTCATAATAGACGATCATTTTCATATAAAAACCGTCGTCTTTACTTCATAATAGACGACCCTTTTCATATAAAAAGGGTTGTCTTTACTTCATAATAGACGACCATTTTCATAAAAAAACCATCGTCTTTACTTCATAATAGACGACCATTTTCATATAAAAAGGGTCGTCTCTACTTCATAATAGACGAACCTTTTCATATAGATGACCTTTTTTATAAAAAAGCGTCGTCATTACATATAATAGACGACCCTTTTTATATGAAAAAGGGTTGTCTTTACTTCATAATAGACGACCATTTTCATATAAAAAGGGTCGTCTCTACTTCATAATAGACGACCCTTTTCATATAGATGATCCTTTTTATAAAAAAACGTCGTCTTTACATATAATAGACGACCCTTTTTATATGAAAAAGGGTTGTCTTTACTTCATAATAGACGACCCTTTTTATAAAAAAAACTGTCGTCTTTACTTCATAATAGATGACCATTTTCATGAAAAAACTGTCATCTTTACTTATAATAGACTGCAGTCCTTTAAAAAAGACCGTCATCTTTATGTATAATAGACGACAGTTCTTTCAAAACAACCATGTCTTTACCAAAAAAAGGACCCTTGATTTTTAAAAGACGACGCTTGTCATACCTGCTGTCGTTGTTTTTTTGGTCAGATTTTAACTCTGAAAGAAAACCTTTTTAATAAGACGACGCTTTTTTATTTGTGTGCGTCGTTATAAAAAAAATTCAACAGTACCTCCGTTTTTTAGTTGTTTAAGTCACTTATCCACGACGGTTTTTTGTTACCGTCGTCTTTTTAAAAACAACGACGGTTTTTTGTTCTACCGTCGTCTTTTTCTGGTCGTCTTTTTCACTTTTTGTAGTAGTGTGGATTCCTCTTTGGAATCTATGACGAATCTTGCTTCCGGTTCTGCATCTAAATGATGCGGGACTCACTTTTTTAAAAAGCCCTTTAGTCCTAATTTAAAAAGCCCTTTAGTCCTAATCTGAGGCCCACCAAATACACCTTCTTAACTAGGCTTCCTGAGACCCGTGTGTGAAGTGGGGGGGGGGGGGGACAAATAATCCCCTCCTCATCACCCACGACTTCCTCCCCCTCTCCATGCCTTCGTCCCGGCCATCACCTCCCACCCCACCACACACCTTGTCGTAGCCATCATCTCCCACCTAAGCACACACCTCGTCGTAGCCATGGCCTCCAACCCTCATCCCTGTCAGCTACTCTCTCTCTCTCTCTCTCTCTCTCTCTCTCTCTCTATATATATATATATATATATATATGCTACAAAACCCAAATGAAGCAAATAAATCAATAAATTCAAATGGCTTTTTCTTTTTATGAAATTGGGGAAAGAACCTCATAAAACAATAGCTAACCATCAAAGAACCCACCCAGGCAAGAGCCTCCTCAAATAAGCAAATTCCCAAATTTAGATTGTGGGGTTTGGGTATGTGGCTATTGAAGAGAGGGGAGGGTGAAGAGAGAAATAGTGAAATAGGAAAAATGAAGGAATATAAAATTTTGAAAATTAAGAAGCAGCAGACAAATAGATTGAGAAGAATAGGAGAAGGAGAGAGGAGGGAGAAGAAGATGAAAAAGACGTAGGGAGGAAGAAGAAGATGAAAGAGCAAAGAAAGAAAGAAGCAAAGTAAATAAATAAATCCACTTGCCTTCTTTTTAAAAATTAAAAAAATTAAAAAAATTAAAAATTTAGTCCTAGTCCAATTGTGCACCAAATGCAGTACAATTTTATCCAGCTTATGCCAGGCCAAGCCAATCCAAGATAGTCCTAGTATTTAGTCAAGTCCATAGAAGTCCGACGTACCAAACGAGTCCATAAAGACTTCGAATTCTGCCGAAATTTCGGCACAGCCTCCCCTGTAAATTGAATATCTCCCAATTTACATTACATACAAACGAGCACAAAAAATATCCTAAGTTGCAACATGTAGAGCAACTAAAGATTAAACTTACAACTCAGGGAAGAAATGTAGAAGGTAGGAAATGATAATCAGACATTCCTATGGGGCGGACAACGATGATGCCTCCACGTGGTTGACAGGACCCACCCCAATCAGACATTACTAAAAAGCTATTTAACCCCAATTTAAACGGATAAACTAATTGACTTCTACCAAAATTTCGGCAGAGTCTTCTTTGTAACAGGAACAATTCCCACACTTTTAACCTATAGAAAAACAATAAAACAACTTCCCAACTTTTAGCACACAATAACTAGCAAACATTCATAAATGCAAGTAGTTTTAAAGAATCATGCCAAAATCATTTAGTAAAACTGGAATATAAATAAGCATTTAATCTCACCAAAGTTTCAGTTCGGGCTTTTGGCCCACCGACAAATTCAAAACCAAACTCAACAAATCTAATAAATAGGACTTGATCCCAATAACCAAATTAAAGTTCCAACATATAATTTATTTCTGCCTGCATCTAGGTGAAACCTCAGGCTACCTACGTACCCCTTAGTAAGGGATCAAGCCACACTCAGTTCTTATCAATAAACAACATCACTCACATAGCACATTCAAAATTTCTATAGTCATGCTCTATTAACCTGTATAAGTGAATTATCCGCCACGATTCAAAAGTAAGCAAAATTTATTATAGCTACTCTTTTCAATGTCCAACTAAAAACAAGCTATGCTACAATCTATATACTCAAAATATGGTACAATTTCACAATAAAGTCCCACATACATAAACAGCCATAAGATAGCGTACACCACATACAACTAACCTTCCCCACGAACATGCCCTTTTTCTGAGGCACCTGTTTACCCAAACATGAACAAGTCTGATTAATCTTTATGAAACACACAAGTTATGTTTATACAAGATTCCACAATTCCAAGGGAATATCACAATTTGGAAATATACAAATATTGTCCAAGTAAAACCAATAATGAAATTTAAATTCATTCTCAACTTCAAATTCCACAAGGCAATTAACTAAATATTTTAATAACTTCCTTTCTTCCCATGTTTCATAACTCAAAACCTTTTCCATGTAAAGACCCATATGTATTAAGTATAACTCTTTTACAATTAACCTTTTATTCTGAAACTCAAATTACTTTTCCAAAATCATTTCTTCCCTGCAACCATACACTATCCAAGAAGTATGTTGCAAAACAACACTATCCAAGCATCATAACAATGATCACCCTTGTGCAAAACACTCACTGTGCACATGCCCAAGAAACCCCAACCCGAAATATATATATATATATATATACACACACCCCACACCATCATCATGTACCAGGAGAAAACAATTCAACCTGGGGATTGTTTGACTAGAGCACATGACAGAATCCTTAATACTCATGTGGCTAGGGAATGAGCAGTCCAACTGGGGGACTATTGCTCCCAGACATGCATGGTAGAATCCTCAATACACGTGCGGCTGAATATCCCTCATACGCTCACAGACTGCTGGTCAAGGCCTTCGGTACACTCGGTCAAAGGTGCTTGGTATGCCAACACACCTTCGAAGAGTTACCGCGTATATAATATATCAAGTATCAATAACAGAGGAGGTACATATCATAATACACAACATGTACCCAAGGGAAACAATCCAACGCATGGATTGTTTTACTAGGCCACATGGCAGAATCCTCAATACTCATATGGCTAGGGAATGAGCAGTCCATGCTCTCCAGACACGCATAGTAGAATCCTCAATACACGTGCGGCTGAAACAAGTCTTACACGCGCGAATGCCAGTCAAGGCCTACGACACACCCTGTGAAAGGGTGCCTGGGTCATCAACATCTCACACGTCGGAAAATACCTCAACACACATGTGGTTATCATCCATATCGAACTAGGGAAGGTACATATGATGGTGCATTTCACAAACCATATCCCAATATATATATATATGACCCGACTTCCCCATCAACATGCAAACCTTTATACACCGATAATAATATTAACTATAAATTCTCTGAAATCCTCATGTCACACCATAAAAACCGAAAATCAATCCGAAAACCCATTAACTTGATTCAACCATATATAATCCTTCAAAACGTTCTCAAACTAAAATCTGAATATGCATAGTAGACCGTTTAGAAATTTGGTATTCATAATTCAATGAATAAAGAAACGGATATACATAATTCATCACTTTCATAAATAAAATAAATAAAATAAAACAATAAATAATCAAACGCCAAACTTGAGAATAAAATAGGCTTAATTGCTACAGTGCACCTTGAAACTTTGGTCAATTCTCTCTTTACCCCCTTATAGTTAAAGTGACCCACTTTGTCCCCTTGACCAAGGTTTGATGTTCCACATTGCCCCTACCATTAACTCCATCCAAAAGTCTGTTAAGTTTGATGACGTGGTGGGGGGTGTTTTAGTCATTTTGTGCACTTAGGTTTTTTAATTACTTTAAACAATTAAAATACAAACATAAAATTGAAAATAAAATATATTTTAGAAAGTAAAAAACACCCCCTACCCATCCATTCTCTCCCCAATCGCACCAAATCCACCTCTTCCTTCTCTGTCTCAGGTAACCCCCCCACCCACTAGAAACCCATCGGTCCCCCCCCACCAAAACAACTGTAACCCACAACCCACCCCTCCCTCGCAGAACCCAGAATCTTATTCCTCCCCCCCTCCCACTAGTCGCACCAAATATAAAACAGGGTCAATCATGAAAGGTTTGTACTAGAGTAAGCCCTTCACAATTAACAGTCTATAGAATGATGTTCCACGGTTTTATGAATATATTTAGATTGCCTCTATGGTCGATAAGTAATGTTCTCCAAGGTTTCCTAGATATTTTTAATATAAGATTAAAGGCAATACTCTGTAGTCAACTTGTCAAGGGAAAGCAGAGTGTGTAACCCATAAGGGAAACCTTGATGGGGGAAGGGGGAAGGGGGAAGAGAGGCTGTCAGTCCCAGGCACCAGTAGGAGTACTCTCCCTCAACGGAGTCTAGCTTTGTAGCTTTGTTGATGTCAAACCGAGCAACCGAAGAGACTCTAAGACAATATAGTTTGCATCAAATTGCAAAAAGATCTTGGTGGTTGATCGGTGCATATTTATATATCATTTTGTACCCTTCTAACTTATGATTTGGTTACGTTTTTGAGTTAAACTTGTGCTTTTAATAAGTTTTGTGTTTGTTTCAGTGTAATAAGCTTGAGACTCACTAATTGCATTTTGGGGACAAATTAGCTCAAAACGGTGTCTGCAGATCAGTCAACTTCACGGATTGGACTGTACTTGCTCAAGAAGAACCAGATAATGAGTCATACATCATTGGAAAGATACAGAAGTCTATTTTCTGTAGAATTTTACGGTTCATGATTCCGAGTCTTCTAGAGAAAGTTATACATGTTTTGGCAACTTAAGGTCAAATTCGGCAGCATCTGCGTTACTGGGCCAAAAATCACATTTGAAGGCCTTCCGGATTTTTCCTTGAGTTGGGCTGCATATGCTTGGAAAGATAAGACAAAAAGCTTCAAGATCCATATTTTTCCAGAATTTTATGGATGGAGAAACAAGCCCAAAACGAGCCCACAAGCTGGCTGCAATGCATTGTCATGCATGACATATGCATGATGAAGTGTTGTTGATTGTGGGAAAGTTTGGTGAAGCATATTCAATTCCTATAATTGAGTGGAATTTTGCAGCAACCAAATGAATTGAAAGATGTTGAAGTGGATGATGCAACACTAAGCCTAAATACAAGAGGAATTGTTTTCAAATGCAATTGTGTGTTAGGTTAGGTTGGTGAATTAAGTGTTGTGTGTTAGGTCAAGTTAGTGTGGTTAGTGAATTCAATTGTATATTCAGATTTTCATCTCCCCTAAGCCTATAAATAGGGAAGTTCTCTAAGCTTGTAATCACACCCCAAGGGGGGAGCTCTCAAGCACTTCTCTAGAGCTCCCTTCCCTTCTCTCCCTCAAATTTTCTTAGTTTTCCTTTGTAGTTCTCAATTGTTGTAATAAGATAAATTACTAAATTTTCTTTCTTCTAAATTCTTCAAACACTCTGTTCTCCAAACACTTCCCAAACACTTCTCCCATTTACTTCATCAAATTCTCTAAAGCTTTCAAACACATATTCTTCCAAAATCCACAAAGTTCTCAAACACCACTTTCCTTTCTTCTCCAAAAGTCTCCATCTTCTCCAAATTTCCCAAACACTTCTCCCATTCCTTCATCAACTTCTCAAACACTTTCTACTCTCTTCTCAAAGTCCTTAAACACATTTCCTCCTCTTCCAAAAATCCTCAAAGCTCTCAAACACATTTTCTTCCAAAAGTCTTCATGCTCTCTTCTTCTAAATTTCTTCAAACACTTCTCCCTTCCTTCATCAAATTCTCAATGTTCTCAAACACTTCTCCATTCTCTTTAACATTCTCCAAGTTCTCAACATCCTCCAACTTCTCAAACACATCTCTCTTCTCTTTCAAACATCCTCAAAGCTTCCCAAACACCTTCTCTTCCAACTTCTCAAGTTCTCAAATGTGTACAAAACCTTTTTGCTTCTTTTGTTTTCATTTTTGTTTTGTGTAGGAAAACTGAATTGGATCATTCAATCACCAATCCCTGTGGAATCGACCTCGCACTTACATATGCTATACTACCGAACGGCTCGTGCACTTGCGAGTATCACAAGTTGAGGATGCAGCTGAATCCATTTTGGTGCAGCTAAATCTACGCAACAAGTTTTTGGCGCCGTTGCCGGGATCGGTAACATTGTTTGATTCTATTTGGTTTTCCTACTTTTTGTTATTTTTATTTTTTGTATATAACTAGACAGTTTCATGTTTTAAAGCTAATGGTGTTAATTGACAAGTTGTGTTTGTAGTCCAACGGACAAGGACAATTGCCTGACAAGCAAGAGAACTGGGTTTGAGTTCCAGCTTACACAACACAAAAAAGAAAAAGGTTCAAGTAGCATGTCGATTATTTCTTGTTTATGGTTTCATTCACTTGTTCTTAATTAAATATCTTGTTCAAGTTTACATAAACACCATATGACTCTTGGACTGATTAGTGAATGAATGGGTAGATATTGAAGACAAACACCACGTTTAAATTCTACTTGGTTCTTTATTGTTCTTCTTGTTCTTAATGGGTTCGGAATTTGTGTTTAGACTAAACACCATAGCTAAATGCTTTTTCTGAATACTTGATTAAAACCACACACCATATGGATAATCATATTTGAGAAAGAACGAACTTCATAAACTAGTTTAATTTACTTTGTTGCTTGTTGCTTTGAAGCATGAAATTGGATGTGTGTTGATTTTCCTTTTATTTCCTAACCCTTTTAATTCCATTTCAAGTTTGTGTGTTTGTAGTAGCAATGTAAATAGCTCAATAAAAATGGAGAGAGATGGCTGTTCGACAGATTTTACTCTATCTATTTCTCGCAAGTGCACGAACCAATTATAGTATAGGAATGCAAGCACGAGGTCGTTCCACAGAGACTTGGATGAAAGACACTTAATACTACTACTTAGACTCACAAGTAATCCTAAGACTAAACAGAATTTAAATGAAGTTGTTTTGAGTTTGTTGGAATGAAAACTGCAAAAAGGAAATGCAAAGTAGCAAGTGACCAGCAAGTAGATGTTTTAGAAAGTTGAGAGACAAAGGAGACAAGCACTAGGGTTTCAACTTCACCATGACAATCCAATTTCAAGCTACAAGTTAACAATCACCTAAGTTGATTACAATTTCTGGAGTTCGTTCTTTCTTATGTATGATTATCCATATGGTGTTTGGTTTTAATCAAGTACTCAGAAAACACAACTTAACTATGGTGTTTAGTCTAAGTTATGAATCTGAATCCATTAAGTTTAAGAAGAACACAAAGGAACCAAGTAAACATTTAAACATGGTGTTTGTCCTAAATGCATTACCCACTCATTCACTAATCGGTTCAAGAGTCATATGATGTTTATGTAAACTTGAACTAGATAACCAACATACATGTGTTCATAGTGGCCAGTTATTTAAACATGCATAAAGATTCAACTAAGAACAAGTGAATGAGACCAGAAAATTAGAAGTAATCAACAAAGGATAACATTAACTTGAAAACATGAAATTGTCTTGTCAGGTTACATTGAAACCCTAGTTATGGGAATTAGTTACACTCCATTAATGGAAAATACATTTGAATCATACTAAACATGGAGAGAGTAAGAAAAACCCGTGAAGAACGAATTGTTGAAGAGCTCCTCACAGCTTCCACCATATATGATGCAACCAGAGATGAAGAGTGGTGTAGATGGTGTGGATTGTGTTTGGGAATTGATGGGATGATGGAGGATGGAGTGATCTGTGGGAGAGTGTATGAGGCTGTGGTTGATGAAGGTTTGAGAGGGGATGGTGCTGGGATGAGTGGTCTGCTAGGAATTGGAAGAGAGGGATTTTGAATTCCAGGATATTGTGTGTGTTGAATGTGGAATGGGAGTGGTATTTATAGGGAGAAGGAAAGGGGATATCAGAATTGAATATAGCAATGACCTAACACACTTGCATTAGATAATCAGAAATGGTTGTTGCACTTCACCAACAAATCCCACCAGCAGCCCTACCTCATCATCATGTCAGCATGACCAAGCTTCCATCCAGAACCAATAGCTCATGCCTAGCTCACCATGACCAAGCAAGCAATGAGCTCATCTGCAAGTCAGCATGATGAACATCTTCTTGGGCTTACGAATTGGGCTTGGCTGAATCAAATGACGACTTTAAGATGTCCATTGTCAAGTTCAGAATGTCTCTGATCCAAGCACACAAGTATTGGGCCAATCCAAGCTCCGGATGAAGAAGATAAGTCCAAAATGAATTTCTAACTCAGTTCTCCAGTTTTTGCACGTTTTGCACCATTTTGCTTCAAATGCCACAAGTGATACCTAGAGCTCAATGAACTGAATAACAAACACAAAATGGATTAAAAACACAAGTTTTACTTATAAACATAACCAAACAATAGGGTAGAGTATTACAAAATTATACAGAATTATGCATTGATCAATACCCCAAACCTATATTTTGCTGGTCCTCAAGCAAAACGAAAACTTAAACATCAGAAAACAACACACAAAACGAAACTTATTACACCATTTTCGTAGATGACACGATTGCATTGAGCATATGCAATAAGCCTTTAAACCTCTAGGTGTCCCTAGTAGGAGGAGTTGTGTCTCCTGAGGGTTTACAATGATGACTCCCACAAACATCAACAAATTCTGCAAGACAACTAATAGTTAAAGAATCACTTTTAAACAAACTAAGGAAAACCAATGAATGCACAATCACACTTTCAAAACTAATGGTATGCCACTTCAGATCTTCACACCAGGGTGTGTAGTGTATTGCCACTGCAAAAAGAATTCCAGCATTGAAGTCACCGTACTCAAATACATAGATAGAAATCGCCTCAACTCTAGGTCTCACGGGTATCGCTCAAATCTTCACAAAGAACCTAGGGTTTAGTTTCTCAACAAGCATATGTGAGTGACATTATGTAAAGGGAAACAAGATTTCACATATGAAATAATCATAAAACAAAAGCACGATTTCTGGAAATAAGATCTTATGAAAGGAAATAAAATGCTAAGAACATAGAAAGAATACATTGCATACCAGCACTCATGAACCGGACTTCCCCAAAGATCAGTTAGGTCTTAATCAAGCTTGTAATGTCAGGCTGATGGAAGGGGTTATGAAAAGAAGGGAAATGAAAACTAAGAACTCAAGAACATGCCAAGAGTGCTCCTCTTGCTGCAAGGTAAATGGTTACATTTTGTGAATCTTCAAGGCAATGACCTGTGCTCCATTGAACTGAATTTGAACTTTGATCCGAACATGTTTTGTTATTTTTTGTTTTTTGTTTTGTTTTGTTTTTTTTTTAAAACGGATTTGGCATTCTTTTGCTTTTCTCCTTGAATTGCACTAACACACTGATTCTCTCCATTTGCTTGGTATAACGCCCATCCTTGCTTCTTCATTTTGTTGAGATCTTGACATGTTCTCCAGTTATAGGGTATGGCTAAACAAGGGATGGTATCTTAGATTAAGATACAAGGGTAGGAGTGATGTGGGTGATGGAAGAAAGGCTTAAGTGTTTGGATGCAAAATTGGGTAAAGGAAGCACACAACAAGGAGGGATATCAAAGCCTTTTAGTGACTTAAACACACATAGCCTACATCATATCAATGGGTAGATCCTTTCCACAAATGTCAGCAAGCAACATAGCATCTGCAAAAGATCAAATAGTTCTTAGTATTCGATGAATATGATGAGATCAACATAAAAGGAATCTGGGAAGTTGTAAGAGTAGAAACAAATAAAACCCTCTCAAGGAATGGAATAGGCTCAAATTAGCTCACTAGGGTAGTCTCCACAATTCTTCTAAAGATATCTGAGTATGGCACCTTCTGGACCGAAATTCCAATTGCATGATAGTGTGTATGGCAGAAATTCTGATGCAAACACTTCAGTGGCAACACACTAGCAAAGAATTAGTGACAATGACATTGCATATACATCTTCATTAGTAAGCAAAAAGAAATCTTTCACTAAGACTCTAGAAATTCAACAACAGACTCAAAAATTCAACAAGTTTCATCCCACACCCCAAACCTGAATGAAACATTGTCCTCAATGTTTTAAAAGAAAGGAAACAAAATGCAAAAACATACTAGACATAAAATGCACGAAAGGAAACAACTCTAACTAAAATAAAAACAACATAACCTGGTATTGCAAGCAGTTAGGGTGTGGTGAACTCAAGGGAGTCCACAGCTTGTGTTTCCACAACATCATCCAAGTATTGTTTCAATCGCTGCCCATTCACCTTGAAAGTTGTCCTGTCCCTTAGGTTCTCAATCTCAACAGCTCCATGAGGAAAAACTTGAAGCACCTTGAACGGCCCCAGCCATCTAGATTTCAATTTACCTGGAAAGAGACGCAAACGTGAGTTATATAACAAAACTTTCATACCTGGCTTGAATTCTTTCCTGAGGATGGCCTTGTCATGATAGCGTTTGGTCCTCTCTTTGTAGATTTTTGCATTCTCATAAGCTTCGTTCCTTAGCTCCTCCAATTCATTGATCTGCAATTTTCTAACATTCCCAGCTTCCTTGAGATCAAAATTGAACTTTTTAATTGCCCAATATGCTCTGTGCTCAAGTTCCATTGGTAGGTGACAAGCCTTCCCAAACACAAGTCGATACGGGCTCATCCCAATGGGGGTTTTATAAGCTGTCCTATATGCCCAGAGTGCGTCATTGAGTCGCAGTGCCCAATCTTTTCGAGTCGGATTGACAGTTTTCTCCAAAATGTTCTTGATCTCTCTATTGCTGATCTCAACTTGTCCAGAAGTTTGGGGATGATATGGAGTTGACACTCTATGTGTGATATTGTACTTTCTCATTAAGGCCTCAAATGGTTTGTTACAGAAGTGGCTGCCACCATCACTAATGACAGCCCTAGGAGTTCCAAACCTAGTGAAAATCACATCTCTCAGGAATTTCAGGACAACTCTATGATCATTAGTCCTTATAGCCAATGCCTCCACCCATTTGGATACATAATCTACAGCAACAAGAATGTAAGTATAACCCAAAGAGGAAGGAAAAGGTCCCATGAAATCTATACCCCATATGTCAAACAGCTCCACCACCAAAATGTTGTTCAGTGGCATCATATTCCTCCGGCTTATGTTTCCCATTCTTTGACACCTATCACATTTAGAACAGAAATAAAATGCATCTTTAAAAAGAGAGGGCCAAAAGAAACCAGATTGAAGAACCTTAGCTGCTGTTTTCTTGGCACCAAAATGACCTCCACATGCAAATTCATGACTAAACTGGAGTATGCTTTGCTGCTCATTCTCTGGGATACACCTCCTTATGATTTGGTCGGGGCCATGTTTGAACAGATATGGATCATCCCAGAAGTAATGTTTGGTTGTGGCAAGGAACTTCTTTCTTTCCTGAAAAGTTAGATCATCTCTCAAAACTAGGGGTGGGCACGGTATGAAATGACACGGGATGGAGGTCATCCCGATGTCAATCCCAAATAGGAGAATCGGTATGGGATGACACGGGATGGGGGGTTTTGAAAACACATTCAAACCATACCGAATCAAATCGGGATGGTATGATTCGGTATCAAATATTGATACCGTTAAAAATCTGCAAAATAAACTAACCATTGCAGAGTAGGTGGAAAATAAACTAACCAGCGGAGGCTATATCCTTCTGTCCATCTTTTCTTCCTCTAGGGATTTGCCAAGACCAGATTTTGCCACAAGAACTCCACCTCAAAATATCAAATACCAATCTCTCAATATTATGATCTGATTTGAACATAAAGAACACGCAATGCCTAACTCATCAGAAACCAACCATCGCCATCAGAACCTAACTAAAGTTCAACCCCAAAATATTTCCGAAATCTTGAACTTCACTGCAAATAATCTTTGATTAATCCTCTAAACGAAGTAACCTCAAGATGTCCTAAATCCACCTTCAGTGGTCAAAAGCCCATCTGAGTAGAACTCATAGTTGGCCAAAATCAGCTTAAGAATCACAAGCCGAAACCAGGAGAGAGACAGAACCCCTGAACCAGAGTCAACCCCAAATCGGAAACAACGCAAGCCCACCATTGTTCACCTCATTAGCATCAAAACCAGTTGAGAATCAAAAACCCAGTTTGAAAGGCGCCTCCCAAAGCTTCACTCTATCACCGACAACAACCCCCTGATTTTCACAGAAACTCAAAGACTTAGGGTTGGGCCTTTCCTTTTCCACTGGTTTGGAGAAAAAAGAGAGAGAGGAGGAGGATGAGGAGAATAAGAAGACGAGATCGATTGAGAAAGGAGAAGATAAGATAAGAGAATAATTAGTATTAGGAGAGGAAAAGAAAGGAAGGCTGAAGAGTAGAGAAAGTTTCTGGAGAAAAAAAAAAATATGTGAAGAAAGACTGAAGAGTAGGGTAAGGGTACAATTGAAAATAAATTAAAATCAGGATTAATAAAACAAATTTACTGTTCGGTACGGTATGACACCAACCGGGATCACAAATGTGAAACCGATGTCGTGCCAAACAGGAACAGGATGACACGGTATCATCCCGTTTACACGTCAACACCAAACGGGACGGCACGAGATTGACACGGTTTGACACGATTTCGGGACGGTTTCGGTATTTCCGGTTTTGATGCCCACCCCTACTCAAAACACCACTAGCAAGATAATTAACAAGATCAGCATACCATGGTTCTTGATCATGAATGGCCAATAGTTGTTCATCTGGAAAAGATTCATTGAGGGGCAGGACATCCTCAAACTTGTGGTTACCATCGATGAGACGAGAGAGATGATCAGCAACAACATTCTCACACCCTTTCTTATCTTCGGATTTCTAAATCAAATTCTTGCAACAGCAATACCCATCGAAGCAACCGTGGCTTAGCATCCTTCTTGGTTAACAAGTACCTAAGTGCTGCATGGTCAGAATATACAATCACTTTAGAACCAACAAGATATGAACGAAACTTCTCTAAAGCAAAAATTACAGCAAGCAACTCCTTTTCAGTTGTTGAGTAATTGAGCTGAGCATCATTTAATGTTCGGCTTGCATAATAGATGACATGAGGGAGCTTGTTCACTCTTTGACCTAGAACTGCACCAAGAGCATAGTCAGAAGCATCACACATTAATTCGAAAGGTAAAGACCAATCTGGTGCCTTGATAATTGGAGTTGATGTTAGTTCAAGTTTCAAAGAGTTAAATGCATCTAAACAATCTTTATCAAAGTTGAAAACAGAATCTTTAGCCAAAAGATTGCATAGAGGACGAGTGATTTTGGAGAAATCTCTAATAAAACGACGATAAAAACCTGCATGTCCTAGAAAACTCCTCACACCTTTCACTGAAGTAGGGGGTGGTAGATTAGAAATCAAATCAATCTTTGCTTTGTCTACCTCAATACCTTTGTTGGAAATGGCATGGCCTAACACAATACCTTGCTTCACCATGAAGTGACATTTCTCCCAATTCAGAATCAGATTAGTTTCCTGGCATCTTTTAAGCACTAATGACAAGTGGTTAAGACATTCATCAAAAGAGGATCCAAAAACTGAAAAGTCATCCATAAATACCTCAATGAACCTCTCTATCATGTCTGAAAAGATAGCCATCATGCATCGTTGGAAGGTAGCTGGGGCATTGCATAAACCAAATGGCATTCGTCTATACGCAAAGGTTCCAAAGGGGCACGTGAATGTTGTCTTCTCTTGATCCTCAGGGGCTATTGCAATTTGATTGTAACCTGAAAAACCATCAAGGAAACAATAATGTGAGTGACCAGCTAGCCTTTCAAGCATTTGATCAATAAAAGGCAAAGGAAAGTGATCCTTTCTAGTGGCAGTGTTTAGCTTCCGATAATCAATGCACACTCTCCATCCTGTGATTGGTCTTGTTGGCACCAGCTCATTGTCCTCATTCTTGACCACTGTGATGCCTGACTTCTTTGGGACAACTTGGATAGGACTCACCCATTTGCTATCTGAGATAGGATAAATGATTCCTACATCAAGTAATTTGAGTATTTCAGTTCTTACAACATCCTTCATATGTGGGTTGAGTCTCCTCTGGGGCTCACGACTTGGCTTGGCATCCTCCATCAAAATTCGATGCATGCACATTGTAGGGCTTATTCCCTTGATATCTGCAATAGTCCATCCGATGGCATTCTTGTGCTCTCTCAAACCTGTGATCAACTTATCCTCTTCTAATGGTGAAAGGTCAGAAGCTATAATGATGGGAAGGGTTTCTGTCTCACCAAGATAAACATATTTAAGGTGTTGTGGAAGAGGTTTTAGCTCAAGTTTAGGTGGCTTGACAATGGAGGGAACTAGTTTAGTGGTGGCAGGTTTAAGAGGCTCAACAATGGGTGAAATGGAAGAATTGAATGGTTTCAAAACCTCAAGGGCAGCTGCCACTTCAATGAACTCAGATTCATCATCAAGATCACCTAAAGGTTGTGTCAACACGATTTCTAAAGCATCATCAGATTGTGCCTGCACAAACTTAGACAAAACCAGGGAATCCAAACTATCAATTGAAAAACAATCAAGTGAATTAGAAGGATGAGTTAAGGATTCAAACACTTTGAATTCTATGGTTTGGCCAAGGACTGTCATTTTCAGAATGCCATTTTTCACATCAATAAGAGTGTTTGCTGTGGCCATGAATGGTCTTCCAAGCAAGATAGGCAGCTCACGGTCATGAATGGGTGCATCTTCCATGTCTAATACTACAAAATCAGCAGGCAATATTAGCTTATCAACTTGAACCAAAATATCTTCAACTATACCTCTAGGATATTTCACTGAGCGATCAGCAAGTTGTAAGCTCGAGTGTGGTGGATTTTAGCCTTCCCAAACCTAGTTGCAGGTACACTGAATAAGGCATTAGATTGATACTTGCACCTAAATCCAACATGGCTTTCTCCACTCGTTTATCTCCAATGGTTATGCCGATGGTAAAACTGCCTGGATCCTTGAGCTTAGGAGGAAGTTTTCTTTGAAGGACAGCACTCACATTTTCAGACACCAACACCTTCTCATTAGGGCTATACCTTCTCTTGTGTGAGTTCAACTCCTTAAAAAATTTAGCATAAGTTGGCATATTCCTGATCATATCAAGTAAAGGCAAGTTAACATTGACTTTACTAAGTATATCATAAATTTCAGTAAATGACTTATCCTGTTTGCTTTTAGCAAGACGTCCAGGGAAAGGAATTGGTGGCACATAAGGGTTCTCGGCCTTGTGCAATGTAGGTGAACTTGTTGACGTGCCAATGAGAATTTCTTCTTTTGGTGTCGTCTCTTCCTTGTGTTCATCACCTGCATTCACAACATCATGATTAGTAACTTCTTTGCCAACTTTATTATCAATAACCTTACCACTTATGAGAACTGAGATTGCTTTGGCATGCTCATGATGGTTGGGATTCACATTTGGCTGGCTAGGGAACTTTCCAGGTTCTCTTTGGTTCAAACTATCTGCAATTTGCCCTAATTGAATTTCCATTTTGGTCAAGGCAGCAGAATGTTGTTGAAGAGCACCATTAGTAGTTTGCTGGAATTGCAAAGTATTTTGAGCCAACAACTTGATTGTGTCCTCCAATGAACTTGGTTTCGGTTGGAATGATGAACTCGCTTGATTTTGATTTTGATTGTTGCTCCAAGAGAAATTTGGGTGATTCCTCCAACCAGGATTATAAGTGTTCGAAAAGGGATCATTTCTTGGCCTTTGGTTGTAAGAATTCATCATGTGGGCTTGTTCTTGGACAAACTCAGGATAAGCATTACTAGCTGAACACATGTGAGTTGGGTGTCCTTGAACATTGCAAATAGCACAAACTTCAACTTGAGGAGCTTTAGGTACCATATTGAGCACGGAGTCAAGCTTCCTTTGTAAACCAGCAACCTGTAAAGCAAGCTCATTGTTAGGACTAATCTCATAGATACCAGCCTTACCTCTTGTATCTTTGTGTTGAGCATTGGATCCCAACATCTCAAATATGTCATATGACTCTTGAGCATTCTTTTTCTTTAAAGCTCCACCTGCAGCATTATTGACAGTAGATTGACAAGTTTCGGTTAGTCCATCATAAAAAATTTGCATTTGCAAGTATAGAGGTAACCCATGATGTGGACATTGCATTAGAGTTCCTTTGAAACGCTCCCAGCATTCGTTGAATGGTTCTCCATCATGTTGTGAGAAGTTGAAAATCTTGGACCTCAAGGTGGCTGTCTTTTGGGCGGAGAAAAACTTCTCCAAGAACTTCTTAGCAACAGCATCCCAAGTGGTTAGTGATCCGGGGCGAACGACATCAACCAAGTCTTTGCTCTATCCTTCAAAGTGTAAGGGAAGACCCTCATCCTCAGATTTGCTTCAGATACATCCTTCAAAGGCAAAGTACAAACAACAGGTATAAAATTCTTTAATGTGAGCCAAAGGATCTTCGTTAGGTAAACCATAAAAAGAAGGAAGCATTTGAAAGTGAGAAGATTTAAGCTCATAGTTTCTAGCTTCTCTGGACAGCAAGATGCATGAAGGTGAATTTGGTATGATTGGTTGAGCAAGATCCTCCAAAGCAAGTTGGTCATTAGCTGCCATCTTTTCTTCTTCCGCTTCTTCTTCTTGATCTGAGTTAAAGATGTTGAACAAAGAGTATTCTTCTGAGCTTGCTGAATTGGAGGTTTCAGCTTCTAAGGGATTGAGAATAGATTCAATGGCTGCCTCCTTTGCTTTAACAAGCCTTTGTTCAAATTCAGCCAGTGATGGTTGTTGTGTACCACGGATTGGTTGGATCCTAATGGTTCCGGATTGAGAGTGTTTCTTGACCGCTGATACAACTTGTTCAAGCAACGGTTTGCTCGACATGCAAATACCTGAAAACAAAGAAAAACTAAAGAACATAAGCAATAGAAATAAGACTCTTAATCAAGTCCCCGGCAACGGCGCCATTTTCTTGTTCGACAGATTTTACTCTATCTATTTCTCGCAAGTGCACGAACCAATTATAGTATAGGAATGCAAGCACGAGGTCGTTCCACAGAGACTTGGATGAAAGACACTTAATACTACTACTTAGACTCACAAGTAATCCTAAGACTAAACAGAATTTAAATGAAGTTGTTTTGAGTTTGTTGGAATGAAAACTGCAAAAAGGAAATGCAAAGTAGCAAGTGACCAGCAAGTAGATGTTTTAGAAAGTTGAGAGACAAAGGAGACAAGCACTAGGGTTTCAACTTCACCATGACAATCCAATTTCAAGTTACAAGTTAACAATCACCTAAGTTGATTACAATTTCTGGAGTTCGTTCTTTCTTATGTATGATTATCCATATGGTGTTTGGTTTTAATCAAGTACTCAGAAAACACAACTTAGCTATGGTGTTTAGTCTAAGTTATGAATCTGAATCCATTAAGTTTAAGAAGAACACAAAGGAACCAAGTAAACATTTAAACATGGTGTTTGTCCTAAATGCATTATCCACTCATTCACTAATCGGTTCAAGAGTCATATGGTGTTTATGTAAACTTGAACTAGATAACCAACATACATGTGTTCATAGTGGCCAGTTATTTAAACATGCATAAAGATTCAACTAAGAACAAGTGAATGAGACCAGAAAATTAGAAGTAATCAACAAAGGATAACATTAACTTGAAAACATGAAATTGTCTTGTCAGGTTACATTGAAACCCTAGTTATGGGAATTAGTTACACTCCATTAATGGAAAATACATTTGAATCATACTAAACATGGAGAGAGTAAGAAAAACCCGTGAAGAACGAATTGTTGAAGAGCTCCTCACAGCTTCCACCATATATGATGCAACCAGAGATGAAGAGTGGTGTAGATGGTGTGGATTGTGTTTGGGAATTGATGGGATGATGGAGGATGGAGTGATCTGTGGGAGAGTGTATGAGGCTGTGGTTGATGAAGGTTTGAGAGGGGATGGTGCTGGGATGAGTGGTCTGCTAGGAATTGGAAGAGAGGGATTTTGAATTCCAGGATATTGTGTGTGTTGAATGTGGAATGGGAGTGGTATTTATAGGGAGAAGGAAAGGGGATATCAGAATTGAATATAGCAATGACCTAACACACTTGCATTAGATAATCAGAAATGGTTGTTGCACTTCACCAACAAATCCCACCAGCAGCCCTACCTCATCATCATGTCAGCATGACCAAGCTTCCATCCAGAACCAATAGCTCATGCCTAGCTCACCATGACCAAGCAAGCAATGAGCTCATCTGCAAGTCAGCATGATGAACATCTTCTTGGGCTTACGAATTGGGCTTGGCTTAATCAAATGACGACTTTAAGATGTCCATTGTCAAGTTCAGAATGTCTCTGATCCAAGCACACAAGTATTGGGCCAATCCAAGCTCGGATGAAGAAGATAAGTCCAAAATGAATTTCTAACTCAGTCTCCAGTTTTTGCACGTTTTGCACCATTTTGCTTCAAATGCCACAAGTGATACCTAGAGCTCAATGAACTGAATAAAAAACACAAAATGGATTAAAAGCACAAGTTTTACTTATAAACATAACCAAACAATAGGGTAGAGTATTACAAAATTATACAGAATTATGCATTGATCAATGGCAACCTCAATAATAAGAATGGGAAGTGTGGAGCAGTGGGAGAAGTCGCGACCTCCAAGTGCATCCATGCTCAACCTAATCGCTTCAAGGGGGAGCATTTCAATCCTTTCTCTTCTTTAAATTCTGTTTATTTCTTGGTTTGTTTCTTTTAGTACAACAATTTATGTCATTTGTTTGAGTTTGTTTAGAGTACTTAGTTCATTTTCATTTATGGTTTGTTGTCTCATTTTATCTTAATTTTTTTTTCTTATCTTAAAAACTAAAAATTCAAAATTCAAAAAATTCAAAAAGATTTTTCATATGAGCTGACTTATGGTAACTCCAGTAAACACTTCCGTCAAATAATGTGTCTAGGAGTTCTTTAGGCGACACCTTCGGTGTCTAAGAAGTTTGGGTTTTAAGAGGGACCATTGTGACCCCTCCAACCTTCCCGGATCCCCTGGCTGTGTTTTTCTGAGGCCTTTAACTGGTCATCCGTGAGTTGCTTGTATATTCGTGTGTTTTTAAATCAAATTTTATTTTGTTTTATTTTTGTTTTATTTTCTATATAGTCTTTGTTTTTGTTTTGTTTTGTTAAGTTAATTTATGTATTTATTTACGTGGTGTGGTTAGTTAGTGTTAAAAACACATTTTTATTTCACTGCAAAGAAAAAGTAAAAAAAAAAAAAAAAAAAAAAAAAAACAAACAAACAACAACATTCAAGTAAATTAAAAATAAAAACAACATCTTCATCATCTTCATCTTCATCTTCATGGCATGCCTCTATTGTCTCGCACTTGCAGAATCTCAGCAGCTCTACATGGTCCTCATTCTTTTTCTCCAGTTCTTCCACATGCTGATTGGCAGGAGAGCCGCTTCTGGAGGTCCGCCACCATAGCCTTCAAGGAAGCTACTTCCTCGCTCAGCGCGGCACACTCCCGTGTTCTCGCCAACAATCGCATGCCTAAATTGGTAGCCGAGACCGCATGGAGCACCGTTAAATTGTGGGACTCCTCCACCGCAGCCTTGTCGGACCTCTGTGCCACATGCAGGTGATCTGCCGATGTGAGTTTACTACCAATCATGCTGCCCCAGCACTGCTCTCGTTCGGCACCGCCTCAGAAAAGTTCGGTATTACCTCAGTAAAGTTTGAGGCCGTACCGTGATGATATGTGGAGTTTGGGAAAACAGGGTTTGGACGAACCCTTATTCTGGGCATTCGGTGGTGCAAGTGAGAGGTCAAGGTTGAGATCATCAAGGTGAGTGCATGAGGATGCCATTTGTTTTGCTTCTGAATTTTTTGATGTTTTTCCTTGAGTTTGCAGGAAGAAATGCTGGGTATCATCCGCTTGCAGATATGTGGTTTAAATAGGCATATGCTGATGAGAGAGAGCCAACACCACTTCGGATTTCCCGGGCATGTCTCGACCTAATCGCTTCAAGGGGGAGCACCTTTACTTTACTTTACTTTTTTCTTTTTCCGTGTTTTTCTGGTGTTTTATGTTTTTGCCCGTTACTTTTATTTTCTAGAGCTTTGTGTTTTTGCCTTTCCCTTTTAGCTATCATCTTTGTTTTATTTTAGTTAGGGAACTGTGCTTTCTTTTCCGTTTATCATCTTTGTTTTATTTTAGTTAGGGAACTGTGCTTTCTTTTCCGTTTATTATTTTTGTTTTATTTAATTTTGAGAAGTGTGCTTTCTTTTCCTTTTGTTGTTTTTGTTTAATTTAAGTTTGGGAAATGTGTTTTCTTTGTCTCTTTCTTTTTCCTTCTGCAACCTTCCTCTTTTATTTCCGAAACAAAATAACAAAAACAAAAACAACCAAAAAAATAAAAACTGTAGAAATCATTTCTTCAGCGCTAGGTGTATCGACCATAGGAGCTTTGAGTTTGGCCCTCTGGCTGTCCTCTTCCAAGGCTTCACGCACAGCCTCTTGGGGCTCACCACTTGAGCTCCCAAAGATCGCAATCTTAGCTTGAGCATAACTACTCTCGCGATCTGCTTGCTTGCGTTTACCCGGTCGGTCTAGGTCCTCCAGCTGCTTTCGCATGTCACGAGAATACAACTCTACCATCTTTGATAGGTTTTTATTCTCGTCCCGCAATACTTCTAGCTGGTGTCGATTCACCTCCACTATCCTTACCCTCTCCCTTTTCAAGCTTTTTATAGCACTCTGACACTCTTCAACCATACTTCGCTCCGCTGCTAACTGACCTTTCAAAATCTCTACCTCATGGGACTTCGCAAGTAGGCGATGACCCAAACTTGCAACACATGCTGACTCTGCACGCTCAGTGCCAGGGCATCACTTGTGACCCGGTTGTCATCCCTTGTCCCGAACACACGTATATCTTTAGGAGTTACTAAATTTCTGCCAACTCCAATGGCAACATCGTTGTCCAGGAGTATTGAGTCATTGACAGTCCAGGCCCCCTTGCGGAGGCAAAGTAGGGTACCCATCCTGGTGCCGCTGCTTGACCCCATGTCTGAGTCGGTGGAGCTAGGTTGAGATCCAACGAAAATGGGTAGGAAGAGGCCATTTGATTTCTCACTTTTTTCTTTTTCTTGCTTCTTTTCTCTTTTGTGTTTTTGAGTTTGTGTGTTTTCCCTTCTTTTTCCTTCTTATAGACATAGTTTTTGACAAACCCTAGTCATTGCAGCGTTTGAACATTTTCTGAATCTCCAGCAGTCATTGAGTCCCACAACCTTCGCGTTTTCCAATTGTACCCAACTCATTTATCACGACTTTGCTTTGTCTGAACGGACGCATTCAACAAAGTCTTTGCGCCTTTCCATGAGCCCGTAATTTCCGCTTGTGAAAAATACGGTGCCTCTACTTGTCAACACGTGCCTCGCTCTGTCGAAACATCAAGGACCACATTATCTCTTTTCTGAAATCCCGCCTTCGCGCTTCGAAAAAAATAAAATAAAATAAAATAAAAATAAATAAATAAATAAATTGAAACGTGTGGGCTTCGGATTTCATTTTGCTTCGGGTTTTCACTGTTGTTTGGGTTTCAAGATGGGTTAATTTAATTGTGGGCTTTGAACTTCAATTTTTTTTTTTTTTTTTTTTTTGGGTTTCAGAATTGTGTGATTAGGGTTTACTGTTTCATTTTTTTTTTCGTTCGTTCGTTTGTTTTGTAATTATTTTATTTGTGTATTTTAATTCTTGTGTGTTTTGTGATTTTTTATTTACTTTAGTACCTTTCATTTCTTGTTATGACATTGTTTGTGGCTAATTTTTAAACATTGAGGACAATGTTCATTTCTAGGTTTGGGGATATTAGAGTTTAGCATGTAAATTTGGTTTTTCTTTAATATAAATTTTTTTCATTTGCTTGTTTTTATTTTATTTTTATTTTTATTTTTGAGTCTTGCTTTTATTTTTATTTTTATTTTGTTTTTGAGTCACTTTCCGAACACATATGATGAGATTGTGATAAATGTTGCATGACTTAAATTGAATTTTATTTATTTATTATTTATTATTTTTCTTTTGGGTAACTTTTTATTGTAAAAAAAAAAACTTAAAAAAAAAACAAAATAAAATTTGGCATTGTTCTAGCATGATATGTTTCAAAACCTTCTTTACACTTGCCATTTGTTTCATAATTTTCCAATTAAAGGATTTGCATGATCTAAAGAATTGTATGAAGCATAAATTAGACTTATATAACCAACCATATAAAGTGAGCTTTTGAGCCTTGTACTTCATTTCTTGAGTGTTATATACATACTCTTAATTTCTTGTCATCTAAGTTGTTGTTTGATCTCATTATTCATTGATTTGGTTGAACACTTAAAAATCATTCATTCTTATGCAATTTGATTTCATGACATTTAAGAAATGATATTAAGGCCCTCTTTGGATCGTTTGTGCCTTTCAAGCTAATCTTATGCATGCTTAAGCATGATTTTCCATTGTTAACCATTTTGAGCCTACATGTAAACCTTTTCTTTCATTTACCAATTATATTTCCTCACCTTAGCTTGAAAAACAAATATTTACCTTTCTAAGGAACTCATGAGCTTTAATTGGGATGTGTTTTTCATACGAGGTTTGGGAAGAGGTGTTACATTTCAAAAAAATATATATTCACACAATTGGTGAAAGAAAAGAGTAAAGTTGTGATTAAGTGGTGGTTGTTTGAATTTCCATTTTTGGGCCTTCAAAATAAATTGGTGGTTGTTCAATAAAGGAGTAAATCATTGTAAATGAAGGTATAAGGAGTTTTGATCATGTAAAAATAAATTCTCATTGTGATGATTCAAAGTCTTGTAAACAATTGTTTTATGCTCTTATATTTTGAGTTCCTTGGACTTTGTATTATCCATACCCTTCATTTCTTACTCACCTTACACCCTTGGCCCCATTACAACCTATGTTAAAGACCTAAATTGATCTTAAATGTCATGTGGTTGAATTGCATACATTTTTCTACTTTTAAGTGTTTGGCATCCTTCTTGAGATCATATTAATGCAAGTTCTTCATCTTTCTATTTCGAGTTAAGTCTTTATGGTTTAACTTTAATCTCATGTTTATAACTGAGTGTTGCATTATAACCCTCTTCCGAGTGATTCATTTGTGAGAGGACAACTTTGGTGAGATTTGAAGTTGAACTTGTGCTTTGTATGATTTTTGAAATTGTGTGAAAACTAAGATTGAGAAATTTGTTGCATTTGGCTATCACACTACCACACTTTGAGTATATTATGTTTTGAACTTTGTCACATTGTGAATAATGTCTAAAATTGAGCTTTTGTTGTTAAAACGTTTAAGCCATGTGCATGAGTCATTTCTCTTTAGAAAATGTTCGGAAAGATTGTTTTGAGTTCTTTTTTATTTTTGTAATTGTTTTTTGTTTTTTTGTTTTGTTTTTGTTAATGTATTTATGTTTGTTTTTGTTTTTGGTTTTGTATTTATGTCCTTAAACACATTTCCTCCTCTTCCAAAAATCCTCAAAGCTCTCAAACACATTTTCTTCCAAAAGTCTTCATGCTCTCTTCTTCTAAATTTCTTCAAACACTTCTCCCTTCCTTCATCAAATTCTCAATGTTCTCAAACACTTCTCCATTCTCTTTAACATTCTCCAAGTTCTCAACATCCTCCAACTTCTCAAACACATCTCTCTTCTCTTTCAAACATCCTCAAAGCTTCCCAAACACCTTCTCTTCCAACTTCTCAAGTTCTCAAATGTGTACAAAACCTTTTTGCTTCTTTTGTTTTCATTTTTGTTTTGTGTAGGAAAACTGAATTGGATCATTCAATCACCAATCCCTGTGGAATCGACCTCGCACTTACATATGCTATACTACCGAACGGCTCGTGCACTTGCGAGTATCACAAGTTGATGATGCAGCTGAATCCATTTTGGTGCAGCTAAATCTACGCAACAGTGGTTTTGCAGTTCAACGTACCTAATAAACACCAACTTTTGTATTGGAAGGTTTGAAACATACCCAATTTGTATTTTGTTCCTACTCTTATCTCATACATAGTGCTCCAATGCAAGAAATGAAATTTTTGAGGCAAACCCATTTCAGTTCCAGGTATGATCAGTAAACTTTCACTTTTTTAACCTCAAGTCTCAGTCAATCTCAATTCTCAATCCCCCCCCCCCCCCCCCACCCTCATTGATTTCTTACACCTCCCCCGACTCCTTCTATGCTCCTCCCTTTACCCATCGAGACTCATCGCCCCTTCCCTCTAGTTTTTTCTACCCCACTCACACAAAACCCCAGCCCCCATACCCATTCCCCTTCTCCCTGACCTGTGCCCCTCTAGCCCATTTTCCCCATCGCAACCCACCTTGGGAGAGAGAGAGAGAGAGAGAGAGAGAGAGTTCAATTTTTTAAAGTTTTAAATTTTATGTTTGTATTTTAATTTTTTTAAGTAATTAATTGTTTTTATCCATGCTGGAGGTGGGCTCCACTTTGCCACATTACCCACTCAAATTTGTGAAGAAAAAACCTAGGGGCACAAAATTACTAAAACACCCATGCAACATCATCAAACTTAACGAACTTTTGGATAGAATTGACGGTAGATGGCACTGTGGAACATCAAACCTTTGTCAATGGGGCAAAGTGGGTCACTTTAACTTTAAGGGGGTAAAGTGAGAATTGACCAATGTTTCAAGGTGCACTGTAGCAATTAAGCCAATAAAATACTAAATGAACCATTTATTAATAACCCAATACTGTAATCCCTCGTCCTAAACTATTAATAAACCTTCCTCTTATTCATTCGTGAAACAATTCACATTTATTAAACTAGCCATCAATTTTAAACATACATACACATTTAAAATCATCCCTAGCCATAACTGAATAATAGTATGTAAATACATCTTGCTTGGAAATACAATTGACAAAAACATTATTCGTAGATATTTAATAAATTCAAAAGCATAAATTCCATTTTTAGAACAAAAGTCCATTCACCATTACAACTTACTATAAGGCATCAACCGAGCCAACATGGCCCACCTGTCTAAGTCCACTGGGCTCGCAGGGCCCATGACCTCAAATTTGTTATTTGATAACTCCTATTAGTCCATAACAATAAGTTAAACTCACATTAGAAGTTTCATCACGATCCAACAGTCCAACAAAGTCTACTAACCAAGTTCCGAAGGTTTAGTCTGAATTGAACGGTTGGATCGCTTCTGATTCATCGATCGGACGATAATTGGTTCATCTAACCCAAGAATCATTGATTTGGAGTATTCGAGACTCCAATTCTCAATCTACAAGTTTCTACATGTTCCTAAGAAGTATGAGGAATAAAATATTTGAAACTAGGACAAATCGAACGGTCCAAACCTATCGAACTCGAATGTCGCCTAATATGTGAAGTTCCGTTTGATAGTCAAACAATAACCTATCGCTAATCTGAGCATACCGTCATGCTCGGGAAGACATGGGGATTATTTTGGAACCTTAAGAATCGCCACCATGGGTCCCACGCACCGCCACATGTGCTTGCAGCAGGTGGGTATCTTAAGTAATTTTCGCATATCGGAGAACTTCAAATCGCTAACCAATACCTATACCTATATAACCACCACAACTAGGGGAGTCACTTTTGGTCTTGGACCCCGAGCAAAAAGTGGCCAGAGCTAGCCGAAAAACACCTCAACAGTCGGCTCAAAACCTAGGTTTTAGATTCACTTCAAAACTCCCAAAATTAACCCAAACTAACTACATAAACAGGTGGAACATAATGAGGGGATGAATTTTCATACCTCACTTGACGAATTTGGCCGTCGGAAATCGCCAGGAAAACGCTAGAACACCGTTGGAAAACCTAACTTTTTCTCAACTTCAATTCAAGCTCACCGTCAATGAATTGGATCAGATTTTGGGTGGGTTTTGTAGAGGAGGACGAGAGGAACATTGTTCGTGATGGTGACACGGTCAACTAGCGCACAACGGCTTCAATTGGTGGCCGGGAAGTCGAACAGTCACTGTCGTAAGAGAAGAGAGAAGAAGAAAATGTGGGGGGGGGGGGGGGGGAATGAATAAGGAGAAAATATAAAAAGAGCCCTGGTTACTATACAGGGTACTGAGCAGTAGCAAATTAAAAAAATCCATTTATGTCCTTTTCATTTTTAGACCTTTTTCTCCGTCGTTACAACTAGGAAATGGGCGTGCCGCATGTCTAAGAACTCGTATCGTCGAGCTCTACGCAACGATGTCACTTAATCCCCCAAAATCCTTCCCGAACAAAAAGTGACTAAAGTGCCCATACACCAAAGGGCAAAAATGTAATTTCATAATTAAATAATTAAATAAACCCTTAAATTGGATCGGGATGTTATAGTGGTGGTCTCAACCTCGGATATCTAGAACCTGGAGGGGCGCAAAGCAAAATAAAACAATTACGTGATCCAGCATCTCCTCATTTTTTTCACTACCTAGTTGGAATGACAATTAAAAACTTGAGTAATTAAAATAAAATTAAAAGAAAAAAGAACAAAGTGATAAATTGACAAATGACTTACCCAATTGTGGCAGTGTTGTATGTTTGGATATTTGATTGATTAATGCTTTCAAATAGTTCATTTCTTGCCTCTAATTACAATTTTATGTTTATAATTTGAATTATCTAGCGGAAAAAAAAATCAAGTGAAAAAATTTCAAATTAAATGCGTTGGTTCTTGGGCCTGAGTAAGGCCCGAGCCTCAGGCCCGAGCCCAAATCCGAACCGTTTTCAATGTGGACTTGAACTTTGAGTCAGGCTGAGATAAATGATTTTAGTAAATGGGCCAACACGTCATGGCCCGATAAATTCAATGAGCCGAACCGGCCCAATAGGAATAAGTTAAAGGCATGAGTTTAAATGGGCCGGCCGAACCCGTTTGACACCTCTAATAGTGACGTGATTTCCTTCGATGACATATCCTGAAAAAGGCGGTAGAATACAAATTTGGATACGAGATTATTGTGATTGAACAAATAAGAGTGTAGGGTTTACAAAGTGTACTAGTGTTTTCATTTTCAGTCCCTCCTAAACTCGGTATTGTATTTGCCTTATGAAGTATTCTTCCCCATAAATACTTAGAAATTTTTCCCACAATTTTTGGATTTTTCCTGCATTTTGAACGAATTTTGCAAAACAAATTGAATAAAGTAATTCGAAAATGCCACATGTCTGCACTAGAGTGGGAAGCTGCAAACTTCAGCGACACGCGGTGCATTCCTAGGTTGCTTGACAGGATCCGAATCCAAATTTCACTTTGGAATCTGAGCTGAACTCTGTGCGTAATCGACACTTGGCGAGTGCTAGGCACACTTGACCAAATTTCCCTTCTACCAACATCCAAAGTTAACTTCATGTTTGACTTATGTTAAAAATTCAGCAGAGTCTCCCTTGTAAATACGCATTTCCCAAAAATTTACACTTGTAAAAAAAATAATTTATGACCACAATCGTTCAAGCACGCACCAAGTTTGAATTCAAGCAACCCAACAACTAGGGCTGGGTGTGGTTCGGTTTGAACCGGTTCAGAGCTTAACTCAAAATTCGAAAAGGGTACCTGTTGAATCAATCCGGTTCAAATTCGAATTTTTAAAAAAAATAGAAGAAAAACTAGATCAAGCCGAAACTGTTAAATCTCCAATTTTCCGGTTTGGGCCGGTTTACTTTTTTTTTTTTTAAATAAAAAATTTGTTTCTTTGTGGGCTTAAGTAACATATAAGACCCTATTCACATTCCTATAAAAATTTGGCCTAAAATAATTTCTACATGCTATCTTAACTTCCAAATACAAAACATGGTCGTCCAAACCAAACATACAATCTAAAGAATTATATCTCAATGTAAAAATTAATAATTAAATTACAAACCAAATTTGAAATTTGAAACATAAGCCAAAAATTAACATATAACACCAACGAAGGCTTCACATATTAAATTATCACTAGAATGAAGGACTTGAGTTGGTAGGTGCTGGTAAAATTGTAAGATCTACAAATAAAAACACACATTAAAACATTAGGCAAAAATGCAACTATATATATATTAATAGTATACATCATTAAATCACATCAAACTAAAAACAAATACCTAACTCAATGGATTCAACATAGCAGCATTAATAAACTAATAAACCCATCCAATTAATGCAATTAATTATTTATCAAAACTACTATTAAACTGCTTACCTATGGCTTATGAGGAGGTGAACTGCTACTACTGCTCTTGCTACTGCTTCTTCTCCTCAAAGATCTGCATAAAACACCATCCACCATCTGAACAAGCTAAAGCCAAGTACTAGATCTTTTAAAAACCAAACAACCCACCAGTCCCATAGAAACATGAAATTTTTTTAAAGTTAAGAAACAAGTAGTAAGCACAAATTTCGTAGATAAACTAGTAAGCACAATTCAAACAACGAAAAGAGGCTTGAAATCTAAGTTACACTAACAATTACGTCAATCAAACAATTCAAATTTACTACAAGGTTGCAGAAAAAACCAAAAGTCAACCTGATAATATCTGCCATCATGCTTCTTAATACCATAGCCAACTAAACAGTGCCAAATGACTTCATGTCAGTAAGAACTCCATTTCTTCTGTAAACATGTTTGCTCAATCTAGCAATCAAGTCCATCAGAACCTCCTTCCTTACATGGGGTTTCATCAGCAGCATACAATCATACAGAGGCATTTCTTTCTCTTTTCCTTTCCTTTCGTGCAGCAGCTCAACTGGCTGGCCCTTTAAAACTGTACAGAGTCATATACACAAATATCATTAACAGAAATCCACGCCCACAAATTATAAATCTTAAAGAAATGAAAACAATGAACTTCCAACAATGTAAAGACATTAGCATATACATAATCACAACAACCACAACTCATACCCAATGTCAACGAATCCCCAAAATAAACAGCCCTAAATACCCAAAATAAACAGCCCTAATATTTCATCACAGCCATCCCTAAACTTGTTTAGTTGAATAAAAGATTAATAACCAAGAAGCCCTAGAGGAAAAGAGTACCTAGCGCGCTTGCTGTTGTGGTGTAGGCTGATGACAAGTTGGATAAAAAACCTTTGGAAGAACCCAGAAACAAGCATGATCCAGATGAGAGATACCAGTGACTTGTAACTAGGCAGCTGAGTTCTTTGATTTACAAATTACAACACAAATTTAATAGCTTTGATCAATGAATATCTATCAAGATTATTCAAGTAGGCAAGACTAATAGAACTGAAAGTGAAGGTGTGGATTGTTTACCTGATCAAAGATCAAATAGGGAGAAAAAAAGAAGCCGAAAAGGGGTGATCCATGTGCAACATACTCTTGATTTTTAATCAACCACCTCAAGTTCAAAACTTCATCTTTTCATCAACATTTACAGTTAAACTAAGCATATACATATTCATTCATGTTCATATCTTCAGAGAGAGAGAGAGAGAGAGAGAGAGAGACTTACAACTGCTTACCTGCTCAGAACTGAAATTGAAGGCTCTTCGAGCTCTTGGGCGATATAAATACAAATATATAGAGACAGACTTGGGCGAGATCTTGGGGAGTCACTTGACCTGTGCGATGGCGGCGAGACCCGCATCTGAGAGAATAGAAGGAGAGTGAGAGAGAAGAGAGGGACTGAGGAAAACCTAATTCGCGTAAACTAAAAGGGGTTTGGTTTTATCAGATATGGCCAATTCTATTATAACAAAATAGAACTGACCTAATAAAATAATATTTTTATATTTTATATTATACATTAAATCCTGGACCGGTCTGTTTCGGTCCAGTCCAATTTTGTCATATGTAAAACTGGAACTAGAATCGGTTTAAACCGGTCCGTTCCAAGTTCGGTCCAATTTTGTTGACTTCTTAGTCAACTCGATTTTTTCCCTTTTTTTTTTCTTCCGGTGCGGTTCGGTTTTCTGGTTTTTCGGTTCATATGCCCACCCCTACCAACAACAGAACTTTATGGCCTCAGGCCTTACAGAAATCCTAGGGCAATATCAGAGCAATACTAATCTATTTAATTACAAAAGGAGCATGGATACGTGAGAATATCCTACATAGTGGAAAAATGATGAAAAGTGATGATGATTGCCCGATGGTGGAGCTCTAGTACACGTCTACTGCCTGGGGGCGCAAAACATTTAAAAGTGTGAGTGGACAAAATAAAGTTTTGGAAAATAGCATATTAATATACTAACCCCATTATTATAACATTTAGAAAATTCGATTATAATCATGTTTTGTATTCGTACACAAATCGAGCATGCATATCTATAAACATATTACCGATCATGCATTCAATCAAATCATTAAAACCAATTGAAAGCATTGAAAAGTGATAATTTCCTTCCACCTAGGTGTACCCATCAGAAATCCGTCAACTTCATGATTCTCTATTCAATTCCCACATTATACCTTCAATTCCTTGTGTCACATAATGCGACACATCCTCGCAAGCCTGGGTAACACAAAGTCGACTCGAGTCACATTCCTCGCAAGACTCAGGGGATACTTGGTCAATCTAGCTGCATTTCTCGCTCCTCACGGTTCGGATATCCTAAGACTTGTGGGGAACTGTCTAACAAGCGCTGACTCAATCGAAGGCAACTAGGATGTCTGTGGACATCATTACAACTGAAGGTAACAAATTATCCGAAGGCAACATTTTGGGTACCTAAGGTGGTTTAAAAACCTTTCTTGAAAAATTATAATACTATTTATCATTAAATCCTTTAATTCTGTTATCACTTCCTTTCCTACTTCCTAAGCCATTCACATTTTAAACATAAACAAAATTTAATAATAACATCTAACTTCAACTAATTGCTTGGAAAGCAAAAACCATAAATAATTCATTCAAGAGAAATAATAAAACTTTTATTGCATAAAATTGGATTTTGTCACATACATTCAAGGTAGGACAATGGCCATTGCACAATTCATCAAACACTTGAAATGCATTACGGATTATGCTCTCAAGCTTTGTGAGAGGACGCATACCGACCCATGCGCAACTAGTAAGCAACAGTGTAGTCATAGGGTACTCAATGTCATAAGAAAAAAGATATGACCACAATGAATCAATTATTTCCTTTCCATGTAGAGTAGCATGGTAACATAGTTTATCAAAAGTCCATAAAAATTGCAACTCAGGTAAGCTTCTAACAGAATTGATGGATTCTGATCCAACAATAATGGCAACAAAAGGAGACGAATGAGCGTACAAACATATTGTGAATTTGGGTGCTGCAGGCTTTGTAATTTCATTAGTAATAACAAAAGAGTCAAAGTGATGCTCCACTATGTAAACCCATCCCCACGAAGCACCATCAACAAAGCGAGGAAACTGTATTTTTACATGAGGATGATGAGATTGAAAGGAAGTATCTCGCTGTCGTTGAAAATCATCACCGTGACCCATCACTGAATCCTAAAAATCGAGTCGCTGAGCACCGTGATCTAAAACATCTTGGCGAAATGGAGTGAGCCAAGTCGAGCACGTTTCATCCGATGCACTAGATTGAAGGGACGAGTGCCGGAGTGGAGAGAGTGGGGATCGCCTCTGATGAGCAGAGCCGAGGCAACATTTTTCTTTTCATTAGCGTACGAATCGGTTTGAGGGTCCTGGCGAGCGTTTTGTGAACAATTCCTTTGGCTGTAGCCGGAGTCGAAGCCAATGTGGTGGAGGAATCAATGGAGGATGGTTTGTGTTGTCTAAACTTGTGAACTGTTTTTAAAAACTCTCGCTGAAATTCCTTCTAGTTGGCAGAGAATTCCTCCAACGATTTACATAGGTCGTGCAGCTGCACCGTCATATGCTCCGTACAAATATGGAGCTTCACTGAGACGGAATCATTTCCCACATCAGAGTGTGAAGCAAGGGTGGTGGGCCTCGAGGAGGAGATTTGGTCAACCAGTTGGTTGCCGTAGGCCCGTGGAAAAGTTGAGTCCCAAAATTGGGGGTTTGGAGTGGAGTGCAGTGGGCAAGAATCTTGTCAGGAGTGGGGAAGTTCATACGGCAGATGAACGCCAAGAAACCCTAATTCGCTAGTGTTTGCGGTTTGGGAAAATGAGTTATGTGGCTGAGGAAAGTATGGGTTCAATGGGTGGTAATTGGAAAAATCATAGGAGGTAGGGGTGGTGGTTAAGGGCGTCGAAGAGGCAGGTAGAGAAGGGTTGAAATATATGGGATCATAAGAATAAGGGTGGATAGTAACGGGTTTCTCATACTGTGAGACATTGGTTTGGGGGATCCAATAATACACAGTCGCCCAATGCTACCGTCGAATCCTCCAGTCCACGGTGGTGGAAGTGTAGGATTCGAAACATAGAGTGGTGAAAGAGACTGGCAGTGGCCCGGTGGGTAATCATGCTATCCCATGGTAGGAACGACTCTGATACCAATTGATAGGTACCAACAAGCATAAAGGAAAATAAAGCAATAGAGGAGAAATTAAAATAGACAAGTCTTCATTCTTCCCCCAAATGGCCAAAGGCCTTAGACTAAATACAATGAGATTGTGAACTCAGCAACGGTATTGCCTACAGATCCAAGAAAGGGAATCTATGGGCTCCTATCAATAGGCCAACTAGTGAAGGGTCCTAACATTCCACCCCCCCTTGAATAAAGGCTTGTCCGCAAGCCTTAAATATGTTAAAAGAGAAATGAGTGTCCAAAGCCATACGCAAAAGAACTATAAAGAGAACATATGGGTAAATGCAGACCGTGTGATGAAAAACTACATTTCAAACTGATCATTGCAAGCGTAAATCATCTTAAAATTCAAACTTTGAAAAAAGGGACTGATCTTGTTGAAAAGTATCTATTCGGTATCAAGCATCTTAAAAATCAATTCAATGCTGCAGGAGAGCGAATTTATGATCATGATATAGGTATGACTGCTTTGAATGGTTTATCTTTTGATTTGGTCATGACCACAATGGTAATTTTTGCTTGCAAAACTCCTATATGTTTGCAAGAATTTCAAGCTCAACTTCTTGGTGCTGAGACAACAATTGAGCCGGGCATGTTACCTCTCACCAGTCAACTGCATGCCTTGATGGCTCAAGAGCATCTGTATCACTCCTTTCACACAAATGCTTCTTATTTTCATGGTGTTCCTCTTCAGCCTGCGTCTGAATGTTTAAAGTGGCATGGAATTTTAGTGGTTGATTCCATTAATGGCAAGGTGCTAACATACTCCACACGAGATAGCCTATACAAGGTGTTCATCCTTAAGAACTCTACGATGCTTTACTCTATTGCAAACCACCATGTCCAAGAAATCAAGATCAATCCAGCCTTCATGTTGTTGCTTTTCAATAGAGCCATTATAGCCAATCATCATGATGAAACAATTCCCAAAGCCTTCAACCATCTACTTCACCAAAATAAGGGGGACTTCATAGAACAATTCCATGAAAAGCGTCTCGTTAAGCAAGCAAATGAGTATCTTCAGATCCTTGATGTTCAACATGTGGAGTTGGTGGAAGTTAGCAGGATAGAGTTCATGACACTATCTGCATTTACCCATATGTTCTCTTTACAGTTCTTTTGCGTGTGGCTTTGGACACTCATTTCTCTTTTAACATATTTAAGGCTTGCGGACAAGCCTTTATTTTAGGGGGGGTGGAATGTTAGGACCCTTTGTTGCATTCCTAAAAGGACACAAATTAATGTGCAAACAACCAATTAAAAATACCCGCAAGTGCACGAATCTAATGAAGTATAGATTATGTAAGTACGGGTTCGATCCCACGAAGAACTTGTCGGCTTCCTATAAGTTCTAGTTTGAGTACGTAAAGAACACTTAATTGACACACCACAAATGCACAAATGCAAAATGAAAACTAAAAATGAGTAAAGAAGTGTAAAAAAAATGCAACAACAGAAGAAAATTAGAGAAAAACACAAACAACATTTTCTATCACCATTTTATCACCTATTTATCACATGTGAACAGTGCGTGACCGGTCGTGAACAGTGACGACCGGTCGTTTTTTAGCAGAATCGAAAATTGAGAAATTTGTGATGAGCGACCGGTCGTTAGAAACAGTGCGACCGGTCGCTTTTGCCCAGAATAGTTTTTCAGTTTCGACCTCTGTCCAGTTTTTGACCTATAACTTTCCAACCGTACGTCAAAAATTCAAGTTCTTTATACGGTTGGATTCAGCACAGAAAAGGCAAGAACACATCGCGGACCAAAAGTCCAAAACAATTACGGAAACAAACAAAATTCAGTAACAAAGACACATAACGTGTCGAACACACAACTCACACACACATTTTGGGGGGGGGGGGTTTGATTTGTTTCAAGTGACCTATTTATATTGCATGAAAGTAAATGGACTTCGAATTTAAATGAGAATGACAGAGATGAATTATCAAGATGTGAAATTAAAATGTAACAAACACTAGGGTTTCGGAATCCACCCTAAACAATTCTACCCAAGTTCATGAATACTCAAGTGATGAACTCTAAACGTGTTGATAAAGATGTTCGCAATCAAGACCATGGGTCGTGGCTCAAGACGCATTGATTCTCTCTAATATACGTAAAGTGCATGGTTCGTGCTACAATACTTGTGCCCTCCTGTTTGGGGCTGTTGAAAATCACAACCAAATTTGATGCTTTCGAAGAGGTTGCGGCCGAAATCTTGAAGTTTTTCGTGGCCGGGCTGCACTGGAAGTTGCGGTTGGATTTTTATTCTATTGAGGAAAAGGTCACGGTTTCGTGTTGTTACTTGGAGTTCCAAGATGGAGCAGATGGGGTTTTGTTTAGTTTGGGGCAGATTTGCATGCCTAAACGTGGCTGAAGGCTTCCAAGTATGGTGTAATATATATATAATATTAGAATGTGAAAGCAAACGTTGAAACCAAATTCAAAGCCATCATTATATGGTTTGCTTTATATATATATATAATAAGTTGGCTGAAGATGGGAACGTGTAACCAAGTTGGCTGAAGTTGGGGTTTTGTTTAGAAAGTGAATGCGAACGTTTAACCAAGCTGGAATTCAACCTTCATCATTGCATGCTTTTTATATATATATATATATATATATATATATAATAAGTTGGTTGAAGAAAAGTTGGCTGAAGGAAAGTTGGTTGAAGAAAAGTGGGCTGAAGAAAATATTAGGTGGATAAATGGAAAAGCATTGGCTGGAGCATTTGGATGGTTTGCCAATGTGGCTGAAAAGTTCTTTCCTTATGCTATTATATATATATAAAGTGAATGAATAAGGGTTGCCAAAGTTTGGAGCATGGAATTGGTTCGGCCGAAGAGTTTTTGAGTTTTGTCCTATTACATATAGATATATAATAGGAAGAATTCATAGAGGCGGATAAAAGGTGGCCGAGTGTTTTCTCAAAAAAAAGGTGGCCAATGTGTCTTCTTTTGCAAAAGAGATTGGGCGTATCTTTGAAGTTGGCTGAACACTACTCTTGCAAAAAATTTGGGCTAAAGTGATTGGGCATATCATGTTGATATATTCATTTTTTTATATATATATATATATATAAATGGGTGGATGCATGCATGAATACGGCCAAAGCTTGGAGTTCTTTGGAATTGATGTGGCCGGGACCTTGAAGTTTGGAGGTCGTAGCAATTTGGGCTACACAAGTTTGCAGACGGGTGAAGCTAGGAAAGCTGGGCAAAGAATGGCGGCCGAGAATTGTTCAAATTCGGCCGGGGTTTAAGGCTTGCGAAAAGATTGCGGTCGGATTGTGATGCTTGGGATATCTCGGCTGGGGTTTGCTAGAAATTGCGGCCAGTTGTTTTTTGGTTTTGAGCGAACACAATTTTGGAATATGTTGGCCGGGTATTTAGTTTCTTTACAAACTGGGCTGAAGGGCTTTGAGTAGGAAACTTAATCATATATACATATATATATGTCGGCCGGGTATTTGGTTTTTTGGAGTAGATAGGGTGCATGGATTTTTTGTGCAAGCTGGGCTTAAGTTTTTTGTCTTATATACATATATATATTATATGAATGCGGCTGGACGCTCCCAAGTTTAAACCCTCCATCTCATATATTGTGATAATATAATATCATATATATATAAGTATATATAAGTAGATGAATGTGCATGTGCGGCCAGCTCCCAAGTTTAAGCCTTATTCATCCTATTTTAGGCTTATATATATATATTTGGAATTTAATATAATTATTCATATGGGAGGCATCCACTCATCGTTTGGGCGGAAATTAGTAAGACATATGTTCATCATGCGGCCGACAAGGTATGGCCATATAAACAAAAAAATAGAGAATTCCTATGCCAACAAGTTCTCAACCAAGGTTAGAATTTCCAAATATTTGGAGAATTCATCATGCGGCCGATATCAAATATTTGGAGTTCACATGCCACTTAATGTTGGTGGGAGTCTTCATCAAGTCCAAAGCCCAGCCTACAAGTTCCAGGCAGATGTTTTCCTACAAGTGGCGGAGTTTAAAGACAGGAAGACATTAATATTGGGAAGATTTCCAAGACATCGGGCAGTTCGTGCCTAGAGCTCCCGAAAGCATTAATATTGGGAAGATTTCCAAGGCAGAGTTAGTTGAATGGCCAAACCCATGAGCTGAGGAGCTCTATAAATAGAACATCATATGAAGAAAGAAGGACCGCCAACTGAACACGCAAAATCTATCTCTTTATCCCTGACTTTTCAATTCATAGTCTAGGATTTTATCTTTCAAGCTTTTCAGATTATCCAAGTTCTTCGTTTTCCTAGTGTAAGCTTTACATTCTTGCAATTTAATTTCAATTATCTTTACATTCGAATTTAATTCAAGTCTTTATCGCTTTAATCTATTTTATCGCATTTACATTCCTGTCATTTTGTTTATCGCACTTACATTTCTGTCATTTCTTCTATTGCATTTACATTCATTACAAATATCACAAAAATCCTAAAAATAATCATACAAAGCTCAATCATCCTTGACCTCAAGGAAGAAAAAGAACCTAGGCCAAGAGGAGGTTCCTTGCTTGGTCGATAGTCGTTTGATTAAAAGTCAGAAGCGCAAACACACTCACACGATCTTTCCATCCAAGCCATCAAGTGGTTTGGTGGTGGCACGCCTACGCATCTCAAGAGAAGAAGGACCAAAAACTCCTTCCATCGGCCTACCCGGCCGAAAAGAGGGAAACATAATTTGGGACGCCCGGTGGGACTAGAAAAGAATTGTATGGTTGTAAACACTAGGAGGAATCCTAGAAGAGATCAAGAATTTGAAGAGTCTAGACTTCATTCGGAATCAGAGTTGAGCATGGTTAGTTCACTTCCTACGAATTCTCAGCCACAAGATGTTCCGAACAATCAGGCAAGGCCCAAATGGCCTTGGCCGAAATGCGGCCGTTGATCTCGACCACGTGGTGGTCGAAGATGTTGTGGAAGCCGCCGAAGGACCGGTCTTGAGACCAAGTTTGGCCACATCGTTGGAACTCCAACAACTCTTCCGAACGATAGAAAGTGTCGAGCAATCAGAGAATGCAAGAGGCTGCTCAAACTATTGCTCAAACAGTTGCTCAAACTTTGGCTCAAACCATGGCCACTCAGAATGCTCAGTTCAATGAGAGATTTAATCGATTGTTAGGCCAACAAAATGGCCAAAATGGAAATCAGGCGGCAAATGGAGTGCCGGTGGAGGGCTTCAAGTGGAGGCCCAACCAAACATCTTTGGGGCGAATCCGCCTCAACCAAATGCACCGGCTGGGGGCAACCCAGCCCAGCGGTCAATGTTATGCCGATGGGTAATAACCCATATGCGGCGGCCAATCAATTCCAAGGACTCCGAGTTCAACCAATTCTGCCCACAAGTTCACCAGGGGGAGGGGCCAATTTCGCTGGGCCTCATATAAACCAATTCGCCGGAGTGGGTGTATGGAATAATCTTGGTGGGAATAATCCATTACTAGGAAATCAAGCAATCGACCGAGGAGCGGTCGAGCAGATGATCCAAGATATGGTGCCTCATGCTAGAAGAATTGGTAGACCCATCTACCGGAGGCCATATCCGGAGCATTTTGATCAAGAGGAATTTCCACGAGGATTTAAAGTCCCGGATTTTGCATTATTTTCAGGAGATGGACTCCAGTCAACCGTGGAGCATATTGGTCGATTCACTGCTCAATGTGCCAAAATCGGACATCGCGAGGTCTTGAAATTAAGGCTATTCCCGAGCACCCTCACGGGGGCTGCTTTTTCATGGTATGTCAAACTTCCTCAGGAACTCTGTTCCAAATTGGCAGATCATGGAGCAAATCTTCCACGAACAATTTTATCGGCGAGCCAGACGTGTCAATGGCCGACTTGGCCAAGATGCGCCAAGGACCAAACGAGTCAGTCCAAGAATACTTGGGGAAATTCAGAGAAGCAAGGGCTAGATGTACGGTCAACATGCCTGAGCATGAGTTTGCAAAGTTGGCTCAAGGTGGGTTGTTGCTCGACCTCGGAAGAGGTTCGAGGGTATTGAATTCCGCGATATTTATGACCTCCTACTTCGGGTGGATAGATATGAAGCTCTTTTAAAGGAGGAACAACAAAAGAATCGGTCGACGAGTCGACCGACTTTTCTATAAAGATCTGCCAAAACCTTCCACATCTAGAACCATGGCTGTCCACGCGATGGATGTAGAAAATGTGGACTCAAATGAGGCAGACGATGAAGTCTTCCTAGAAGAGGAAGAAGAATTGCGGGGATAAACTTGGCTGAAATCGTGGTCAGCGAACCACGCGTATGCAAGGCTTTGTCCAAAGCTTCCAAGGATCAGAGGCCGACAACGGTCCAAATATCTAAGTTTAGCGGAACTTCTCAAAAGGGAGTTCGGAACCAAGTCCTATACCTTTGACATTTCGAAAGCCGAACTAATCTTTGACCAACTTTTAAAAGAAAAGATGATAAAATTGCCAAATGGTCATGATATTCCATCGGCTAATGAACTTAGGAACAAGACTTTTTGCAAATGGCATAATGTATGGTCTCACACGACTAACAATTGCCTTGTTTTTCGGAATGTTGTGCAGGATCTCATTGATCGAAAGATCTTGAAATTTCCAGAGAAAGCTACAATGGGTGTTGATCAGAATCCATTCCCAAATGCTCAGGCCAACATGGTGAATGCCAACTTCCCAAGGCCAGATCAACCTCGACCAAGATTAGACTTGGGTGGTTCGGAAAAGCAGCAGCTGAGAGAAGAGCAAGGGAGAACCTGATGGATCCTAAGGCGAAGGGTAAGGCCAAAATGTACCCAGAAGTGACAAAGGCTCTAGATGAGAAAATTCCAATTATGGAAGAACCTCCCAAGGCTATTGTGCTATGCAACCGATGTCAATGTGAGGTCTGAGTGAAGGTAGTTCTACCAAAACCCAAAGAGTCAGCCAGGGAACCAACTAAGGAGATGATCAAGGATCAAGCCCGCAGCAGGTAGACCAAGAAGTGCTGGGAAAAACATGATCAAAAGTTCGGCTGGGAATTACGGCCCATATAGCCCAAGGGGCACGATGGAGATGAGGCCGAACAAACGGCCATTACATGAGTACCAAGACAGGTACGAAAGGCCGCGATATCAGCCTAAGAGGAGAAATCATCATATGCCACTCAAGTATGAAGATGTTGATCCGCTGAACCCAAGCCAAGGTAAAAATAGAAGCATGTGGGTTTCGGTGGGAGAAGGAAAGAATCAAGGTGTGGCTTATGTGTCAAGACCTCGCCCATCTGATGGTAGTGGTGTCCCAACTTTCAAGATGCCAAACACAAAGGCAGGACAATGGTATAGGAGTAGAGGTTCGAAGTTGCCTCCGATACCATTGAGCAAAACTCAAACAAGAAGGGCTCAGAGACAATATGCTGCCACTTGTAAAGCGGAGTTTGAGTGGGCGGACGAGAGGCAAGCCCAACTTAACCGATTGGTCGACCTTCGAGAGAAGCTTCGACTGGAAGAGTTGGAGTTCGCCAAAGCTGATGACGTGGCTTCGTTAGAGGCAGCAGCGGCCGAGGAGATGAAAATACATCGACAATGGGTGAATGGTCAAGTTGTGGTGACAGCCTTAAATGAGCCAATGTTGGAGTTGGAGGCTCATTTGACCGGAGCTTTTGAAGCAAACAATCTCAAGGCCTGAATCTGGCAAGCCAACGAAGGTGTTGGACGATGAGCCATCAAAAGTTGAAAATTTTAAAAAGATTCAGCCCAAGGCCAATCCTTCGACCTCCAAGAGGCAAGCACCAATTAAAGTGGCATCACCACCCGTGGTCAAGGAGAAAAAAGAAAATAACCATGAAATGGTCAAGGATGTCAAAGGAAAACCCCAGACGACAGAAGATAAGCTGACGGCGGAGGAGGACCAAGTCATGGTCGAAGTCCAAACATCCGTAGTGGAAGAAAAGGCCGAACCAACAGCCAACGTAGAAAGCTGAAAGAGACTTCAGAAAACCTAGGAGGCACTTTGGCCAATGATGAAGAACTTTATGGGGAGAATGAAGAGTATGGTGATGACGAGTATTTTGAAGACCTCCAGAAGAAGCTATGGAGCAACTAACTAATGAGTGTAGGGAAGAGATTACCAAGTTGGAAACTGAATTGAAGACAAATAAGACCAAGGTTAGGTTTGGGGACTTCGACGAGGTCAATGCTATGGTGGTCACACTTCCACTATTTTTCGAAGCTAGCAGGTCAACCAAACTCCATGGAGGGAGATGTTTTTGATGAAGTCGAGTCCATGGTTCAGATGGGAGAACCAAAGGAAATCGAGGAAATTCGGGAGACTCGAAGGCAGAGGCAGCTCAACCTCAAATTGTGATGCCGAGTGCGGAGAAGAAAATGCCAGAGAAAGTGTGCTTTGAAATGCCCACCAAGAAGATGTCTTCCCACCTTAAACCTTTATACGTAAATGCTCACTTTGATGGGGTTCCAGTGAGTAAAGTTATGGTTGATATGGGAGCCACTGAATATCCTCCCAGCCTCCCTGATGAGAAAATTAAAGAAAAAGTTCGGAAGAGCTAATTCCAACTGAGACAACGGTCAATGGCTTTGTGGGAGACACCACAATATCAAAAGGAATCATCCCACTCCAAGTCAAGAGTAGGAGAAAAGGTCAGGGCGACAGCTTTCTTTGTGGTGGAAACAACGGCTCACTTTACCGCGTTGTTAGGTCGAGATTGGATTCATGGAAATATGTGTGTCCCTTCATCACTCCATCAAACTCTACAGTTTTGGCATGAGGATGGGAGCGCGGAATTGGTTCGGGCCGACTCACGGCCTTTCATGGCTTCAGCCAACGCGGTGGAGGCCAGGTTTTACGAGGATGATCTTGGTCCTCTTTATTTTACAGGGTCAGGTGTGAACGGCCGACCTACGGGAGTCTCGGCCAAGAAGTTGATAGACTTGGGGGCACACGATGCCCAAGCAGATGGGGAGCGCCCCACGATGTCTGATTTTTTCTCTCTTAATGATTGATACAACCATGAAAGAAGAGAATAGAGCCGCGGTGGAAGACACCTTGAGACGGCTATGTGGTTTTTGGGCCGAGAGAGCGGCCGAGCATGGGTCCACCGCTCATTTGGTGGAATTCCTCCACGAAGGCCCTGAAGATGATGCGCTTGAAATTGAGGAAGTGGAGTTGGCACCAACTCAGATGGATGATTCAAAGGCGGAAGTCCAAGACCCTTTGCTGGAAATCAACTTGGGACGGAAGAAATCGTCGGCCAATCTATATGAGTGGTATGTTGGAGCCAGAACTTCGAGACAAAATGGAAGAGCTTTTAAGAGAGTTCAAGGATTGCTTTGCTTGGGATTACACTGAGATGCCTGGACTAAGTCGTGACTTGGTCGAGCACCGTCCGCCAACAACGGAGGATTTCAAGCCCTTCAAGCAGCCACCTCGCCGAATGTCGGCGGAAGTAGAATTACAGGTCAATGAGGAAATTGTAAGGCTTGTTATAGCCAAATTTATTAGGCCAGCAAGATATGTGGAGTGGCTTTCTAATATTGTACATGTAAAGAAGAAAACAGGAGCAATAAGAATTTGTGTTGATTTTCGTAACCTTAATCTTGCAACTCCCAAAGATGAATATCCCATGCCTATGGCGGACCTCTTAGTTGACGGGGCGGCCAAGCATGAAATTTTATCCTTCATGGATGGACACTCCGGCTATAATCAAATTTTCATAGCCGAAGAAGACATTCACAAGACAGCCTTTAGATGTCCGGGTTCCATTGGAACCTTTGAGTATGCGTGATGCCTTTCGGCCTAAAGAATGCCGGAGCCACGTACCAAAGGGCAATGAATGCCATTTTTCATGACATGATCGGTCGAAACTTAGAAGTTTATATCGACGATGTGGTGGTGAAGTCGGAATCGAGACCAGGCCATTTGAGTGACCTTCGATTAGCCTTCGAGAGAATGCGAAAGCATCAATTGAAGATGAATCCAAAGAAATGTGCCTTTGGGGTTTCCGCCGGAAATTTCCTAGGATTTTTGGTACATCAAAAGGGGGATCGAAATTGATAAAAATAAGGCTAAGGCCATCATTGATGCACCTCCCCCAAAAAACAAGAAAGGATTGCAAAGCTTGCTAGGCCAAATAAACTTCCTTCGGAGGTTTATAGCTAATTCCGCCGGGAAAGTCGAGCCTTTTTCATCTTTGCTAAAACTCAAGGATGAGGAGAAGTTCACCAAAAGGCATTTGATTCCATCAAAGAATATTTGACCAAGCCACCTGTGCTAATCCCGCCGAAGCGAGGCCGACCTTTGAAGTTATATATTTCGGCTGCAGAAAATTCCATCGGAAGTCTGTTGGCCCAAGACAACGATGAGAAAAAGGAGCAAGCAGTGTACTACCTAAGCCGAATTTTAACGGACACCGAAAGAAAGTATTCACCGGTGGAGAAACTTTGTTTGGCCTTGTACTTCACCGCAACAAAGTTAAGACACTATATGTTGCCTTCCGTGGTGCATATAATCGCCAAGACTGATTTGATCAAGTACATGCTCACTCGGCCAATCATTAGAGGGCGGATTGGGAAATGGACGATGGCATTGGCGGAATTCACTTTCCGATACGTACCTCAGCAGGCTGTCAAGGGGCAAGCCTTGGCTGACTTCTTGGCCTCTCACCCTTGTGTTGAAATAGAAGATATGGACTTCTTCAAAGTCGACATGATAAGTTTATTCCCATGGCGTCTCTATTTCGACGGATCTTGAACATCAAATATGGGGGGAGCAGGTATCATCATTGAATCTTCCCAAGGATTCCGAACTCGTTATTCATTTCAATTAGACTTTGATTGTACCAACAATCAAGCCGAATATGAGGCCTTGATCATTGGGTTGGAGATTTTGAGAGAGCTTCGAATAAGTAATGTGTCGATCATGGGGGATTCGATGTTGGTTCTGAAACAACTATTCGGCGACTATAAGGTAACCAGTCAAACATTGCTTGGCTATTATGCCTTGACCAGCCAACTAATAGAAGGTTTTGATGAAGTAAGACTCGCTCACCTACCAAGGGAGCACAACTCACAGGCCAATGCAATGGCCCAATTGGCTTTTGGGGTTCAGACTCTCTGAAGGGCTTTCTGAGGAATTATTCAAAGTTGAAAAACGATCATTGCCCTCGGTTTTTGAAAGAGGAATACCAATTTAGGTCATGGCATTGACCGTAGCTCCAGAATGACTGGAGACATGACATTGTGGAATATCTGAAATGTCGAAGTGGTTCGCATTGCCCGCAGGTTCGGCAAAGGGCCATAAGTTATGTGCTCAGGGATGAAGAACTTTTTCGTATTGGCTCTGACGACTTACTCATGAAATGTCTGGGAAAGATTGATCAGATGGTGGTTATGACTGAGGTTCATGAAGGAATATGTGGAGCTCATCAAGCAGGCATCAAGATGAGATGGTTGCTAAGGAGGCATGGGTATTATTGGCCAACCATCCTGAAGGATTGCATTGATTATGCCAAAGGATGCCAAGGTTGTCAAATGCATGGTCCGGTTCAAGCATGTTCCGGTAGGGCCCATGAATCCTATTGTGAAGCCTTGGCCTTTTAAGGGTTGGGCGATGGATGTGATTGGCCAGATCCACCCGAAATCATCTAAAGGTCACAAGTTCATTTTAGTGGCCACAGACTTCTTTACAAAATGGGTAGAGGCCGTACCACTCAAGCAAGTTACCCAAGCTGAGGTGATAGAGTTTATTGAGAAAACTATCATCCATCGATTCGGATTACCAGAGTCTATCATGACTGACCGAGGAACGGCTTTTGTGGGAGAGGCTGTCGAGGCAGCCGCAAAAAATTGGGGAGTTAGGATGGTTCAGTCCACCCCATACAATCCTCAATCAAATGAGAAGGAAAAGGCTGCTCTGCCAGTCTTGGGGAACCTGCAACAAGTTTCGAATTACCAAAAAAAAAAAAAAAGGGGTGCACGGCCAAACCTTGAGGTGAAAGGGTGCGCGGAGCTTTCTCAGGCCGAAGAAATGATTGTGGGGGCACAATATTTCCGACGGGGGTGTCTGCTAAAAATTAGGAGGTTTATTTCTCTTAGAGATACCCATTAAAAATTCAGAAGGATGGAAATGCAAATCTTCAAAAAAGGCAAAAGTAATCGTGGAGAGTAGTTTACCTTGGACGGGGGCGTTGGGCCTTTTCTCACCCTGCCCAGGATTAGCATCGGCAGGATTGATGAAGCTCTCTCTCAATAATGTCAGCGGGAGGATTTTCCTTTCCTGCGGTGTCAGCTGTGAGAATTGAAAGGTTAGAAAATAAGAAGATAGCCAAAATTAAAATGAGAAAACGTATGAATATTTTACATTTTGCTTGGGCCTTCTTCTTCTCTTTCTCTTGTTGGTAGGCTAATGAGCATGGGCAATGCCTGAAGATTCTACCTTCAATCTCCGAGCATGGTTGAGAAAACCAATCGGCCAACATCTCTTTCCACCAATGGGTGAAAATATCAGAGTCACCAAATCGGGGATATCTAATCGGAATACTGAAGGAATTCACCAAGTCTTGGTTGAAATTCGTCAAGGTGGTGACTTCTTTTGCATCCTTGAATTCTGCCCGCCAAGAAGAAAGTAGGTTGACGGAGTCCATGGGTGGAATCAGGAAGCTCTGAATGAAACCAAGTTGATAGCCGCGGCGGCGGGATAATAAAGTTCACCACCACAATGATAATTGCTACCTTTGTTCACCATTAGGCCGTACGGAAGATCTCGGCTAATGAGGATGCTCGCCCACATATTATGCCTCTCCTCCTTTGTCTCTGCCGTTGGATATGAGGAAAGATCCATGGCTAGATAATCCGGGAAACGATGATTTAAGCAAATAGAAAGATGCTCAATGGTCCTATCCTGGCCCTCATAGAAAAAGCGAAAGCAATCCTCAACATAATGCTTCCGGCGTGGGGCGTTGAGCAAGGTTGGACCCAGAAGAGCTTTATCGTTAGGGCAAACGGTGGCGGGACTTAGTTCCAGAAAATAGAGCTGGAGCCACAATTGAAAAATCCATATAGGGCCAGAAGCATGGTAATCCATGGGTTTAGTAATTACCTCACGGAGCCCTCTATAAAGATAGGCAAGAAAGATTGGGCCCATGGCCACTTGATGGCCATCTGCAAGTACTTCCGCCAAGGCTTGGAATTCCTTAGTAATCCCGGATCTTGAGCATGCCAAGAACTTGCACAGCCACATCACCAGAAAAGCTACATGCTCAGTGTAGGATACGCCATTGATGGAAGGGGGGTCGTTGGGCTCTCCTCTATGACCACGATACTTTTTCACCCAACTCCCAGAGGGTTTGATCGACTTATGAAAATCTAAGCACACTTTGGCCTCCGGAAGGTTGGCGGTCGAGAAATCGTCTCCATGAGGGCGAAGGCCGGTGATAGCGGCCAAGTCTAGTAAGTTGGGTGTCATCATCCCAAAATGGAGCCTCATGCAATTGGTGGATGAAGACCAAAAGCATAGTGCCGCGATGACAAGAGATCGGTCGCAAGGAAAGGCGCTTCCCGCACATAGGAGCAATGTATCATAGATTCCAATATTCTTCCAATGCCCTTTTAATTTGGGTTCTAAAACTTTGAACCAATGACACCAATCAAATTTACGTCCCGCCAGGCTTGACTGGTCGGATTTCCCCGCGGATGATACTTTCTTTGGTGGGGCATCTTTACTTGCGGTGGAATCCTTTTTTATGGGGTTTCCCGTTGGCCAACCTTTGAATGGCTTAGAGCTCTTCCAGCAGTTGCCCATGTGAAGTCTGAAAGATAAGTTGGGCCATTTCTCGGCTGCTTAACCCACACCTTTGCCACCTCCTCCGGATAGGTAGAGAAAAATGGGCCGAGAATATTTTGGGCGGAATTGGGAAAGGCATTGAGGAAATAGGCGAATACTTGCTTGCCCAAATCTTTGTCCATGGCCGCCTTCATATCTTCAAAAAATTGGGCACTGTCACTTGAAATGGATTCCATCCTACAAACATGAAGTAGAATCGAGTCAAAGGAAAATATAGTGAAGAATGTGAGATTCAAATCAAGAACGCGAAGAACATCATGGCACTATTCATACATTCAAAGTTTCAAGCCAACACGTTTCAAAGCTACAAATTCATCAAAATCATACCAAAATCAACCGAGAATTAGTGCAACATACCTAGAAACTTGCAAATTTCAAGCTTGACGTTGATTTTGGTGGATTTGGTACGTTGATTTTGGTGGATTTGGTGTGTGAAATGATGAATGTGAAAATAAGGAGGATATGGGTTTTAAAGGAAAACCTGAAAATCTATGGCTATGGTGGGATTGTTTGGGTATTTGTAATGCCTAGAATTTTTAACAAAGGTCTCCCCAATTTAATTTCAAAGCTTAATCACATGCAAGCCAATTATGAAAGGTCTTGGGTTTCAATTTGCTTACCTCTACACCAATTCCAAGCCAACCAAATCGGGGGGCAATGTTTGGGGCTGTTGAAAATCACAACCAAATTTGATGCTTGCGAAGAGGTTGCGGCCGAAATCTTGGAGTTTTTCGTGGCCGGGCTGCACTGGAAGTTGCGGTTGGATTTTTATTCTATTGAGGAAAAGGTCACGGCTTGGTGTTGTTACTTGGAGTTCCAAGATGGAGCAGATGGGGTTTTGTTTAGTTTGGGGCAGATTTGCATGCCTGAATGTGGCTGAAGGCTTCCAAGTATGGTGTAATATATATATATAATATTAGAATGTGAAAGCAAACGTTGAAACCAAATTCAAAGCCATCATTATATGGTTTGCTTTATATATATATATAATAAGTTGGCTGAATATGGGAACGTGTAACCAAGTTGGCTGAAGTTGGGGTTTTGTTTTGAAAGTGAATGCGAACGTGTAACCAAGCTGGAATTCAACCTTCATCATTGCATGCTTTTATATATATATATATAATAAGTTGGTTGAAGAAAAGTTGGCTGAAGGAAAGTTGGTTGAAGAAAAATGGGCTAAAGAAAATATTAGGTGGATAAATGGAAAAGCATTGGCTGGAGCATTTGGATGGTTTGCCAATGTGGCTGAAAAGTTCTTTCCTTATGCTATTATATATATATAAAGTGAATGAATAAGGGTTGCCAAAGTTTGGAGCATGGAATTGGTTCGGCCGAAGAGTTTTTGAGTTTTGTCCTATTACATATAGATATATAATAGGAAGAATTCATAGAGGCGGATAAAAGGTGGCCGAGTGTTTTCTCAAAAAAAAGGTGGCCAAGGTGTCTTCTTTTGCAAAAGAGATTGGGCGTATCTTTGAAGTTGGCTGAACACTACTCTTGCAAAAAAGTTGGGCTAAAGTGATTGGGCATATCATATTGATATATTCATTTATATATATATATATATAAATGGGTGGATGCATGCATGAATACGGCCAAAGCTTGGAGTTCTTTGGAATTGATGTGGCCGGGACCTTGAAGTTTGGAGGTCGTAGCAATTTGGGCTACACAAGTTTGCAGACGGGTGAAGCTAGGAAAGCTGGGCAAAAAGGCGGGCGGCCGAGAATTGTTCAAATTCGGCCGGGGTTTAAGGCTTGCGAAAAGATTGCGGTCAGATTGTGATGCTTGGGATATCTCGGCTGGGGTTTGCTAGAAATTGCGGCCAGTTGTTTTTTGGTTTTGAGCGAACACAATTTTGGAATATGTCGGCTGGGTATTTAGTTTCTTTACAAACTGGGCTGAAGGGCTTTGAGTAGGAAACTTAATCATATATACATATATATATGTCGGCCGGGTATTTGGTTTTTTGGAGTAGATAGGGCGCATGGATTTTTTGTGCAAGCTGGGCTTAAGTTTTTTGTCTTATATACATATATATATTATAGGCTCCCAAGTTTAAACCCTCCATCTCATATATTGTGATAATATAATATAATATATATATAAGTATATATAAGTAGATGAATGTGCATGTGCGGCCAGCTCCCAAGTTTAAGCCTTATTCATCCTATTTTAGGCTTATATATATATTTGGAATTTAATATAATTATTCATATGGGAGGCATCCACTCATCGTTTGGGCGGAAATTAGTAAGACATCTGTTCATCATGCGGCCGACAAGGTATGGCCATATAAACAAAAAAATAGAGAATTCCTATGCCAACAAGTTCTCAACCAAGGTTAGAATTTTCAAATATTTGGAGAATTCATCATGAGGCCGATATCAAATATTTGGAGTTCACATGCCACTTAATGTTGGTGGGAGTCTTCATCAAGTCCAAAGCCCAGCCTACAAGTTCCAGGCAGATGTTTTCCTACAAGTGGCGGAGTTTAAAGACAGGAAGACATTAATATTGGGAAGATTTCCAAGACATCGGGCAGTTCGTGCCTAGAGCTCCCGAAAGCATTAATATTGGGAAGATTTCCAAGGCAGAGTTAGTTGAATGGCCAAACCCATGAGCTGAGGAGCTCTATAAATAGAACATCATATGAAGAAAGAAGGACCGCCAACTGAACACGCAAAATCTATCTCTTTATCCCTGACTTTTCAATTCATAGTCTAGGATTTTATCTTTCAAGCTTTTCAGATTATCCAAGTTCTTCGTTTTCCTAGTGTAAGCTTTACATTCTTGCAATTTAATTTCAATTGTCTTTACATTCGAATTTAATTCAAGTCTTTATCGCTTTAATCTATTTTATCGCATTTACATTCCTGTCATTTTGTTTATCGCACTTACATTTCTGTCATTTCTTCTATTGCATTTACATTCATTACAAATATCATAAAAATCCTAAAAATAATCATACAAAGCTCAATCATCCTTGACCTCAAGGAAGAAAAAGAACCTAGGCCAAGAAGAGGTTCCTTACTTGGTCGATAGTCGTTTGATTAAAAGTCAGAAGCGCAAACACACTCACACGATCTTTCCATCCAAGCCATCAAGTGGTTTGGTGGTGGCACGCCTACGCATCTCAAGAGAAGAAGGACCAAAAACTCCTTCCATCGGCCTACCCGGCCGAAAAGAGGGAAACACCTCCCCATAACCGAACCTAGGCATGGTTCGTACTTCGATTCAATTACAAGGAAAACCCATTAAGTTCAAAGAGAATATGAACATCACAAGAATCCTAATAGCATGGTGTTTACATTAGGTATTCAAGAAACCAATTCACATGGATGATTCTTACTTCATCAATTTATTGCTTAGGATAATATGAAGATACACATAATCCCAACAATCTCAAGAAGCATGCTTTCAAAGATGGCCAACCAAGGAAAAACACACATCAAGGATAGATTAATTTGGAGAATTGGAATTCATCAACAGGATCTAGAAATTCATACACTCAAGCATCAAAACAATAAGGTAATCATGTTTAGGGCTTCAACCTAAGCCCTAGCTATGGAGTTTAGTTGCTCATACTTATTTCAAATACAAACTCAAATAAAATTAGAAAGAGTTTACAGATTTTCAGAAAATGATGAAAACTTCAAGATCATCAATGGTGGAAGTCTTCTTCTCCACTTTGCTTGGCTGCACCTTGGCTTTCTCCTAGCTCCAAACTCTCCAAAATCTGCTCTCAATGTGTAGAATGATAGAATGAATTGGCTACCTACGTTCAAAACCTCTCCCACTTCAGATTGCAATCACCTTTCCCTTGCCCATCAATTTCCAGCTCACCAATATAATATAAAACTACCACATTTCCTCTAAAGCCTTTGCTCTTGTCCCCTTGCCATGATGAAGCTTTGTCCTCACAAAGATGCCAATTACTTCAGAAAATATCTCATTTACAAAGGTAATTTCTTGTTACCAAGAGTTATGGTAACAAGAAAATCAAGATGACACAAAGGAGGTAAAAGCTGGCCAAATTCGGATTTCAGAGCTGTGGTAACGTGCTGGATTGGTTGGATGGGCAATACTTGTCCAATGGAGTTCAAATTTGGATATGTTGTAGTTAACATCCATTGGAACAAGTCTCATGAAGATCATGACCTCATCCGAGCACCGGAGCATGCTGATCCCAGGCCAAGAAGTTGACCTACGAAAATGAACAAAAACAGAATTTATAACAAATAATGCACTTTTAGCTCATTTTCAAACTAACCAAGGTAAAATCTAAGAAAACACAAAAAGGAAGTAAAAAGCTATAAAATGTCAAGAACTAACTCAAAATAAAAGGTAAATAACATGAAAAATCATGTGTAAAAATGAACCGAACACCCTTCACTAGTGAGCCTATTGATAGGAGCCCATAGATTCTCTTTTTTCTATCTGTCCGTTGCTGAGTTCACAATCTCATTGTATTTAGTCTAAGGCCTTTGGCCATTTGGGGGATGAATGAAGACTTGTCTATTTTAATTTCTCCTCTATTGCTTTATTTTCTTTTATGTTTGTTGGTACCTATCAATTGGTATCAGAGTCGTTCAGACCATGGGATAACATGATTACCCCCTTGCGCCATTGCCAGTCTCTTTCACCACTCTATGTTTCGAATCCTACACTTCCACCACCGTGGACTAGAGTGTTCGACAGTAGCATTGGGCGACTGTATTATTGGAACCCCTAAACCAATGTCTCACAGGATGAGAAACCCGTTACTATCCACCCTTATTCTTATGATCCCATATATTTCAACCCTTCTCTACCTGCCTCTTCAACGCCCTTAACTAGAGATGTCAAACGGGACGGGCCGGCCCTGCACGGCACGAGCCCAGCCCATTTAAATGAGACACGGTATGGCACGAGTACGAATATTAATAGGCTGTGTCCTAGCCGGGCTGGGATCAAAAAATAGGTCCAATGGACCGGGCCGGCCCATGGCCCAACATGGCCTGGGCTTGGCCCAAGCCCGCTTCAAGCACGGCATGAGCCCAAGCCCGTTCCATTTAGCTTTTTTTTTTCTTCTCAAAAAGTCAAAATGCAATAATTTGACATATAATGTCATTATTTATATATATTTTTTTAATCATAAACATATATTTGATGTCTTTCATTTTAGGGAAATTACTTGGGTCCTTAATTAATTAAACATATCAACTACAAATTAATTAAACAACATTGGGCTTTATATCTAATCAATGCATATGGCATATATGCTTCTCTTATAATTAAAGCAAGACATTTCTTCACATATAAAATAATAAGTTGTTTAAAGATGCAAAGTTGAAGTGGACTTTGTGTAGTTGGACACTTTTTGCCCTCCGCCCCTTCATATTGTTTGGATGTTTGATTTATTAATGTTTTCAAATAGTTCATCATTTCTTGCCTTTAATTATATTTTTAATGTTTATAATTTGAATTATCTAATGGGGAAAAAATCAAGTGAAAAAAATTCAAATTAAATGGGTTGGTTCTTGGGCTCGAGTATGGCACGAGCATGGGCACGGCACGAGCCCGACTCGGCCCGTTTCAACGTGGACATGGGCTTTGGGCCGGGTAGGGATCAATGATTTTATTAAATGGGCTGGCACGAACACAGCACGATAAATTAAATGGGCTGGCCAGGCACGGCACGAAAATGTTAAAAGCACGAATTTAAATAGGACGGGCCGGCCCGGCACGGCCCGTTGACACCTCTAGTGTTAAGCAATGGTGGTGGACCTCAAGGAGGAGATTTGGTCAGCCAATTGGTCGTCGTAGGCCCGTGGCAAAGTTGAGTCCCAAAATTGGGGGTTTGGAGTAGAGTGCAATGGGTAGGAATCTTGTCGGGAGTGGGGAAGTTCATACGGCAGATGAACACCATGGAACCCTGATTCGCTAGTGTTTGCGGTTTGTGAAAATGAGTTATGAGGCTAAGGAAGGTATGGATTAAACAAGTGGTAAGTGGAAAAATCAGAGGAGGTAGGGGTGGTGGTTAAGAGTGTCGAAGAGGCAGGTAGAGAAGGGTTGAATTAGATGGGATCGTAAGAATAAGGGTTCATAAGAACGAGTTTCTCATCCTGTGAGACATTGGTTTGGGGGTTCCAATAATACAATCGCCCAATGCTCCAGTCGAACACTCTAGTCCACGGTGGTGAAAGTGTAGGATCCGAAACATAGAGTGGTGGAAGAGACTTTGGCGGTGGCGCCGGTGGGTAATCATGCCATCCCATGGTCAGAACAGCTTTGATACCAATTGATAGGTACCAATAAGCATAAAGGAAAATAAAGCAATGGAGGAGAAATTAAAATAGACAATTCTTCATTCATCCCCCAAATGGCCAAAGGCGTTAGACTAAACACAATGAGATTGTGAACTCAGCAACAATATTGCCTACATATACGGAAAGGGAATCTATGGGCTCCTATCAATAGGCCCACTAGTGAAGGGTTCTAACACTAGATTTGGAACTTCAGTTTCGTGGATGTCATAGAGAGAAGGGGAGAAGAGAGAGAAAGAGAACGGTTGAGTGGTGGGAGAAGAGGTAGAGAAAGGATGCTGGATGTGAGGTTGTTGGCTGTCATATAAAGAGATAGGGATAGGAGAGATAAAAAAAGGAGAAGGGAGAAGGTGAAACTGAAGCTCACTCGCAGGTTGGGATTTTTCCACTGGATAAAAGAGACCCGGATGTAACTTACTAATGTCATCCATTAGATCGATCTGATGGCTATAAAGTAACTCCCGCACAACTTGCCTTGCACAACTGTTTACCTGTTTCTTGTTGTTTCCTGTGATGGTAGGGTAAAGTTCCCCATTAATCCAAAGACCTTGGTTTGGTCAATAAATTAGCTTTCTTTGTGTGTCGAGCGTGCCACCGTTAGCAATTTTTCAATTCTAACAGACTTAGAGTAAAAATAACTTGCGCCCCAAGCTATTGACTTTGAACAAACAATTGTGAATTTGGGTGAGGAATATCTCCCAAGTAAGTTCTTTTCTATGCCTTAGATTGGTAAGGACTTCATAATTTATCTAAATAAAACTGGGAAGTAAAGCAAAAATACAAGTGTTTGAAAATAAAAACAAGTTCAAGGAGAACTGTTTGAAATACAGTAAATGAAAGGAACTGCTAAGTTCGGAAATACATCAAAATATTGGACTTCGAATTCTGCCTGAAATGCCATTTCTAAGACTATTTTAGTCAAGCTTGGACTTGCACTGGATTGTGTGGTTGGACTGGACTGCCAGGCTGGACTCATGAATTGGCTGCACCTTCAACTAATAAATATTAGCTGGAAATCGATACCAATGTTGAAATTGGTAGAGCTATAATCAAGTTGAGTTGTGAGTGGCTGGGAATTCTGAGCAGAATCTCAAGGATAATTTTGAAGGTCCTTGGTACCTTTGTTGGCTTTGCTTCTATTGAAGGCTAGAATGATCAGTGAACTGATTGTTTCTTTTGTATTTGTTTTGTTGATTGTTGGTTGGTTGTCCTTTTTTCAACTCCCATCCCTTGTATTTATAGGAATTTTGGTTCCTAAAAATATCTCCTGGAAAATATCAGTTGTGATGAATATCTTTTCCTTGTAACTTGTGAAGAAAATATCTCTCTTTTGAAAGCACATGGATGTTTTGCAGAGATACTCAGCATGCTTTCTCTAAGAATTCCTTTTGAATACATTCTGGCCATTCTTGTAACTTGTGCTTCAAAATATCTTAACTGATGAGACTACACGGGTCTGTAGTTCCTGAGACTTTAAATGGCTATAGGAGATAACTTTTGCTTTTACCTTTCTATTGATATGGTCTTGAGTTAATGAAGGTAGACCTCATGTTTCAAAATATGTAATCTGGGAACTTGAGAAAGCTATTTTGGCTTATTTTATCTCTTGGAATGATATGGGCTTTTTTCCAATTTTTGGCAAGCAAGTGGAATAGCCAGTTGGGCTCATGAGTAAAAAATAAGTCCAAATGTATTTTAGCTAGAATGGAGAGTTTGGCCAAAAAGTGCAAATTTTGGTACAAACAACAACTTACCCTGCATTATAGCCTGGCCTCTCACACAAATAACCTTTGGGCCCAAAGTTATTGAGCTTGACCCTGAAACCCCAGATAACAGCGGAGCACCATCATACCCCGTATTAACACTAGGCCCAGCCTGCGGTTTCTTACCCACAGAAAAAGCCCGCCTCACTCCACGCGAAACTGGGCCCACCGACTTCAAGCTGTCGCGCCTGCGTCTCATCCCTATTACTCCAGTTTGACCCCAGGCTGCATCTTCTGCTTTATCGTGACATCCAAACTGCAACTTCCAACCTGCAACTTCCAACCCGACGCATAATACCCGCCTCCCTACATCTAACTACCCCCTCAGCCGCCTCCCTATCCTGAGAAGACGCAGCTTGGTCCCCCTCACAGCCGGTTGCAGTGCCTCGAGCCCTACCCACCTTATCTTTTCTGTGATTGTGAACCCTCCTCATCCAACGATGTGACTGATCGTGCGCCGGAATCCATCGTCGTGAGGGTTTAGACATATCGGAACCCACCATCAGCCCACTACGCGGATCGGCATGTTGAGGATTTGATGCTAGTAAGTGCTTTTTAGATGCTAGTATACAGTTCCAAATATCACTGTTGGTTCAAACAAAATTTTTGTCCATGTTTTTTATTTTTATTTCTTTCTGCTGCAGAAAGTTTCAATTCATTGTGATTGAGCTTTTGGGAAGGCTTTGTTTATCATTGGCTTCACACTCGCTGTTTGGTTGAGGTCTTCAGCATGGTTAGCTTCTCTTTTTTCATAATTATTAGTGTTATTGTTATTTTGTCTTCTCTGTTAGATATGATTAAGTTGTTCTTTCTGTTTTTATTCGCAGGAAGTGTTCAGGAGGGCCATATTGCAAGCTGGCCCACCAGAAAGTTTTGCTCTACAGACAGTTCAACAAGTTATAAAACCTCAGGTAACCCATTAGATCCCTCTTGTTCAGGGTTAAGTTTTAACAATATTATGTGGTACCCAATAAAAAAGATTTTGATAACTTGAGTCTTCCTGTAAGTGCATGTATAGTGATTTATGGTTTTGTGCCTGAAAACTGAAAAACAAGTATGATTTCAGTTTCTTGCTACATTTGGATACACATGTTTTGTTACCTTTGTCCTTCAACTCCAATTGCTAATTTACCAATTAGTGTTTCACTTGATTCAATGCTCGATCCTTGGTGGGCGGTAGTCATCATTGCATTGCTTTCTTCACATACATCCTGATTGCACATGATGACATGTACAATTATTGTGATACATCTAACGACAAGTCAAACATATGAAACTTTAGCCTTTTGGATGTCGATGTTTGGTCAATTCTAATTAGGCCAATTGATTTCTTCATGACAGAAACAGACAAAGTTAGTCCAAGATGAGAATCAATTGTTAGAAAATATCCTCCGGACATTGCTTCAGGAACTGGTGGTATGTTTCTCTTGCTGGTACTTGTTCACCGGATGTTTTGATTGTTTGATTGTACTTGTAGACTACTGTATTTCTACTTTATTCTGTATATTTTAGCGTGGTTTGTGGTCCATGGGTAAATTAATGCTTGTGATATGCTCAAAAAAGAAGACCCTTTGCTTATTGATTTCACAGTGGTGTAGTCTGTCCAAACAAGAAGCAAATAGTGTTGATCCTGTGTTTCTACATTGTCCTTTTACTTCACAACTTTGGGTTTTGACCAAAAAAAAAATTGGGGTCAGGATGCTGCTAGGGTTTGGAATTGTGTCTGGTTGGTGGATTATTTGGGTTTTAGGGCTGATAGGAACATACCTACTCTTTGGAGATGCATAATGTTGTCATACCTCTGGATTGATTGGTCGGAAGACCGGGTAGTCTTTGCAGATAGGTCAAGGAAATGGACTTTAAATAGAAAGAACTAGAATTTGAGCATTTTGTAGGCTTTATTGCCAAAATATTTTAGGGATATTTCTTTGTGTTAAGTTCATCTTGATTGGCTGGGTATTATAATTTGATTACTCTGTTGAGCGCTGATGGTGATGCTCAAAGTCACCTTTTAGTATATTTCAGGGTTTGTGGAACTTTCCCTGAATCCTCACAGGATTCCACATTCCCAGAATTGTTGCACAACCTGCAGCAATCTTCAATTATATGCCTCATCTCAGCCATCTGTTTTCTATCCTTCATTTTTTTTTGGTACCACCAAACATGGCTCAAGTATCACTTTGACATATTAGATTTGTTTTCATTAGTTTTCTTTTTGCCCGAGTATTCTTGGTGCTTGACTTTTTAAACTTATAAAAATGGTTGATTGGTAATTAAAAATTTTCACAGAGCGGTTTGTCCAGATTTCCTTTAAACAAATAAAAATAAAAATCTTTATTATGTGCAATCACCATGATTACATACAGAGTCCTTTGTTTTGGCTATTCTTGGTAGGATCCAGGGCAGTTCTGCGTTTTCTGTTTTCGCCTGCAATGTGTTGCATCACTCTCTTTCCTTTTTTGCATATTTTTTACTAAATCTGCCCATCCAAGATCATTAGAATGGCATATGAACCACTCAACTTTTAAATGACTTGTAACTAGGGATTGGTTAAAGTAATAATATGCATATGACTATTAACGAAGCAAAAGAAGCATGACAAATGTAAGGTGGACTTCTGATAACCCATGGCTGATCTAACAGGATTCATGAGCATTTGGGCTTAATGTTTTCTTAGACACCCCTGCATTCAGGAATATGATTCGAATTTGAATATGGAAATTGGTAATGATGGATATTTCAACTTGGCTTTGTGAAGTAGAGCATTCTGCAGTTGATGTGGCAAATTTTGTTGCTTTTGTTTTGAAGATTATAAATATTAGATCTCCCCATCAACCTGAACCTTCCTTACATTTAAGAGTTGTGTGTTTTTTTTTATAAATAGAAACGATTGTATTGATAATCAAGAGGACAAGCTGTCCTCAACTAAAAAACAAGAGCAAACACTACTTAATCAAAAGCAGGAAACTAGAACCAAGAAGAAAACCACTGAAGCTACACCACCCTAAAAAAGGCTAGAAAAAGCATCTAAGCATACTTATCTTATGACAGCTCTCATATCTCTCAAGATAATGGGATAATGGTAATCCTTAAAATGTTCGGTGACAGATGCCCAAAGAGAAGCCCAAAATTTTACTCTATTCCAGAGTTCTTAATAAGTCACTCCATCATACTCTTGAAAAATTCTGCCATTGTGTTCCACCCATAAATTCCAGAACATAGCATGAACAAGACAGTCCCATAAAGTTCCGAGCTCTCTCCCCCTTCCCAAAACCATCAGTTTAATGCTAAGAAGCTGAAGACAGCCCCCAGGGATTACCCAGGTAACTCCAAGTTCACTTAGCAATTTCCACCATAGACTTAATGAGTACGGGCAGTGAATAAATAAATGATCAATGGTCTCTGCACACGACTTGCACAGCACGCACCAGTGAGGAGATAGGCACATCATCGGGTTCCTCCTTTGAATACGGTCGCATGTGTCAACTTTCCCATTCGCAATCAGCCACAGAAGGAACTTGACTTTCAGGGGCGTCTTCGCCTTCCAATCTGTATTGTGTTTTATGCTTGGTAACTTGATATTTTCACAGTCATCTGCAGTACAGTCTGGGGAGCAGATAATGCAGTATGGTCAATCAATTGATGATGGAGAAACTACCCAAGGACATATTCCACGTCTTCTTGGTCTGTACATATCCTTGTTAAACTTTTATTAAGCACTTAGTTGGTTGTAGCAAATGCTGTTGACTTCCTTTTTCAAAGAAGCGTATATTCAATTTCTGTAATATTTGGAACCTTTTTGTAAAATGTACTGTTCTGATAAGCCAAAACTTGCGAATCAGTGATATATAGAGTTTCTTGTGATTTTGTGTTGGTATTCCAGTGTGAATCAGTTTGAGGGGTTTCTTGTGATGTACTTGCATAGATCTAAAAACTATATATATGTTGTTTCTATATAAGAATTTTTATTTGTGCTGTTAATTTTTGGGGTTTACCTTTTGACATTTAGATCGCACCTAAACTTATTTTTGACAAAATTCTGTATGACTTTCGATTTTCAAATGTTGTACTGTATATCGTCTAATACAACAGTAAGCCTGTAGATTAGCTATTTGGATTATAAGTGCTATTCAATGGCTAAATGCTTGTAAAAATTGTTTTGATGAAGAAGAAAATTAATGAGTCTTATAGCCTACATCACTCTCTCTCTCTCTCTCTCTTACAGTTCTTTTATCTTTTTGTGCACCAGATATTGTGTTGTATCTTTGTGAGAATGAACACATTGAAGGCGGCATGATATTTCAGCTGTTGGAAGACTTAACAGAAATGTCTACTATGAGAAACTGCAAAGACGTTTTTGGTTATATAGAGAGTAAACAAGATATATTAGGAAAGGTTTGTGTATTTAAAATGTCAAAAGATTTATGTTCTTTGTTTTTTTTTCGTTTTGGTTTTCTATTTGATTTTTAAAGTTTTTGATTTTCTCTATTTGCATTCTATTTTAATCTATATGGATCCTCTCATGCAGCCAGAGCTTTTTGCTCGAGGAAAACTTGTGATGTTGAGAACATGCAATCAACTTCTTCGTCGCCTGTCAAAGGTGGTGTTACTAATCATAGTAGTCATCACTGGATTACAGTCTACTTTCATTTTTTTAAATTTTCCCTATATTGTGATTTTTGTTTGCTTTTCAAACAGTAAATTGTATATGCATGTCATTCAAAAGTCACATCTTTTTTGTAATGTTTATAATTAACTAACTGGTGCTCAGTTTGATCTGTGTTATACTCAAAACTTGTGATGGTACGCACATATTTGACATTGTAAACTTCAGGACGGTGCATTGTGATGTTGACCTCGACTTAATATTCAAACCTTACCAAATTTAGAAGTTGCATTCATTATTCTTGCTGCTCTGCTCAATTTTTCAGATTTCAGTGTTTAGTTCATGAATGAGGATTGCTATTTTTGGCATTTACTTTATGCAGCACTGTTTGTGGAGTGAAAAGCTGCCTTTGTTAGACCCTAATTGAATAGATTACATGGTGTGATAAATGTAAAAGGTATTCATGCCCAAAGAATCTTACTTTTTATGGAGAAACTCTTCTAGAAAACACCGAAGGAACAGCATAACTAGCGTTCAGTTATGCAAGCAAATATTTTAATGAAATATGGTGAGAATATGGTTCTGGTCTGAGAATTATGTGTCTGTAAATGAGAAGATTGTAAATTGAAAAATGTGGTGTAAACTCATGCTGATGTTTTTGTTTTTTCTTTTGATTTTTGAAATAATAATGATTTTAAATGTGTGTTTTAGCTACACATCTTATAGTTCACTATTTGATAAAAGTAAACTGTAACTACTTTGATAATAAAATTTCACTTACAAAACTTATTGTTATAGGCTTGTTTCGTACTAATGTCTTTGAACTTGACTTACAGGCAAATGACGTGGTATTTTGTGGACGAATTCTAATGTTTTTGGCTCACTTTTTCCCATTATCTGAGCGTTCAGGTACCTGCTTGTCTTCAACCGTTGTCTTCACTTTTAGTTTAATTTCTCTGAACCCTGCTCTTCACTTGTTCTTTTAAGTAATTTTGTTGCTCTTCTGATTAATGCTCGCAGCTGTGAATATAAAAGGAGTTTTTAACACATCAAACGAGACAAAATATGAGAAAGACCCCCCTGATGGTATCTCCTTGCTAGGCAGTTGCTTGATATCTTAACTTTGACGTCTACATATATATAATATGATGGTATATAGTTTGTATAGCATTTCTTGTGAATGTGGGTCTCTTAAGAATATATTTTAATGTTTTACATTTTTCAGGAATTTCCATCGATTTCAACTTCTACAAGACATTTTGGAGTTTACAGGTAAACTTTGCCACTTGGAAGGATAAATTATTACATAAAAAAGGGCCTAGGGGTTAGAATTATGCTTTCCCCTCCATTTTGATTTAAGTTTTGAACTTAGAGAGTGTCCATATATAATGCTATTGTTATATAGTTTTCAAAGTCATTTAATTCAATACTCAGATTTTGTTTGTGTAATTCTTCTTGTAAACAGATATCATTATGCTAAAGAAACCTCTCTAGTTTGCCTATAAACTCTTTTGTGATTGCCTGGTTGAAACAATCCCCGTTCCCCATGTTCAAAGATTAGGATACGGTGTTGGAGATTTGGTTTAATTATTTTATTATTACTTTATCCTAGGTTTTGGAGTTTTCAATATCCCCATATCAAGTCTTGTCGTATCCTGTATCCGGTGTCTGTGTGCAACATAGGTACCAGGGATAGTCCTCTTTATTATGGTCCCCATTAATAAAATTGTCCATCACTGTACTCTCCTTAATTTGTATTTTCTGTTTGCTTTATTGACAAAATTTTTGTTTCCTGTCATAAAAAGACAAAAAGATTAGCATCCCTATACTTTTGGCATCACCGAATTACTAACATAATGTTTGCTATTGCTAACAATTATGTTATGTGGGGCAAAAATTTTTCAATGATTCTTTCAATTGTTACTGACTTTACACATGGAAATGTAAATAATTTTAAAACTTGTTTTAGTTTAGCGTTCATGAAACTGTGCATCAGAATATGGTTTATGCCAGTCTGTGTTCGATAAAATCAGATTAAGAAATAGAGAGAGATTACAGACAAGGTTCTCAGTTTTGATGGGCTTGGCATTTCACTTATAAGATTATGTATTATCATTTTGTCCGAATTCTAAGCTACCTAGGTAAATATTTTTCTTTTTCTGTTTCATTTCCTTATTTTTTTATTTGTGAGTTTTCCAGAATTGCCTAATTATTGGACAAATTCACTTATGAGCATTAAAAAAGTGAGCATGCATAAGCATGGATGTCGGAGCCGTTGGATTGCTAGATACGTTGTTCTTGTTTCAAATCTTAGCAATCCAATGGCTTCAAATGTCCATGCTTAAGCATTTGCTCACTAATTAGTATTCATATAGTTTACGAAAAAACCAGTTCATACAATGAAGCAAATACATTGTCGGTTGTAAGAAATGGGTTTAATTTAGAGAGAGAGAGAGAGAGAGAGAGAGCTAAGGTGATGATTTTTTTTATATTGATTGGTTTTAAGTTCATATGAGTCAGTGCAAATTGTTTTTGCCTTGCACCGTAAGTTTATCATTGATATACTATCTTTTGAATTTTACTGTTTAATTAATGTATTATTGATTGACATGGCATTTCCTAAAGTTTCATTCAAAACTTTTATGTTTTAAGCAATTTTCTTTCATTTTTGTTCATGTTTTTTATATATTTCCACCATCGACATTTCCATACGTCTAGATTATATTTCCATGGGTACTGATGTTTTCATCTTTGGTTGTCAGCAGGATATTGATGTTTTATTAAAGTTTCAGCACTAGTTATATTAGAGCTCTCAAATAGGCCTCAATGTTAATGTCTGTTTGGAAAGCTTCAGCCTGGAGTTGTTTTAGTTAACTTGGATAGGTGGTATCTCAAATTATATCTGCTGAGAAACTGGTCTGGTTGGGTTTTCAGGAACACTTTTGTAACCCTCCTTCCTTAACTCTTGCTCCTACCAAGTGGAAGAAATTTACATCCGGTTTAATGGTATAATAATTATCTTCTGATATCTTCCTTTTTTGATCTTCATGGTATAACAGTTTTTCTTTCTCTGTTTCAATACTTAGCCAAATAATATTTTCTTGAATTTGTTGTTTAGGTTGTCCTGAATACATTTGAAGCTCAACCATTAAGTGATGAAGAGGGAGATGCCAATAGTTTGGAGGAGGAGGCAGCAAATTTCAGCATTAAATATCTTACAAGCAGTAAACTAATGGGTTTGGAGGTTAGTAATGCTGGAGTGTTGACTGACTTAGATTTATTTTTATAGTGGACCATTATTTTGATTTAAGATCTTTATTTTTCCTGTTTTCTGGTGGGCACAGTTGAAGGATCCGAGTTTCCGACGTCATATTCTTGTGCAGTGCCTCATATTGTTCGATTATCTGAAGGTAGCAGTTGAAACGGTCTTAATATTGATTCGGGGAAATATTACCATAACTCCTTGACCTTTGGGCTAGTTCTATTGTCCTTTTTCAACTTTCAAATTGATCTGTCACCCCAAAATATTGATAGTACTTTAATATGGTAAATGTTCTTACTAACTCTTATTTGCTTGTAGGCCCCTGGAAAGAGTGAAAAAGATTTGCCTTCTGATAGCATGGTTAGTGCTGTGATTGTGCCTTGTTAAGTTTTGTAACCTTTTTTTCTTCTTCTTTAAACTTTACAAAGAAACTTTATGTTGGCAGCTCTGTTTATAGTAAAAGGTGTCAGTAGAAAATTGGATTATTGGGTATTGTGACGACATATTTGTTGGTCAAGTGAGAAGCCTTAGGTGTATTATGTTTGTTTTGTCTCCAAATTTAGGGATTGGAAACATGGATGGATTAAAGTACTAAAAACTGAAGTCTTTCCATAACTTTTATGAATGTAATATCATACCAGGCATCTACATCAGTTTTGTCTGGAGTTGAGTGATTTCGCTAATTTACTCTTGCAATTCAATGAGTTCATTGTATTCTTTTGATATCAAAAGCATATGATGGTCTCTAGGCAATTCGATTTGGCAGTCTTTTGCTTCTATGCCTAGAAGCAATCTTGTTTCCTACTTCAGTTGCAGTTGGAATATTATCTTATCTTCATTAATACTTGAATCCTTACCTATGGACATCACTTTAAGCATGAAAACTGAATGAATTTGTGTGGTATGCCTTTCACTCTCTGGTTAAGAAGATTTACTTTTATTGGCACATGGTCAGATGCATACAATTTTGTAAGATATGATAAAGTCTACTTGAGTATATCTGTGCTACACTATGAGGTCTCCTAAACAACTTTTCCTCGTTGATTTCAGAAAGAGGAAATAAAATCTTGTGAGGAGCGTGTGAAAAAGCTGCTTGAAATGACTCCACCCAAGGGGGAGAATTTTCTTCATAAAATTGAGCATATATTAGAACGTGAAAAGAATTGGGTGAGTGCTGTCCGGCCTTGGTCACTATTGTTTAGAAAATGTTATCACTGTTGTTAAGCATAGTTGGTGTTAAATATGCTTAGGTATGGTGGAAACGTGATGGTTGTCTGCCATTTGAGAAGCAGCCAGCAGAGAAGAAATTGGTCCAAGAAGGAGCCAAAAAACGGTATTCAACTTATTGGTTTTTTTATTTGGGTCCTATTATGCTTTTTAATGTGTTTTACTTTAACAAGAAACAAATTGAACCTTTTTTTTTTCCTTACTGTATAAGGTCTTAATAAGAATAAGCAGATAGAAAGACAACTCATCCTTTGTTTTCTACCCCTGTTAGGCAATTCCGCTTTAGTTATTTCGTGTTGGCCATAGTAATTCTTTTTGGTGTGGGTATGTTTTGTGAGTCGGATTTGCCCCCTATTTAGATCACTATATTCTAAACTTTTGGGGAAGGCATTGACAAATCAATTTGATATTTTAGTTCTTTTTGGGTCAAAATTTTGGGTGACTGATGCAACATGGGGTGAATAATAATTCCTCCTGTGATTGCAACTTCTGAAATTTCGGTGATACTTCCATGAAATTTTCCATAACAGAACAAGAACTTGGAAATTACTTCTGTATTCAGAATCATCTAGACTTATCGACACTTTTCAGTAGGAGGGCTGCAAGTACTGGAGCGAGAGAGACAAAAAGAACCAACGGGCAAAAAAAAGAAGAAGCTAGGGTGGTTTTGAGATGAGGCCTCCTTTCCAACTAGTGTAGATAATAACATTGTGGTGGAGATTATTTAACTTTAATTTACAGATGAATTGGGTTTGAGAAAGACAAACCTACCCTAATAAAAAAAGTTGGTAATACAAATGTGAAGGGTATTTAGGTTATTTTGTAATATGCTATCATCTGTGCACGAAAATTAAAAAATTTACAGTCTAGATTAAGCTACTGTATTTTAATTGAAATTAAGATACGCAGGTTTTTTTTTTTTTTTTTTTACATGTCATTATGATGGAGTTCTGATTATATTTTTTACTTTTCAGCCAAGAACCTTTTAAGGATCTATGTTTCTGAACCCCTATAGTCCAAAGCACACTGATTATTTTATGGGATTCCATAAACTAAATCATCTATGTAATTTCATAAAGAAATGAAATTAAGTTATTGCACGTTACTTCTGAAAACAGACATGGATTGATTTATTAACAATATACTATTTTATGAATTGGATACAAAACAGTTGATAGAAACCACAAAATCTTAATATGCATTAATCAATTAGAGGATTAGGAGTTTTCATACTTTTAAGAAATGACTAATATACATATGAAATGATTAGTTGTGCTCCATGTCTTTCCGCTGATATATACCACTGCCTACAAAGTAAAATTTTGGAATTGTTCACCAACCTTGCTGCAGCATTAGGTCTGTTTGTTGTAATGTAACTTTTCCTATAAAATATTTAATGAGTTTGCACTGTCCATTTAGATTTTTAAGAAACATACTTAATCCCTTTTTATCTTTATTTTTCTAAATTCAACAGCAGGCCGAGATGGAGAATGGGAAATAAAGAACTCTCTCAGTTGTGGAAGTGGGCAGATCAGAATCCGGTATGCAAGATTTCAGTTAATCTGTAACGGAAGCCTACTGCTTATGTATGTTATATATATTATAGCAACTTGCTGATTCTTCTGACCAACTTTCCTTTCTGAATTAGTACATTTACACTCATAAAAGAATGAAGAATCGATGTGTAAATTATGGCATTATATACTATCAATTAGCGCACTCTGCACAGTTGCAGATGTGTAACACCATAAAGGCAGCAAGTTAGTGGCACGAAACATGTTTTTTAGGTTGCAACTAAGCAAACGTAGTTCAGATTCATTCTGGAAATGAAATGGGAAAAAAATCAACTAGGGCGGACCAAATATGTGGTTTTAAAGATAGCATGTTTCTAACTTTTGTCATTCTCTGGAATTTTAGCTTCAAAGTAGATGCATTGCTAATTTAGGAGTTGATGAAACTGTAGGGGAGTCATCATGCATAGGGGGAGAGACCGGGTAGTGAGGACTGTGAGACACATCCCTAGAGTTTTTAGGATTGAAGCTAAAACTTTTTGTATTCAGATTGATGATTTATCTTTCGGGGGATCTATTTTGATTAGTGAGAGACTCAAAGAGAAAGTTTTCCACATATCCGTCGAACTGGGATGTGCCCGGTGGATTTTAAATCAGATACAAGATGTTGTGGGCAGGGGGGAACAGAGCTTCTTTCGAAAATTTAGAGGAGACTCCTATCAACTGTGGATGGAGAAATCAAGCAATAAGAACGGACACTTTCTGAGGTTGTCGAAATGTCTGCATGGAGTTGTATCGTCGGTTGTATGTCCACAGGGTACAAGAGGGATGGGGTGGAGAAAACTGGAGGAAAGCTTAGAGATAGTCTTATTCGGCGAAACTGCCTTAAAGAGTGGACCTGAGTTTAGGAGAGAGAACCAGAATGAGCCGGCTGCTAGAACTATTAACACAACTAAGTCATACAAGGAGGCGGTGCAAACAAAAGCGGAAAAGGAGAAGGCAGATACTATAGTGGAACAACACAACTTGTCCCAATCAGCCACGGGAGGCGAAATGCAAAACTGGAGTTGGGTGGTAGCCTGTGAAAGACAAGTAGTACACCAGACTTGGAAGGACATTGAAAAAGCCTTGGGAAGCTGGCTCCATTTCAGAGTAGAGCTATTTCCATACCAAAATAACAGAGCTTTTTTCGCTTGCAACAGTAAGGAGGAGGCAACAAGGATAGGGAGAGCAAGTAAGTTGAAGATAGATGGACAACCAGAGGTGTTATTATGGTGCTGGGAGCAAAGTTTGAAGAATAACATAACAAAAGTGGTAAGTTATGGGGGCTGGATTGCTGTCACTGGGCTTCCGATCCATTGGTGGTCCAAAAAGTACCTTGAACGAATTGGTGACGCCTGCGGGGGTCTGCTGGAGGTGAGTTGGAACACGGAGAAGCTGAAATATCTCTTTGAAGCCAAACTGAAAGTCAGGAAGAACTTGGTCGGTTTCTTACCCGAATTACTCAAACTAGCAGAAGGAAATGAGGTGTATTATGTTCAAATCAGACCGATTTCACCAGCGATAAGACCATCACCAGCGATAAGACCATCCCGAATCTGACCCTGGATCCTGAGTCTTGAAGTAGCCGCCCATAAACTCCATATCAGTTTGTGTTTCTGCATCTGATAGGTCGCAGAAACATTTCTGAGTTCCATCGATGAGGCCAACTTCCTCTTCATCAGATCCCCCCTGTTGCACGAAACCATCTACAGAGTCTTTGTCAGAATGGTTCAGCACAAGTTTGAAATCGCTGGTGTCTGATTTGAACATAATACACCTCATTTCAAACTCGCAAAATTTGACTCTAGAAGTGACATTGGTATTTTTCTTGGTTATTCTTTAACTAGCAAGGCGTATAGGGTCTACAACACTCGAACTAAGTCTGTAATGGAGTCCATAAATGTTGTGATTAATGATTCTGATTTGAAGCAGGTCAAACAAATAAATGATGATGATGATCTCAATGGAATACAAACAGAAGTAGGTGTGATCAAGTTCAAGCAGCGAATGACGCTTTAAGTATCACAAACTCAGAAGACATTCATGACAATTTAAGTATCTTCTTTGGTGGGAGGAGGAAGGGTTTAGTGTTGGGAAACTGTGCTATGATGGCAATTTTCTGGCAAATATGGGGGGAAAGGAATAGGAGAATTTTTGAGAATGTGGTGGGGGACGAGGTAGAGATGATATGGGATCGTATCCGAGTCTGGGCATCTCTTTGGGCCTCTGTTTCTGTAGAATTTAAGGATATCAGCTTTCAGCTTATCCACCTAGATTGGAAAGCAGTAGTGTTGTAGTGCAGAGCTTTTTCTTTCTGTTTTGTAAGATTGCCTCCTTGGCCATCTCGTGTTTTTCGCTCTATCCTATTTGAATAATACTGTTTCTTTTCAAAAAAAAAAAGATAGCATGTTTCTATATACTTCCTCTCTTTGGTTTTCTTGGCTACAAATTGGACAGAAATGGATAACTCACAGAAAACTTATAAATTGAATTTGGAAACAATAGTAGAGGTTCATTTTTCACGTTTTTCTGTTCAACTCTTATTATAAAGAAGAAAAAGATTGCATATCGAGTCAGTGAGGAAGAAACATGAAACTATGTAGTAAGATTTTCCATTCAGTCATGTTAACTGCAAAATTAATTTGAATAAATTTGCTATTATTTTTGCTCAAGAGACTTTTGACATGTCCAGAATGCTTTAACTGATCCTCAACGTGTTCGAACACCTGCCATCACTGATTACTGGAAGCCCCTGGCTGACGATGTAAGCACTCTTTGCTTCTCAATGTCCAACCAATATGCTGTTTGTGTGTGTATATGTGCTCTCCCTCACTCTTGTCCCTTCTGATATTATGAAATTTTCATTTTCAATTTAACTTTTTATTAAAGATGAAGTTCATTTCTTTAAATTACAGATGGATCCAGCAGCTGGAATAGAAGCTGAATATCACCACAAAAATAACCGAGTGAGTTTTGGTTCTTAGACTTCAGTTATCATATTCAATTTTGTGGAGCATATTGTCAAGAGCGATTTACACTGGTTCTACATGAGCTTATTACTATCAAGCAACTTGTATTTCTTCTCATGACATGCTTTTGCAAGATGACTTTTTTGAATCCTCGGACTATAGTTTCTGATGATAATGGAAACAATGTGAAATAAGGGGGCTTGTTTGTCCTACAACCCACCCAATACAGCAAAGAAAAAATCTTCTTATGTTATAACTGTTTGGAAAAGTTACAAAATATAAAGGTTTGGCTTGCCATTGAGCCAGGCACCCTTACTTCTGATAGATAACATGAGACAATCTTTTTATTGTCTTTTGCTGAATTAGAGTTTGGAGTTAGTGATCAATGTATCATTTGGGTGATAGAGACTATTGAACTATCTCTGTGGAATTGTGCTGTTTCAGCCTCTTTTTGGTAGTGTGGTGGAAAGAAACAAAAGAATCTTTTATCAGAGAGAAATTTAGGTGACTTCACTTTGATATAGAATCTGATTTTGCTTTTGGGCTTACATCTCTAAACATTTCAAGGATTACCCCCTTGATCCTTCTGGATTGGTCTGTTTTCTTCTCATAAGCTCATGGTTTAGGTTTTCCTTGTTTGGCTTTTGAGGCCCTTTTTTCTCATTGGCTGTCCTTGGTTTTTGCTGTTTCTGATGGATCTCCATCTTGTTTTATACTCTCTTTTCTTTCTTTTATGATGTGAATAGAGCCAAACATATGAAGTAACCCAAGCAAATAGGTGTGCATCAAACTGTTACAGCTAGGTGATAACTACTCCAAACATCGTTGGAGCTTAGATTTCTAAAGTGAAATCAAGGAGAACCTTTAGGAATTTTCACAAACTGATAATACTTCCATACAAATTCTTCTAGGTTGAGTCCTCTGACCGCAAGGCTTATCCATCTAATAATACAACATTAATTACCCTAGACCTTTCCAGGAGGATCCTTCAGAGTTGCCATACAGCGTTAATAACCAGTTCCCAGGCAACATTAATAACATCTAGGCAAATTCTTAGACTCCCAATAGAACATTAATAACAATAAACAGATTCCCCATTCATAATTAATAACAATGAGACAGGCCCTTTAAAACATAAAGTAAACTTGTCCAGGCATCTCTCAAAGATGTTGTAAGATCATTTACTACATCATTTTATAACATTCCAGTTTCTTATATAAAATGAAAAATCATTTGTCCTTCAAACTTTTGGACTGAAATATCAAAAATTTGTTTATATACATATTTGATTTACTAAGCCTGTCAGTTTGAAGTAATCTTGAATTTATGATATATATTTAAAAAAGAAAGAAAAATAGTAGATCTTTATCAAACATCGGTAAGAGTATTTTTAAAATTCATCAACTCTCTTCTGTAAAGGTTCGTCGCTATTCTAAGACTGACATGAGTGCAAAGGAACCAATTGCTCTGAGGAAAGGTTCTGGGTTCGAGTCCTAGCACCCGTGTAGTGTGTGCGAGTTTAGTATACTATCGCCCCTCTCAATAGGAAAGGTCCCAAAAATAAGAAAGACTGACATGAGCAAAAAGGTATCTTGAAAAAGTAAATGGCCTCTGGAATCAGAAGATAAATATGAAAATCGTTTGAAAAGGATTTAGATAAAAGTTGTGGACTTTTGACTACTGTTCATTGTTAATATGGAGTGCTATTTTATTTAGTAGTTTGGGTTGTTCAACGGCTTCACCATGTGATTAAATTTGTGTTACTTTGTTTTTCTTAATTATTTGAAGTTATTAGAATTGTTGAAACTGGCATTCAACTTACAAGTAGATTTTATTTTATCCTATACTAAATTTTCATTATGCAGGTTTATTGCTGGAAAGGTCTTCGATTTTCAGCTAGACAAGACTTGGAAGGGTTTTCTAGAGTATGATTAATATGACAAACGACTATGCAAATATTTTAAAATATATGATTAATTTTTTTTCACCGAGCTTACACGAATTATATTGATGTAATTGCAGTTTACTGAATTTGGTATTGAAGGAGTAGTGCCTCTGGAACTTTTGACACCTGAAGAGCGGTCTAAATACCAAGCTAAACCAAATGACAAGTCAAAACGTGCTAAAAAGGAAGAAACAAAGGGTGCTGCACATCAAGTAGAAGAAAATCAGGTATAATTGGCATTGTGGTGGATTTCTAGATTTTATATTTCTTGAGATCTTTGATTCCTTTGAAAGTTGAACATGTAAATGACAAAATAATATGTATGTGTGAAATAAATATGTATATTTTGTGTTCCTTTTTTCCTTTTTTCCTTTGGAGAGGTGTTTTCAAATTTGAGGATCTGGTAAATTCATGCGTGCGTATCCAGAGTGGAAGTGTTCTCCAAGAATTTTCACAATAATATTTTGTTTTTAATTTTACTGAAGATTGCAACAGCTGCAAATGAGATAGATGGTGAAGGAATCAGAGCTGTGCTTGAAGCCTCAGTGACACCAACGGACACTGATGCCACTGTTGCAACTGGTGACATGTCCCAAGGTGGCAGTCCAATCCCCGATGAACATCAGAAGCAAAGCTCTGATACAGATGTAGGTCAAGAGGCAGGCCAGATGGAAGCAGATGCTGAAGTCGAGGCTGGGATGATTGATGGTGGAATGGACACGGAGGTTGATTTAGATCCAGTTGGCTGAGAAATGTAATCGATGGTTTTTTCTTGTTTGCATATCAGATGTAAGAGGAGTATTTGATTGAAAGGAGGTGGCATGTTTGACAATCCTACAATAGGAACCAAATTTGACAAATGTTTTGTAACTAGGATGTGGTATGTTCCTTGGTCAATTATCTTGTACTATGGCATATTTCATGCTCTTCCGAGTTTGTGACCAACTTTCAATGAATTCGGAAATCTATGACCAACCTACTCCATAAATGCTGAGGGCACTTGTAATCCAAGAAACTCGGAAATCTATGGTAAATTACCTTCTGTTATGGCACGCCAACTTGTCCCCCACACCAATCCGGTTGATTCCCTACGCAAGGCAAGCCAACATTCCCTCTTTTTGCCCAAGTCACCACCACCAAGCCACTTGATGGCTTGGATGGAAAGATGGAAAGATTATGCGAGCAAGTTTGCGTTTTTGAGTTCTAATCAAACGATTGATCGATCAAGCAATGAATCTTTTCTTGGCCTAGGTTCTTTCACTTCCTCGAAGTCATGGATGATTGAGGTTTGTATGACTATTTTTAGAATTTTGGTGATAAGTGCAATGAACGTAAATGCAAGAAATGAAATGACATAAATGTAAATGTGATAAATAGATTAAAGCGATAAAGACTTGAATTAAACTTGAATTTAAAGGCAACTGCAATTAAATTGCAAGGAAGTAAACCTACACTAGGAAGATGAAGAACTTGGATAATCTAAAGTGCTTGAAAGATAAAATCCTAGACTAGGAATTGAAAGATGCAAGATAAAAAGATAGGTTTTGTGTTTTGAGTCAGAGGTCCTATTCTCTTCTTCTGATGAACTATTTATAGAGCTTTCTTTAGTTCATGGATTTGACCATTAAATGGCCTCAATTGGCTTTTATTGAAAATCCTTCCAAGATTAATATCTTCCAAAGCTCTAGGCATTTAATGAGAACTTCCCAATTACCACCAACCCATATGGTTGGTCAATGAAATGATATTGGAATTGTGAAACTCTTCTCTTCATTTGAGATGCATTAAGTCTTTGGTGATTAATCCTTCCGTCTTTGGACTCTACCAGTTGCAAGGAGACTTCTATTGAAACTTTCAATCCTAACATCTGGGTTGAGCCTGGACTTGTGGATGTTTGGTATGACATCTGGTGGAATATTGTGACTCCGAGAGCTCTTGCCTTGCCTCAACCTGACTTGGAGTTTGGCGACCTGGACTTTGGTTTCTAACCCAGCTTGGTCTTTAGTTTCCAATCCGACTTGGACTTGGAATTTCGATTTGGACTTGGAGTCTCGACTTGGACTTGGAATTTAAGTCCAGCACGACAGACCCATCAGCTACACTTGGTATATAACTGTCATTCATGGTTATGAAGCAATATTTTGCGACGTTAAGTTTGCCTTGCCTGTGTTTATATATGTTCATCAATTGCCTTGTGGTCATTTTTCTTGTTCTCTTTGAATTAATTCTTTCCCGTTTGGTATTTCAGGGAATGTTCTGGTAAGAAATGATGGCTGCTTCTTAATTATGTTTCTCAAAGATACATCTATTTCAGTAGCAATTCTAAGCTTTTTGGTTGGATTTTTAAGGTCCATTTGGTGTAAAATTGGCATATTTCATGATGACTTACTTGCACCGAGTTTCTCCAGCTGCATCATCGACATTATTAACAATTTGTGATCTGTTGCATTTGCTGGACATGTACCTATTTATGGGGAAATTCATGTACCAAGGGAGGATACTAGGGTTGTTTGTTTGTTCGTCTGCAACACGCGTGCGGCTGAGGATGGATGATGAGGGCTGCAATCAAATACAGTTTGATTTTTACCAGGAGGAGATTAAGTTGTACCTTCCTAGGAGATTAAGTTGTTTGTTCTTCTGTACCTTTCGTTTTCTGTCCACTCATGCTAATAATGTTTGTGCTGCACAGAGAGCGTCGACAAAGGAGAGATCAAACTCATGGGAGCTGGTTTTTGAGACTCTTAGTATTTTGATTTTCTAGTGCCCCTTTTACTAGAGAACTAAACACGTACTATCAGTTCTAGTAGTACATGTTTGTCAATATTTGATCACCCAGATGTTGTAGAGAATTCAGAAATTCCAATTTGTTTCTGTTTCAATTCTAAGAATAGAATAGAAATGCAGCATTTCCTAGTAAAAGTATAGATATGTGGCAATTGATGATATTTTCATTCAGAATATTCAATGACAAGTCACTGTACATATGCACGTGACAATAATAATCAAGGCAAGGGCATGTGATGTATATATATTATATGAATTATGATGAAAAAAATTTGTAACATTGTGATACATATATGCGGTTTTCTTGATATTTTTTAAAGTAAGTTAAACTCACTTTGGTGCTCTTAAGTGGTCCTGAGTTCAAGCTCTTGTGATACATGTTTCCCTTCCCGTTTCTAACTTTGACACCAATTAAAAAAAATGTGAAATGAAGTTAAACTCAAATAGCCCATGTGAAAAAAATATGGGTCATGCTAGGAGACCAACTTTCAATACCAACTTATGTACCAACTTTCTAATAGAGATGGAGCCCACTAATACAATGGGTCTCACGCTCTATTAGAGAGTTGGTACACAAGTTGAAATCTAAAGTTGCCTCTCCTAGCATTTTCCAAAAAATATAAACTTATCCAAAAGAAGTCAACTACTTGTTTTTTGTTTTGGTTCAAAAAGTTAACTACCGTTTTCGCAAAGGAAAAATGCTAGGAGAGCGATTTGGATACCAACTTTCTAATAGAGCGTGAGACCCATTGTATTGGTGAGCTCCACCTCTATTAGATAATTGGTACACAAGTTGGTTTCAGAGTTAGCCTCCTAAGGCATGACCGCAAATGAAAAACCCCAACTAGTATTTAACCCAAATTTTCAAAATAGGAATAGGATATTTTTAATGTTTCTTTACCAATTTAATATTTTATTTCAAAGAAAATGGAAATGAAAACATGAAATGAAACAGGTCTTTCTCTCACTCACTCTCTCTCTCTCTCTCTCTCTCATTCATCTCTATGTGTCCGTCCGTCTGGGACTGTTTGAGACTTCGAGTCCATCTCTCCTCCAATGGCGTATTCTTCACTGGTGTTGTACTATTTGTCTCAGCGGCGTGTTCCAGGCCGCTCATTTAGACATTTTTTCTTCATACCGACAAGCTTAGCTCTCGTAACCTCTCTCCTCATTCTCTTTTACATTTCCACAACCTCCAATCTCTTCACTCATAATCACCCCAACCCAAAAACACCACTTCAAATCAATTCTTCTTCTTCTTCATCTGCCTTTTCTTTCACAATTCTACATAACAAAACTTCCTCCATACCCTTTGCAATTGAAGCTCCTTTGACAGAGGATGGTGGTGGTCAGAGAATTGAGAGTCAACGCTCACTAGGACCTCAACTGGGCTCAGATGGTATGTCAATCTTGAATCTTTGCTTCTGGGACTTGGCTAATTATGCTAATTGTTTTGATATGTTTGATGGGTTATCGTTATATTCATATGCAGACTTCACTTTTGGACAAAACCAAGAAAATTTTCATTTTCTTATTTGGCAATTGGCATTGTAACGGTAATTATAAGCTTGTAATTTGGGCAAAGAAACTTTAATAAAAAAAATTTATAGGCTTGAAGAATTTACCAATTGAATATAGAATGAACAGCGCCAAAGAATGATTAGCAGAAAATGACATGCTTTAAGAAAATCCTGGAGTCGATAGTTTTGTCTTTCATCTAACCAGGACACAGGATCATGTACTTGTCCTACTTCTATTGCATAAGGCCTTGTACAGTTACACGACTAAGTACCCTTAGCATTGAATTGATACATTGCTTCTTTCCACAAAAATTTTAAATACATGCAGTCTGCTCAGTGGTTACACCACAATCTACTAATGCATTTCATGGTTCTCGGATTACATATCGTAAGTTGAATCTAATTAGGAGGTTGGAAAGATTTTAGCGGGTCCATGTGAAGATGTCCAATTAAAAGATGTTTTTCCTAGCTATTGATTGTTGGATGTGGGACTTCTCAAAGGTGTTCACCTGAATATGTTAACAAAAACAACTTTTGGCATGGGTGGGTGAATGGCAGGTTAGAGTAATTTTCTGTTAACTTTCATGTTTTTAATTTCAGTATCTGGAAACTGTTCGTTTATGGTTCAGGAAATCATGTCAATAACAACGAGGTGTTCCATGATAGACATATCTTTCTGGAAGACTATAAAGAAATGAAAAGGAGCTTTAAGATATATGTTTATCCTCACAGGCAAGATGATTCCTTTGCAAATGCACTTTTGCCTGTGGATTCTGAACCTGGGGGTAATTATGCAAGTGAAAGTTACTTCAAGAAGGTCCTTATGAAAAGTCGTTTCATCACAAATGATCCAACCAAGGCAGATCTTTTCTTTCTGCCCTTCTCAATTGCAAGGTTGCGACATGACCCTAGAGTTGGTGTGGGAGGTATCCAAGATTTTATAAGAGATTACATATTCAATGTTAGTCAGAAGTACCAATATTGGAACCGGACAGGTGGAGCAGATCACTTTTATGTTGCTTGTCATTCTATTGGGCGGTCAGCCATGGAAAAAGCAAGTGAAGTGAAATTTAATGCCATTCAAGTTGTGTGCTCTTCAAGCTACTTCCTTCCTGGTTACATACCACACAAGGATGCATGTCTGCCGCAAATATGGCCGAGAAAAGAAGAGCCACATGACCTTCTTTCATCAAATAGGTGGATATACTTTCGTCAATTGCTATTTCTATTTTGTTAAAGCATGGTCTTATATTTTCCATAGTTAATATTAGATTTTGGAAAAGCAAGCATGAAAAAGGTGATTCTTTTTTCTTCTTTTCTTAATATTGCTTTTTAGTGTTGCATTTTAATATGATCAATCAAGACCTTCATCAAAAGTGAGTTTTTCCTTGCATCCTTTTGAGTCTCCTTGATATCTACTGATGTGTGGGTAGCAGTTCTCTCAGATTGGTGGGTTGCACTCATCTTGCAGTAATAAATGCAATGTTCTCTTTATAAATTTATTTTGGTAGTTTCTATCAGCTGGGCTGTTTCCTTTTCAAAATATGCTGCTGAATTATAGCTCATAGAAGATAGTTGGTACTTCCCCCGAGGAATATGATAGATAGTTGGTATGAACCACAAGGTTAAATATATGTATGTTCAACTATGTGCACTATTCTGACTGCACCTGTACCCCTCTTTCATCGTTTCTTCACCCTTTGGGTTTTGGGCCTGCATGATGATGATGAGGTGATGCAGAGGAAGTCAGAGTATTTTGGTTTAATTATATCATTTCTTGTGTTTAAGAAAATAAATTTCTAATAGAGGCCAGGTTTGTAAAACTACAATGTTAATGTTCTCTTCTTTTTCTTGGAAATTGATGTTTACTTGTGCTAGGCATTTGAGTATACTTTTGTGGCTTTGCATAATGTTAAATTCCTAGATCATACACTTGTGAACATTTATGGTTCCCCATAGCTGATGGTGAATCATGTTAACTGGGATATAGCAGTGGAAAATTATGACATAGGAAGAAATGACTTTGAGTGAACGGAATTGCTTTATCATTGAACTTCTCTGGGTGAAAATTTGAAAGTATGCTCATCTTTTCCTTTCCTTTTGCCTCCAAAAGGAATTGTTTGATAGAATGCAATTTAACATTTAATGAAAAGTGCATTTGTAACTATAAACATGTTTTGGAAATATGTTACTTTGATCTCTACGTGAACTGGAACTCATTTTTCTCCCTTTGATAAAAAAAACAAACAAACATGCAGAACAAAACTTGCGTTCTTTGCTGGAGGAATTAACTCCCCAGTACGGGAAAAGCTTCTTCAAGTGTGGAGAAATGACTCCGAGATTTTTGCACACTTCGGTCGGCTTACCACACCTTATGCGGATGAGCTGCTTGGTAGCAAGTTCTGCCTCCATGTTAAAGGCTTTGAAGTGAATACAGCTCGTATTGCAGATTCATTATATTATGGTTGTGTCCCGGTGATAATTGCCAACTACTATGATTTACCATTCGCAGACATACTAAACTGGAAGAGCTTCTCAGTGATTGTTGCCACTCTAGATATCCCATTGCTTAAGAAAATCCTTAAAGGGATCAGCTCTGAGGAATATACGTGGTTACAAAGCAATGTGTTGAAGGTGCGCAAACATTTCCAATGGCATCTTTCTCCTATTGATTATGATGGCCTTTTACATGGTTATGTACGAGTTGTGGCTGCGACGAAGTTTTTCGACAGTTACCTCAAGTAATTTTTGAAAATTCTAAATCAACAAATCATTTTACATGATTCTGTCCATTTCAATTGGATTTCTTCATGTATATATTACTTTTATAGTTTTATTCTTTTATAGTAAACGTAGCTTACAAGCTTAAACCTCAAAATCTGGCTTTGTTCTGATTTGTAATTTTCTGAGGCCATGTTTTGATTTGTAATTCACTTCCAATAAATAAGAAAAGCTATAGAGAATTTTTTATAATTGCCTCTAGCTTAAAATTTCTTCCTTCCTCGTTTCTATCCTACTTTGAACAGAAGAAAATGACAATCTTCTAAGAAGGAACTTAAAAGGCTCTTGTCAGAAGCTTTCGCTGTCCCGCTCGCCTATATGGAACATAAAACGAGGGAGTGTGAGCAACTACTTCACAAGAGCTGTTCGATTAATTCAATGGCACACGTTTTATTAACTCAGGGGTCGTTGGTATGGCGGACTGTTATGGACAGGATTAAATCTTAGGATTGTCTTGAATTAGCTCGGATTGGACTAAGCTGGATTAAGATTAAGTCCTGACCTACGTTTGGTGTTGCGTCGGACTAAGAAACTGGATTGTAAAAATAGTGAAGACTTATGTTTGGTGTTGTGTCGGGCTTATTTTTTTTTTAATATTTAATTTTAATTCAGGATTTTAGCCTAAAATTAAATAAAATTCTAATATTTTTGAAAGACAAACTATCTCATTTCTTTTTATTTTTATTTTTCCCTACTCTTCTCTCCCTTGTCTTTTCTTCTTTCTTTTCTTCTCTGGCCCGTTCCCTTTTCTTTTTTCCTTTCTTCCTTCCTCTTCTCTCCTTTGTCTTTTCCTCTTTGAAAGAGTTTTTTTTTTATTGGCTATTTCCTAGCAAATGTAAAGAGTCTGTAAGTTGGTTATTCCTAGTTTTAGAATTAATTGTAACTTACGACGTTGGAGCTTGCGGCACATGAGGAGCATGATTGACTAGTGTTACACGGCAAAGCTCTTTTCTGGTAAGAATCATTTGCATCCATATAGGATTTGTATTCCTAATTAAAGATTACTTTGGTATAAAGTCTATACAAATCTGCATAGAGTCTTAAATAAGAAGAGTTTTAAATAAGGCCAATCTCTTTATTTATTAGGTAAAAGAGTTAACCTAGTATATAAAGGGTTGGGCTGGACGTTTTTCTACTCCCCTTTGTTGCACTCAAATAAAAATCGTGAGATTGTTTTATAAGATTAAGGGAGAGAGATAAAAGGCTGTTATGTTCTTAGATTTATCTAGGTGATAGTCTGAGAGCATAGCATATCATTCATTCATCGTGAAACTTTGTGGAAGCTTTGCTTGTGAGGAAGATCAACCTGCGTGAATTGGTGTTCATCCAAGAGAAAGTGAAGTGGACGTGTTAGTACAAGACAAGAGTATTTGATCAATCTTCTTTTGTGGTGTAAGACAGGTATCAATTGAGTCTTGTATATGTCCTCAAGTTTTTAGTGAAATTGGCTGTGTGCCTTGAGGTTTTTCTCTCCTGTGTGGAGGGTTTTTTCCTCGTGCGACATTTTGTACAAATACTTTGTCGTCATTTATTTTCTCAGTTTGTTGTGTTCTGATTTTTTATTTTGCTGTGTAGTACAAGGATTGAATCACATATCAATCTTGCATATTGCATTTTAACATTGATCCATCCAGGTTTACAATTACAATTGGTATCAGAGCAGTCCTCTGAACTTATGTAGAGAGATCCTAGGGACTCCTGTGATGGATCGAGCAGCTGGATCAATCTCACATCCACCATACTTTGATGGTGAGAACTATGGTGCTTGGAAAGCAAAGATGAAGGCGTTTCTTTGGTCACTAGATGCTTGTGTTTGGAACACGGTAGTTTTTGGTTACTCTCCTCCAACCAAAACTATAATACACAAATCAAAGAAAATGTCTGAAGAAGGTAAGGGAGATGGTGATGTTGTCACTGAGGAAATTGTTCTCAAATCTCATGAAGAATGGACACTAGCTGATCAAACTCACTCCATGAATAATCAAAAAGGATTGAATGCTCTATTTACTGCCTTATCTCCTGATCAATTCTCTAATATTTCAAATTGTGAGACCTCCAAGGAGGCTTGGGATATCTTGCAGGTCACATATGAAGGAACAAATGCTGTTAAAGAGTCAAAGCTTCAAAGGTATGTCACTCAATTTGAAATTATTAGAATGGAAGAAGATGAAACCTTTTCCGATTTCTATGCTAAGTTAAATAATATTGTCAATGCTTGTGCTAATCTTGGAGATAAAATTCCTGAATCTAGAGTTGTCAAAAAGGTACTTAGATCACTACCTTCTAGGTTTCAACCTAAGAAAACAGCAATTGAAGAAGTTAGAGACTTAAACACAATGAAAATTGCTGAATTAGTTGGGTCTTTGAAAACCTATGAAATGGAGCTTCCTACGGTGAAAAGGAGTAAAAACATTGCTCTAAAAGCTGTAAAAGAAGAGTGTGAAGAAAGTGAGGAAATTGGTGATGAGGAATTTGCTCTAATCTTTAAGGGAAAAGGAACAAGTTCAGGATCGAAACCTTTTAAGTCCAACAATTTTAATTCTGAAAAAGGTTCCAGACTTATTAAACAAAATGAGGGTCGAAAATGTTATGAATGTCAGGGTTTTGGACATGAGGCAAAAGAATGTGCTAATACCTTGAAGAAATTAAAATCTGAAAAAAACAAAGCCATGAAGAGTACTTGGAGTGATAGTGAATCTGATTCAGATTCTCGCAGTGAGATAGTCGCATTTGTGGGATTTGCAAATATTGCTAGATCCAGAGGAATCTGATAGTCAGGAGCTTGATGCCGAAGAAATACTTCAAAAATATAATGAACTTTATCATGTCTCTGTCAAAATTAGAAAGCATAATTCTGATATGAAAGAAAAATTGAAAAATCTGGAAACTGAGAAAAGTAAGATTGAAACGGTGTTTCAATCTCGATTGTTGAACTTGAGAAAGAAAACAAGTCACTAACTTCACAACTTGAGGCTTCTAAAGAAAAAATCATAAGATTAACTATTGGCGCAGAAAAGATTGACAAAATGCTCAGGATTGGAAAATCCAGATGAAGATAAAACTGGTTTGGGTTTTGATGGCTCTACCAATAGTTCTTCAGGAACAAAATTTGTGAAAGCTTCAGGTACGTGTGCTATGCCTAAGACTTGTGTTCTTACCTGTCATGCTTGCGGTGAGGTAGGTCATATTCGACCTTTTTGTGACAAAAAATATTTGAATCATTCTGATAAATTTTCTATTGGTGCAGCACATACACATCTCTCAAATCTCTTGAGAGAAGCGAATAGGCTGTCTAAACTTGTTCATATTCCAAATTCATGGTTGAGTAAGATGAAACTTGTGTGGAGAGAAAAGAAAAGGACTAAATCAATGAATGAATCACATTGCTGCTTACTTGCTCATTCTTCAATTAAGTCAAATGATTTCAAATGCTTTGTTGCCTTTACTGCCTTGGATTCTTGCAACCCTAACAAGTGGTACTTTGACAGTGGCTGTTCAAGGCATATGACAGGTGATAAACGTTGGTTTCAGACATTCTCAAATAAAAAGGTAAGAGGCACAGTAACCTTTGGTGATGGTAAGAAAACCAAGGTTTCGGGTGAAGGTACGGTTACAGCCCCTGGTTTACCTACTTTGCATAATGTTTTACTTGTTGAAAACCTTACTGCAAACCTTATGAGTATTAGTCAACTATGTGATGATTTTGGTAAGGTTACATTTGACGAAATTGAATGCATAGTAAGTACAAAAACAGGTGAAAAGGTCATTCGTGGACCAAGGTCTGATGATAATTGCTATTGTGCTATGGCTAATGGTTTGAATGTTTGCTACAGGGTTGAAAACAATATCACTAATCTATGGCATCGAAGATTAGGACACATGAATTTCAGATATCTATTCAAAATTTCAAAGAAAGAATATGTAAGGGGGCTGCCCACATTAAGTGGAAAACAAGAAGGAGTTTGTGGTGATTGTCAAATAGGAAAGCAGACCAAAAGCTCACATAGTCCCACCAACTTCTCATCCACATCAAAACCGTTGGAACTTATGCATATGGATTTGGTTGGTCCAATGCAAACATTAAGTTTGGGAGGTAAAAAGTATATCCTGGTTCTTGTGGATGATTTCACTCGCTTTACCTGGGTTGCTTTCTTGCATGATAAATCTGAAGCATTTAAATCTTTCTCTATTTTATGCATGAAAATTCAGAATGAAAAACATGATAACCTCATTAGACTAAGGACAGATCATGGGACAGAATTTGAGAATCATCTATTTTCTGAATTTTGTGATGAACATGGCATTTCACATGAATTTTCTGCTCCTATTACACCTCAACAAAATGGGGTGGTTGAAAGGAAAAATAGAGTCTTGCTTGACATGAGTAGAGTAATGCTTAATTCTGCAAATTTGGCAAAACATTTTTGGGCTGAGGCAATAAGTTCTGCTTGCTATACCTGCTAACAGAGTTTATTTAAGACCAAAGTCAACAGCAACTCCTTATGAACTTTGGAAAGGAAAGAAGCCTAATGTGAGTCATTTGAGAGTTTTTGGGAGTACATGTTATATATATAAAGATAGGGAACATCTCGCAAAATTTGACTCTAGAAGTGACATTGGTATTTTTCTTGGTTATTCTTTAACTAGCAAGGCGTATAGGGTCTACAACACTCGAACTAAGTCTGTAATGGAGTCCATAAATGTTGTGATTAATGATTCTGATTTGAAGCAGGTCAAACAAATAAATGATGATGATGATCTCAATGGAATACAAACAGAAGTAGGTGTGATCAAGTTCAAGCAGCGAATGACGCTTTAAGTATCACAAACTCAGAAGACATTCATGACACATCATCTCAAACACTTAGAATTGGAGCTAAGCAAGTAAAAAGAGATCACAAGCCAGAAAACATCATTGGGAAGCTTAATGATAAAATGAGAACTCGAAGTCAAGATGTTGAAGAAATAAGCTACTTGTGTTATGTCTCTCAGATTGAGCCAAAAAATGTCAAAGAAGCCATAGTTGACAATGATTGGATCTTAGCTATTCAAGAGGAGTTAAACCAGTTCGAAAGGAATGATGTTTGGTACTTAGTTCCACGGCCCAAGGATGCAAATGTTATTGGTACAAAGTGGATTTTTAGAAACAAGATTGATGAGAAAGGGAAGGTAATTCGCAATAAAGCTAGATTGGTTGCTCAAGGTTACACTCAAGTGGAAGGACTTGACTTTGATGAAACTTTTGCTCCTGGAGCAAGATTGGAATCAGTAAGATTATTGCTAGCAATTGCATGCCATCTCAGGATCAAGCTGTACCAAATGGATGTCAAAAGTGCGTTTCTGAATGGGGTCTTGCAGGAAGAAGTTTACGTGGAACAGCCAGCTGGATTCAAAGATCATTCTCATCCTGATCATGTTTACCGACTAAAGAAAGCATTGTATGGTTTGAAACAAGCACCTCGGACTTGGTATGAGAGGCTGTCATCTTATTTGCTTCAAAATGGCTACACCAGGAGGAGCAATTGACAAAACTTTGTTTGTCAAACGGGTTAAAAGTGATTTCGTTGTTGCTCAAGTTTATGTGGATGATATTGTGTTTGGTTCTACCTCAAATTTTCTAGTTTCTGAATTTACTAATATTATGAGTAATGAATTTGAGATGAGTATGTGTGGAGAATTGAATTACTTTCTTGGTTTGCAGGTTCAACAATTGAAAGATGGAATGTTTCTGTCCCAAACAAAATATGCAAAGGATCTTGTCGCTAAGTTTGGTTTGGAAAGTGCCAAACCTGAGAAATCCCATGATAGGAGAACCAATTGATCAAACGTTGTACATAAGCATGATAGGGAGTTTACTATATCTTCCTGCTAGTCGTCCTGACATTTCCTTTAGTGTTGGTGTTTGTGCAAGATTTCAAGCATGTCCTAAACAATCACATTTGGCTGCTGTTAAAAGAATAATACGATATATAAGTGGGACTTTATACTTTGGAATTCATTATTCCTTTGACTCAAATGTGGAAATTGCAGGATTTTCGGATGCAGATTGGACTGGTAATATAGATGATAGAAAGAGCACTTCAGGAGGCTGTTTTTATCTAGGAAACAACCTAGTTGCGTGGCATAGTAAGAAACAAAACTGTGTCTCACTCTCCACCGCCGAGGCTGAATATATAGCTGCTGGTAGCTGCTGCACACAACTGTTATGGATGAAGCAGATGTTGTGTGACTATGGTATAGTACAAGGTACGTTGATCATTTTTTGCGACAACCAAAGTGCAATTAATATCTCAAAGAATCCTGTTGAGCACTCTCGCACTAAACACATTGATATAAGGCATCACTTTATACGTGATCTTGTAGAAGATGATCTTCTTGCATTGGAATATATTCCCCAGATAAACAACTTGCTGATATCTTCACAAAACCACTTGATAATAATCGATATGAACATCTTAGACAATCCATTGGTGTGTGCTCCATTGCCTGATTGTGTAGTTCTCAAAATGCCAGTAATGCATGTCTTTCGTCTGCATATGTGTCTTTCTATATATACATATATAAAATTATTGTTAATCCCTCTGTGCTGCTACGATTCTTTTGATCTTAGAATTGGATTACTATTGTGGTTTCACTGCTCCATTAGAGATAAGGTGGTATTTTGTCTATCAAGAACCTGATATTGATATTCCCTATTTTGTCATGTCTGTTGTGTCATGTCTCAGTTTCTCACTATCTCAAGTGTTTGTGGGGGTACGTGTTGGACAGATTTTACTCTATCTATTTCTCGCAAGTGCACGAACCAATTATAGTATAGGAATGCAAGCACGAGGTCGTTCCACAGAGACTTGGATGAAAAACACTTATTCCTACTACTTAGACTCACAAGTAATTCTAAGACTAAACAGAATTTAAATGAAGTTTTGTTGAGTTTGTTGGAATGAAAACTACACAAAGGAAATGCAAAACAACAAGTGACTGAAAACTACTAAAAGGGATGCAAAATAGCAAGTTACCAGCAAGTAGTTGTTTAGAAAATTTAGAGACAAAGGAGACAAGCACTAGGGGTTCAACTTCACCATGACAATCCAATTTCAAGCTACAAGTTAACAATCACCTAAGTTGATTACAATTTCTGGAGTTCGTTCTTTCTTATGTATGATTATCCATATGGTGTTTGGTTTTAATCAAGTACTCAGAAAACACAACTTAGCTATGGTGTTTAGTCTAGGTTATGTATCTGAATCCATTAAGCTTAAGAAGAACACAAAGGAACCAAGTAAACATTTAAACATGGTGTTTGTCCTAAATGCATTACCCACTCATTCACTAATCGGTTCAAGAGTCATATGGTGTTTATGTAAACTTGAACTAGATAACCAACATGCATGTGTTCATAATGGCCAGTTATTTAAACATGCATAAAGATTCAACTAAGAACAAGTGAATGAGACCAGAAAATTAGAAGTAATCAACAAAGGTTAATTAACTTAAAACATGAAATTGTCATGTCAGGTTACATTGAAACCCTAGCTATGGATTTAGCTGCTCATAATGAGAAAGAAATTAAGACATAAATGAGAAAACATAATGAATGCAATAAGAGTAGAAAAACCCCTTTTCTGAAGTTCTTGTGGTGTCCAAGGCTTCTCCAAGTGCTTCTCCACGTCTAATGCTTCTCCAAGAGCTTTCTCACGTCTAGAAGGATGTACGAAGGATATGGAGGTGATTTGGAATGAGTTTGAGTGAGTGGTGATGGCTGAGGAAGATGAAATTCGTAGGGAAATAGAAGAGAGGATTGCTGGAGTGTTTGGGATTGTGAGAGTGTTTGAGGATAATTTCTGAATGTGTTTGGGAAAATGATGGAAGTGTTTGAGGGGGGATGGAGTGAAGGATGGCTGAATTGTGGGGTTGTGAATCCCAGACTTGCACACCTTGAATCTGGAATTGAAGAGGTATTTATAGGGGGAGGGAAGTGAGAAATCAGAATTGAATATAGCAATTACCTAACACACTTGCATTAGATAATCAGAAATGGTTGGTGAACTTCACCAACAAATCCCACCAGCAGCCATAGCTCATCATCATGTCAGCATGACCAAGCTTCCATCCAGAAACCAATAGCTCATCCTCATGTCAGGCATGACCAAGCAAGCAATGAGCTCATCTGCAAGTCAGCATGATGTGTAATTTGATGGGCTCACGGATTGGGCTTGGATTAATCAATTGATGAGCTAGAGCTATCCATATTCAAGTTCAGAATGTCTTCTTTCCAAGTACACGTGAATTGGCCCAATCCAAGCACAGATGAAAAAGATATATCCGAAATGAATTTGTAACTCAGTCTTCAGTTTTTACACATTGTTTTCACCATTTTACTTCAAATGCCTCAAGTGATACCTAGAGCTCAATGAACTGAATGACAAACACAAAAGAGGTTAAAAGCACAAGGTTAACTCAAAAACATAACTAAATCATAAGCTATAAGGGTATAAAATGATATACAATTGTGAACCGAACAAATACCCCAGACCTAGATTTTGCTAGTCCTCGAGCAAAACAAAACAAAACAAAACAAAAACAAGAAGTTAAGTAGACCACTTCCGCAGGTAACTCGATTGCATTGAGCATATGCAACAAGCCTTTAAACCTCTAGGCATCCCTAGTAGGAGGAGTTGTGTCTCCTAAGGGTTTAACAGAAACGGTACCCATAAACGCTTTTCCTGACTCTACAAAACAAAGTGGTTAGAAAAACAAACTTTGAAATCAACTAATGAAAATGAAAGAAAACTTTAGTCATACCTCCAACACCATAGAGTTGCCAAAATAGGTGATCAATCAGTGTGTACAAGTTGAAGCTATAGCTCAAAGGCACACGGCTTCAAAGCAAGCACACTCAAACCTTGAATAGAGAACATGCTTCGACTCTAATTCTCACAGATAACACTCAATCACTCAGAACCTATGGTTTAATTCTCTCAAGAAAGAATAAGTGAGTGTATGAAATAGAAACACAAGTTTAGGTTAGATCTCAAGAAGGGAATCAAATACTAAGAATAGAGATACACACATACTTACCAGCACTCATGAATACATCCTCAAAGATCAGCTAGGTCTTTCACAAGGTTGTAATGAAAGGCTAAGGTTAGGGGAAATGGAAGAATTGGAAGGAAAAACAAGTAACTTAAGAACATACCAAGGCTGCATTCTTCATTGATCTGCAAGGTATCATTGATTTAGAATGGCATGGTTGCAAACTTCATGGTATCTCCTGGCATAGACTTTATTTTTGACACTTTAGATCAAATCAAAACACACTTTCTCTTTATCTTTCTTATTTGCTGATTTGATCCGCATCTTCTTTAACTTCATTGCACATATTCACATCATCTTTCATTTAGGCACATGGCAGCAACTTCCTTGCTTCAAACTTATCTTGGCACACCTTGGTATATTTCTAAGTTATAGGGTATGGCTACAAGAGGTTAAATATCTCAGATTGAGATACAAAGGTAGGGAAAATGATGAGGGTGATAAAAGAAAAGGGCTTGAAGTGTTTGGCTTTAAGAGGGCTGATGGAACACACATATAGGTAGGGTGAAAAGAAAGCACACAAAATGGTTATACACACATAGCCTAGCATCACTTCAATGAGTTCATTCATGAATGAGAGCAAGCACATGATATCTGCAAAAGAGAATCATCCTTAGTATTCAATCAAAATGGAACAATGAGATCAATTAGAGTGAATTGAAGAAAATAAGTATGGATGAGAAATAGAACACATTAAACCCTCTCAAGAAAGCGATTAGGCTCGATATGGCTCACTAGGGTAGTCTTCACTATTCTCCTTCAAGAATTTGAGCATGGTACTTTAGCCACCAGAATTCTAAGAGCAAAAGCTTTGTGAAGTGCAAAAATTCTAATATGAAAACCTCAATGGCAGCTCCATAATATTGATTGCATGACCTTCTAAAAAAAAAAAATATATGAACAAAGACTGAAAAACACAATGAAAGAAAACTGAAAACATAAATGAACGAAAATTGAAAACCTTCCCCCCATACCTGAATTGAACATTGTCCTCAATGTTAAAGCATAGAAAAGATGATTGAGAACATGCAAATGATAAAGGGAAAAGTTAAGAAGAAGGTTTAGAGAAAAACTTCCCTTTGATGCGATTAGGTCGACCGCTAACAAACACCTTCTTCTTGAACACATGGGTTGCCTCCCAAGAAGCGCCTTAGTTAATGTCTTGGCAAGACATTATGCAATCAGCTTATGATGAGTTGGGGGGTTTCGGATCAATCGCCTCAAGATAGTTCACCCAACTTCTTCTCCTCTTCCTTTTCCTGTTCCTTTTCTTTTTCTTCAAGTGTGCAAGCGGTGTACCTTTGAACATGCCATTGGATGGTTCCAACTTCGTAGAGCATGGATCAAGGGGCTCAAGTGGTAACCCAGAAATTGGTGGAAATGGCTGGAACACTTCTAGGGCAGCTACCACTTCATGGAACTCAGATTCATCATCAAGGTCACCTAAAGGTTGTGTCAAAACAATTTCTAAAGCATCATCAGATTTTGCCTGCACAAACTTAGACAAAACCAGGGAATCCAAACAATCAATTGAAAAACAATCAAGTGAATTAGAATGATGAGTTAAGGATTCAAACACTTTGAATTCTATGGTTTGGCCAAGGACTGTCATTTTCAGAATGCCATTTTTCACATCAATAAGAGTGTTTGCTGTGGCCATGAATGGTCTTCCAAGCAAGATAGGCAGCTCACGATCATGAATGGGTGCATCTTCCATGTCTATCACTACAAAATCAGCAGGCAATATTAGCTTATCAACTTGAACCAAAATATCTTCAACAATACCTCTAGGATATTTCACTGAACGATCAGCAAGTTGTAAGCTGAGTGTGGTGGATTTTAATTTTCCCAAACCAAGTTGCAAGTACACTGAATAAGGCATTAGATTGATACTTGCACCTAAATCCAACATGGCTTTCTCAGCTCGTTTATCTCCAATGGTTATGCCGATGGTAAAACTACCTGGATCCTTGAGCTTAGGAGGAAGTTTTCTTTGAAGGACAGCACTCACATTTTCAGACACCAACACCTTCTCATGAGGGCTATACCTTCTCTTGTGTGAGTTCAACTCCTTAAAAAATTTAGCATAAGTTGGCATGTTCCTGATCATATCAAGTAAAGGCAAGTTAACATTCACTTTGCTAAGTATATCATAAATTTCAGTAAATGACTTATCCTGTTTGCTTTTAGCAAGACGTCCAGGGAAAGGAATTGGTGGCACATAAGGGTTCTCGGCCTTGTGCAATGTAGGTGAACTTGTTGACGTGCCAATGGGAATTTCTTCTTTTGGTGTCGTCTCTTCCTTGTGTTCATCACCTGCATTCACAACATCATGATTAGTAACTTCTTTGCCAACTTTATTATCAATAACCTTACCACTTCTGAGAACTGAGATTGCATTGGCTTGCTCATGATGCTTGGGATTCACATTTGGCTGACTAGGGAATTTTCCAGGTTCTCTTTGGTTCAAAGAATCAGCAATTTGTCCCAATTGAATCTCCATCTTAGTAAGGGCAGCAGAATGTTGTTGAAGAGCACCATTAGTAGTTTGCTGGAATTGCAAAGTATTTTGAGCCAACAACTTGACTGTGTCCTCCAATGAACTTGGTTTAGGCTGGAATGATGAACTTGCTTGATTTTGATTTTGATTGTTGCTCCAAGAGAAATTTGGGTGATTCCTCCAACCAGGATTATAAGTGTTTGAGAAGGGATCATTTCTTGGCCTTTGGTTGTAAGAATTCATCATGTGGGCTTGTTCTTGGACAAACTCAGGATAAGCATTACTAGCTGAACACATGTGAGTTGAGTGTCCTTGAGAATTGCAAATAGCACAAACTTCAACTTGAGGAGCTTTAGGTACCATATTGAGCACAGCATCAAGCTTCCTTTGTAAACTAGCCACCTGTGAAGCAAGCTCATTGTTAGGACTAATCTCATAGATACCAGCCTTACCTCTTGTATCTTTGTGTTGAGCATTGGATCCCAACATCTCAAATATGTCATATGACTCTTGAGCATTCTTTTTCTTTAAAGCTCCACCTGCAGCATTATTGACAGTAGATTGACAAGTTTCGGTTAGTCCATCATAAAAAATTTGCATTTGTAAGTATAGAGGTAACCCATGATGTGGACATTGCATTAGAGTTCCTTTGAAACGCTCCCAGCATTCGTTGAATGGTTCTCCATCATGTTGTGAGAAATTGAAAATCTTGGACCTCAAGGTGGCTGTCTTTTGGGCAGAGAAAAACTTCTCCAAGAACTTCTTAGCAACAGCATCCCAAGTGGTTAGTGATCCAGGGGTTAACGACATAAACCAAGTCTTTGCTCTATCTTTCAAAGTGTAAGGGAAAACCCTCATCTTCAGATTTGCTTCAGACACATCCTTCAAAGGCAAAGTACAAACAACAGTATAAAATTCTTTAATGTGAGCCAAAGGATCTTCGTTAGGTAAACCATAAAAAGAAGGAAGCATTTGAAAGTGAGAAGATTTAAGCTCATAGTTTCTAGCTTCTCTGGACAGCAAGATGCATGAAGGTGAATTTGGTATGATTGGTTGAGCAAGATCCTCCAAAGCAAGTTGGTCATTAGCTGCCATCTTTTCTTCTTCCTCTTCTTCTTCTTCTTGATCTGAGTTAAAGATGTTGAACAAAGAGTATTCTTCTGAGCTTGCTCAATTGGAGGTTTCAGCTTCTAAGGGATTGAGAATAGATTCAATGGCTGCCTCCTTTGCTTTAACAAGCCTTTGTTCAAATTCAGCCAGTGATGGTTGTTGTGTACCACGGATTGGTTGGATCCTAATGGTTCCGGATTGAGAGTGTTTCTTGACCGCTGATACAACTTGTTCAAGCAACGGTTTGCTCGACATGCAAATACCTGAAAACAAAGAAAAACTACAGAACGTAAGCAATAGAAATAAGACTCTTAATCAAGTCCCCGGCAGCGGCGCCATTTTCTTGTTGGACAGATTTTACTCTATCTATTTCTCGCAAGTGCACGAACCAATTATAGTATAGGAATGCAAGCACGAGGTCGTTCCACAGAGACTTGGATGAAAAACACTTATTCCTACTACTTAGACTCACAAGTAATTCTAAGACTAAACAGAATTTAAATGAAGTTTTGTTGAGTTTGTTGGAATGAAAACTACACAAAGGAAATGCAAAACAACAAGTGACTGAAAACTACTAAAAGGGATGCAAAATAGCAAGTTACCAGCAAGTAGTTGTTTAGAAAATTTAGAGACAAAGGAGACAAGCACTAGGGGTTCAACTTCACCATGACAATCCAATTTCAAGCTACAAGTTAACAATCACCTAAGTTGATTACAATTTCTGGAGTTCGTTCTTTCTTATGTATGATTATCCATATGGTGTTTGGTTTTAATCAAGTACTCAGAAAACACAACTTAGCTATGGTGTTTAGTCTAGGTTATGTATCTGAATCCATTAAGCTTAAGAAGAACACAAAGGAACCAAGTAAACATTTAAACATGGTGTTTGTCCTAAATGCATTACCCACTCATTCACTAATCGGTTCAAGAGTCATATGGTGTTTATGTAAACTTGAACTAGATAACCAACATGCATGTGTTCATAATGGCCAGTTATTTAAACATGCATAAAGATTCAACTAAGAACAAGTGAATGAGACCAGAAAATTAGAAGTAATCAACAAAGGTTAATTAACTTAAAACATGAAATTGTCATGTCAGGTTACATTGAAACCCTAGCTATGGATTTAGCTGCTCATAATGAGAAAGAAATTAAGACATAAATGAGAAAACATAATGAATGCAATAAGAGTAGAAAAACCCCTTTTCTGAAGTTCTTGTGGTGTCCAAGGCTTCTCCAAGTGCTTCTCCACGTCTAATGCTTCTCCAAGAGCTTTCTCACGTCTAGAAGGATGTACGAAGGATATGGAGGTGATTTGGAATGAGTTTGAGTGAGTGGTGATGGCTGAGGAAGATGAAATTCGTAGGGAAATAGAAGAGAGGATTGCTGGAGTGTTTGGGATTGTGAGAGTGTTTGAGGATAATTTCTGAATGTGTTTGGGAAAATGATGGAAGTGTTTGAGGGGGGATGGAGTGAAGGATGGCTGAATTGTGGGGTTGTGAATCCCAGACTTGCACACCTTGAATCTGGAATTGAAGAGGTATTTATAGGGGGAGGGAAGTGAGAAATCAGAATTGAATATAGCAATTACCTAACACACTTGCATTAGATAATCAGAAATGGTTGGTGAACTTCACCAACAAATCCCACCAGCAGCCATAGCTCATCATCATGTCAGCATGACCAAGCTTCCATCCAGAAACCAATAGCTCATCCTCATGTCAGGCATGACCAAGCAAGCAATGAGCTCATCTCCAAGTCAGCATGATGTGTAATTTGATGGGCTCACGGATTGGGCTTGGATTAATCAATTGATGAGCTAGAGCTATCCATATTCAAGTTCAGAATGTCTTCTTTCCAAGTACACGTGAATTGGCCCAATCCAAGCACAGATGAAAAAGATATATCCGAAATGAATTTGTAACTCAGTCTTCAGTTTTTACACATTGTTTTCACCATTTTACTTCAAATGCCTCAAGTGATACCTAGAGCTCAATGAACTGAATGACAAACACAAAAGAGGTTAAAAGCACAAGGTTAACTCAAAAACATAACTAAATCATAAGCTATAAGGGTATAAAATGATATACAATTGTGAACCGAACAGGACGAATTCATGATCAATCATACCTTGTTGATTAGTGGGGCACTTACGCTAGCTTTTTTTTCCCCACTCTGGTTGACCATCAGCACTATGCTGAAAAAAAAAAAATAATGTACTGCAATTACAATAATATTTTTTTTGGTCTCTTGTCTAAGCCTTGTAGTAGAAAGTTCAAGTTGCAAGGCACACAACGAAGATATGTAAACGTCTCACCGTTGTGACAACCGCTAGCAATAATGTGTCTCAAATACATGATGCAAGGCACACAATGAAGATATGTAAACGTCTCACCGTTGTGACAACCGCTAGCAATAATGTGTCTCCAATAAATGATGCAAGGCACACAATGAGGATATGCAAACGTCTAAACATTGTGACAACTGATAGCATCTGTGTCAATTAGAATGCCAGTTTTTGGACAAAACAGTTGGTTTGTATGGGCTCTTTTGGTTCGTAAGGGGTGTTGACTATGGTTCTTTAATCCCACACTCTTGAGACACACTTACACTACCTCACACAAGCTGTTTAAAATTCCCATACTCTTCCCTTGGTTCTCTAGTTTTTAACAAATTCCTCTTATCTCCTGTGGTTTTAGTTAAACTAAATGGACTATCCTGTATGCTGTGCCTAAGAGGAACTAGTACTGCACTTTGGGATTGGCATTCAACTTCTTTTTATCTCATGCATATCTATCTCTTTCTCTCCTTACTGGCAATTTGAACTACCATTTACTGGCATGGCATACCTTAGATTTGTGATCATTGATCCGCTGCCTTTGATCTCTGTTCATTGGTTTCCTTGGCTTTCCCTTGACAAAAAGGGGGAGTAGTAATATGTTTTGTGTTTGTTAGATTCAGGGGGAGAATATGTTCGGTAGATCTTTTAAACTGTTCTGCAAATATATCTTTTGTGCTTCACCTGTAGTTTGTGTTTGTGCAGATAAATACAATTCTCTGGAACAACTATTATTTCTTTTTCATTGGGAATTTTGTCTAGGAAATGCCAAAGGGAGAGATTGAAAGAGTTTGTTTTATTATTGGCTATTTCCTAGCAAATGTAAAGAGTCTGTAAGTTGGTTATTCCTAGTTTTAGAATTAATTGTAACTTACGACGTTGGAGCTTGCGGCACATGAGGAGCATGATTGACTAGTGTTACACGGCAAAGCTCTTTTCTGGTAAGAATCATTTGCATCCATATAGGATTTGTATTCCTAATTAAAGATTACTTTGGTATAAAGTCTATACAAATCTGCATAGAGTCTTAAATAAGGAAGAGTTTTAAATAAGGCCAATCTCTTTATTTATTAGGTAAAAGAGTTAACCTAGTATATAAAGGGTTGGGCTGGACGTTTTTCTACTCCCCTTTGTTGCACTCAAATAAAAATCGTGAGATTGTTTTATAAGATTAAGGGAGAGAGATAAAAGGCTGTTATGTTCTTAGATTTATCTAGGTGATAGTCTGAGAGCATAGCATGTCATTCATTCATCGTGAAACTTTGTGGAAGCTTTGCTTGTGAGGAAGATCAACCTGCGTGAATTGGTGTTCATCCAAGAGAAAGTGAAGTGGACGTGTTAGTACAAGACAAGAGTATTTGATCAATCTTCTTTTGTGGTGTAAGACAGTATCAATTGAGTCTTGTATATGTCCTCAAGTTTTTAGTGAAATTGGCTGTGTGCCTTGAGGTTTTTCTCTCCTGTGTGGAGGGTTTTTTCCTCTGTGCGAGATTTCGTACAAATACTTTGTCGTCATTTATTTTCTTAGTTTGTTGTGTGCTGATTTTTTATTTTGCTGTGTAGTACAAGGATTGAATCACATATCAATCTTGCATATTGCATTTTAACATTGATCCATCCAGGTTTACAATTACACTCTTCCTTCTCTTCCCTGGCCTGTTTCCCTTTTTTTCTTCCTTCCTCCTTTCTTCTTCTTTCCATTCCCAAGCCGTTTATGTTTTTTTTCGTTTCCTTCTTTCTATTCTTTCCTTTATCTTTTCTTCTTCCTTCCCTCCTTTTCACTCTCTCTTAATGCCACTACAGATCCAACCATCATCTCTCTCTTTCTCTCTCTTTCTCTCTCTCTCTCTCTGGTTCCACTGATTAATGGTTGTTGGGTGGTGCTGGTGGTTTAGCTGGGTATGTGGTGGCTGGTGATGATGGTTCGATTGACTGATTAGGTGATGGTGATGGTTCGATTGGGTATGTGGTGGCTGGTTGTGGATTTGATGGTGGTGGTCTTATGGTTGTGGCATCGGGGTGATGGTGGTATGTTTGATGTTTCGGGCTCGTGTGTTTGATGGTGGTGGTGGTATTCAGCCGGAACTCCGTGTACAAAATAGCACCTTCGCTATTTAGTGAACCAATTTTTGGGCTCGCTATATTAGACAAGCGAGTCCGTTGTTTTTTTACCAATTGGATTATATGATCTCATTTAACTTAATCTCTGCCCTTACCAAACATAGGTTTTTAGGACTATTTAACCCAGTCCTATCCAGTGAAGCTTAGTGAAGCATGCCAAACAGGGCCTCAAAGCTTTAACTAGGGCTGAGTATTTCAAACCGTGAACCAAGCAAATCGGTGGAATCCCTGACCTCCGACATTGAATTATAACACCTCACCACTAGAGAGGCAAGTGTTGTGTTATAATGTTCATCAGGATTAATTCAGATACATAGAAACACATCAGCAACACCAAGCGCACATGGTTTATCTCCACTAATAGCCACATAAGGTTTACGGATGGCAAAAATCCCGATGGATCAGGGTCTCCGACCCTAATGGGAGGATATTTCAGGCAAAATGGGGGCAACTGGATCCCTAAACTTTAAAAGTCCCCTATTGGTGACGGACCAAGGATTGTATTGTTATCCTCATCTCTCGAAACCCGGATTTCCCCTTAAGTTGACTTGACTTGAAAAATTGCTCTAATTGGCTCCTCCAAAAATTCTAGAAAAATTACACAATATCTTCAAGGTCTTAGCTTCGCTTTCCAACTGGCTTTGCACACAAATTCCACCAAAAAGTCCTACGTTTATTGAAACCCAGTTAAGTGCTTCAGAAGTTGAAATGAAGAAAATAAAGCAAAAATCATTTTTTACAACAAATTATCCTAAAAACATAGAGCATATAAATGAATATATTTATGAACCTATCCAAGTTCCTCTCAATTCACTCAAATTTTAACCAAGAGATGCAAAAAATTTAAAAACTCTATCGCCCTTGTAGTGAATAAGAAGAGCTCAAGTTTGTGTTTTACATTTAGATGGCTTGAGTGAATTAAAATATCCCTCCACGTGAGGAGCACTTGGTCAAAACAACGAAATTTGGACGAGGTTGACAAAAAATGAAATGTGTCCTTAAATTGCTCAGAATTGAAACTACAAGGATAAATTTAACAAAATTGAAACTATGTGGACCAAAGTGGTAAAACCAACAAACTATAATGACTAAAACTAAATTTTGGCCTTTTTTGAATAGTAAAAAGTCACTGTAGTCTGTAGGCCCCTGTAGTTTACCACTTAGGTCCTTGTAGTTTGAATGTGATCCATTTTGTCCATGTAGTTTGAATTCCAAGCAATTCAAAGACAATCTCTAATTTTCTATCAAATTACTCTAATTTTTGTTCACATGGAGGGGTATTTTGGTCCAATCTTAAAGCCCCTCCCCAACCACCTTCTCCCATCCTTTCTCCCTTCCTGAGCAAACCTCCTCCTTTCCCAACCAAATCTCCTCTTCTAGACCCAACCCGCTCATCACCCTATAGCCACGACCGAATCACCCATACAAGCACCTTCTCCCCTCCCTCTTCCCCCTCCGAACCCAATATTTCGCTCCTCTCCTCCGCAATCACCTTTCCCCCTCTTTCTATTATCAAACTCCAACCCTTATTCTATGCATTGCTTAAAATCTTTCCTCATGAAACGGCGGCGGACCCAGAAAATTCATCAAGGGTCAACCTCAAAAATTAAAATCATCGCATAACAAGATAAATTTATATAATAAAACAAAGTCTTTAGTGATAACTCATAAATCATTCCAATACATTCACAATCATCCTTGACGAGTTTTCATCTCTTGAAATCTTTTCATAATTACTTCATTATCAATAATATCAAATGTATCTTTCTCAATATATATGATCAAGCTGTCATTCATCCATATATCTCCCATTTTGTTGCGCAGATCACTTTTCAATATATTCATAGCAGAAAATGTTCTTTCCACAGAGGCGGTCGCAACTGGTAGGATTAGTGCCAGGTATCACGAGCAAGTAAACCAATGGGTATACCCTATCTTTTTCAATATATCATTCTCTGAGAAGTCCTTCGGATAAAATTGAGCAAGGCGAATCAATTTTTGTTTGTTGAAAGCAGAGAATGAATCAAGTGGACTTAAACATGCCATACAAAGAACCAACTCAATATTAGTCTCTGAAACGACTATTTAATTCTTGGAGTTGCATATCTATGACATCTTTTTCAATACTATACTCCAACCAACTAGCATATTCATCATACCAAGCAGGGTTGAACCTTCGAATTGTATTACTAAAATTCGTTTGAGGAAAATTTTGTTTTTTAGGTTGGCAAGGACCTCTTTGCAAATAAGCTCTGCGCACCTGTAACTTGGACAGGAGGATTGTAATCCAAAATTTGAGTTCGTAGCCCAGGATCTGAAGGAAGATAAGCTAGATTGATTTCCTCACATTGACGTTTTGCAGGTACCATGATTTAATGCATCTGTTCTTAGAGGAGGTGACAATTGATTTGTCGCTTTTCTTTTAAAATATTTCTCCATAACTGTTTTAAAATTAAATTTCAGAAATTAGATGATAAAGAAATCATATAAATATTATTGTTCTTGATTTGAGATAATAAATAAATAACTAATTAATTGACCACAAATACAATGAACTATAAAAATAAAAAAACTACAAAAATAAAAAATTACACTATTAGGGTTAAAGACATTAGTCGTCACAATTTGAGTGAAACAAAGTTGAATTCTTGCTGTAGAGTTGGAGAGAAAAAAAAGAATTGAATGATTGATGCAAACGAAGACTTGAAATAGAATAGGTTTAATTCACGAGTGCAAAGTTGAAATAGAATAGGGTTAATTTAAGTAGTGCAAAAGGTTGTCTCCTTTAGCTTTTAGGTTAGTAGTTCTTTAATTAAGAAGTTATTAAAAAAAGATAAAGAAAAGAAAAAAGGAAAGCTGAGATTAAGAAGGGTCATATATTAATAATAATTTATATATAAAGGGTAAATACTATTGAATGGAGGGTTAATTAAGGAATTTCAGGAGGGTCAGCTGACCCTTGTGGGCCTGCATTCCCTCCGCCCTTGCTCATGAACCCAAATTCCCAAAAACAAAAGCTAGAGATTAAGAGTAAAGAGTCACACAATACTTTATTATTCAAGATTGGAGTTGAGGGGCTTCAAGACTTGAAAGCAGAAGAAAAGCTTACTAGAAGGGCTTATGGGGTGGCTGTGGTAGTGGCCGGGTAGAGGTTGCAAGATTGGACTAAAATACCCCTACACGTGAATATAATTAGGACAATTTGATAAAAATTGGGGATTATCATTGAATTGCTTTGAATTCAAAACTACTAAATCAAAATTGATCAAATTGATATTACAAAAGTTACAAGGACCTTAATGGTAATTGTAAGTAGAAAAATGGCTTTTGACCTTTTTAAATTAGCTGATGTAAACGTGTCATTTTGGAAGAATTTTCTAAAGTGTTTCTTAAGCAAGATCAAGAATAAAGAAAAGAACTTGGCAAAAAGAAAATAGCAAAAAAAGGAAAAAAAAATTGTCATTTTAATTTATTTAAAGAAAAAAGAATAAGAATGAAATAGAGAATCAAAGTAGCAAAGTTAATAGTCATGTTAGGAAAGTAAAAGCAAACAAAACAAAACTCAAGATCTTCATAAGAGTACAATCCGAGTACACTTCACCACAAAAGAAAAGAGAGAAAATTCCACAGCATACAGATTTTACCTTCCCTCCAGATTCAAGGACAAGGTGCCACTGCCATACTCTCTCTATCCTCTTTCCGTTCCTTCCATTTTACCGAAAAAATCCCATCTTTCCTGAGAAATTCCTTCTTTCCAATACACTAAAACCCGTATCTTTCATAAAAACTTACTCTAGACACCAGATTTGATCTTCCACCATCTGCTCTCTGTTTGCTTCCCCAGAAAATATTTTCATGATCGATTTTTTATTTGGATTTTAATCAGTTAATAGTCCCTGCTTCCAAGGTTCGTTGACTTGAATTATCATTATTTTATTTATTTTAATTTTGGATATCTGGTATAATAGCCCAGATCAGTTGATTCGGAATTGGCATTTGTTTGGAATTAAAGAAGGATATGAAAGATTCCCAGCTACCAAAGTGAGCATTACATGGGCATTTCTTTATTAATTTATCCTCTTAGCTTTCTTGGTTAACTAATTTTGATTTTGTTATTGTCTTTTCTTACATAGAGGTTGATCTTGAGTAGGAATTCTACTTGAAATTGGATTTGGAATGTGATGTTATTGGGGAAGTCGAATTCTGTGCTTGATGAGCCAAGATGGCATTCAAATCTAAGATAAAATGGGTTGCTCTGTTTGTCCTCGTTTTATCTTTTGCATCATTGCTTCGGCACCTCTCTATAGCAAAGTATTCCACTGTCGATTTAGTCCAGTATAGTGCATTGACTGCATTCCATAACGATTTCGATACCCTATCTGGGAGACAGGTGGGATTTGATTAATTTGTGTGCGTGTGTATGCAGGTGTTTTGAGTGTATGTTTTGGGTTGTTTAATGATGGGTTTGTTTTCTTCGTTACAATCTGGCAGAGTATTCCTAATAAGAAGCTATGGGAACCTGTAAAGCCCTTGCAGTCTTTGCAGCCTTATGCCAACCCCAGGAGCAACTATCCTGGTGATGATTTTGCTCTTATTCTTCCATTTGTGTGTTCTCTCGTTTATTTCGTTGCTGGGTTATCATAATCTTGTATGGAATAGTTTAAGAATTTGACAGTTAGGAGATAGGACCTAGATGACTTGTTTTTGCGACCAATTTTGGTATTTAAGCAGGAAGTGTCCATGAGACACTTACAATGGTAAATTTACAAATCGGTTACGTTGCATCCATGACCCACACATTTTGTAGTCACGATGCTTCTGTCACCTGTCCAAGATCTTGAGAACTGCAATAGTTAATCCTTATCAACAAACCGATATCCTTGGTATTCTGACTTTTAATTGAATTCCATCTTTCTTTGTTCTTGCTTGTCACTGGAGGGTCTGGTGAGCTTCAACCGTTAATTTTTAAGCTGATTGATTACTTTTATTTTCTTTACAGTTCCAAATGAACAGAGCAATGGCTTCATTTATGCAAAAATATTTGGTGGATTTTCAAAGATAAGATCTACGGTACGATTTGTCAAATATGTGAAAGTCATTCCATGATAGTTTGTATATGGTGTTCATAAATCTTTGTTAATTTTCTAGATCTGTGATCTGGTCACCATATCCAGGCTTCTAAATGCTACTCTTGTCATTCCAGACATTCAAGAAAGTACTCGCTCAAAAGGCATCAGGTTCTTTATTCTAGCTTGCTTAGTGATTTTTTTCAAATGCCAATTTTCTGTAATAGTAGATCATATAGTTCATTCCTTCTTACCATTTTTTTTCTCTAACTTTGTCAGCCATCGTTTCAAGAGTTTTACATATCTCTATGACGAGGAGCAGTTTATTGCATCTCTTAAAAATGACATAATCATTGTGAAGAGCCTGCCAGACAATTTGAAGGCAGCAAGGAAAAGGAATGAATACCCTTCTTTTAGACCCAAGAATTCAGCTTCTCCTAAGTTTTATATTAAAGAAGTCCTACCAAAGTTAAAGAAAGCCAAGGTTATTGGCTTGGTTATTGCTGATGGTGGATGTCTGCAGGTAGTCATTGTTCTCCTATTATTAATAATATACTTAGCTATTGAAAAAAGTCATCTTCTTGAGGAAGCATACATGTTCTATTAACGTTGATAACCATGTATTCTTTTGTGCCCTAGAGCTGTCAACTATGAATATTTTTTGTGAAGAAAAAGAAATTACAAAAAAATCAGTTACTATAACTACACTAGATCTGATGTTGATGTTCTACTACACTACTTTAAGATGAGGTGAGTAACAGAACAAGAAGGCCTCAGGAGTTTTAGTTTATTTATTTTTGAATTGCCTCAGGAGCTCAGTTAGCACTATTTTATTAGACTTTCGATGCCCCTTCGATGATTACACTGTTTATAATCAATAATAACATGATTATTCTCTGTATTACCCTAGGTGCATTTAAAATATGTGTTCTGTAGTATATAAAAAAATTGACATGAAAAGGTGCCATCGTGAGGATCTTAGCTCCATTAGTTGATACATGTGGGCTTGATCTATCATTTTTAAGCTCTGTTGGCCTGATTGAAATTTCTCTTCCGCTTTGTATTGGTCCAGAGAGACCATTCTTTTCTCTCATGATCATCGATATGGTTGTCAGTAGCCAGTGTCTTTTCCTTTCTTTTTTGCTTTAGCGATTTCTGCATTCTCAGCTTGCATGCTTGACAATTGAGTTTTAAGTATTCTTGAAATAATAAAATCCTCTTTTCAGTCAATACTTCCACCAGGCATGGCCGAGCTTCAAAGGCTTAGATGCAGGGTTGCTTTCCATGCACTTCAATTCAGGCCAGAAATTCAAATTCTTGGTCACCGGATGGTGGAGAGGTATGAATCCACCAACCCACGTTTTTTTTTTTTTTTGGGCTAAGATTTGAATCGATTGAGCGATATAGGTGTTTAGGGAACTTGATTAGTACAGACTGCTCTTAGACAATAAAATGAATTTTTTATTTGAAGGTTATGGGTGGGTTGGAATTAGGCATAGTAACGGCTAGACTGGAGGGATAAGGTTATGGGATTGGGGAATTGAACCAGTACATGTTAGGTCTGGCTTTCTGGCCAATAAGATATAAATATGCACGAAATATGAAAATTGAAAGTATAATCCTTGGTGGTTATGCCTGGGTTTTCTAGACAGGCAAAGTGAACGCATCATCGTCTTAAAGAGCCTCAAAGGCCGCCTGAAATTTTCTATAATAATTTTGTTAAAATCCTTCTGTTTTATATAAAATATTCAGACTTTCTACGATAATCCTTCAAAGTTTTGGCAGAAGTGTTGTAGGCTCCTGGCACTCGTGGTTCCGAATTAGTATAGTATTTCCTTTTGGGACTAAAAGACTTCAGAAAAGGAATATGTTTAAGTGAACAAGAGTGGCAGATGCTGGAAAATGTAGAAATAATCATAAAATAAAGGAGAAAGTTAGACGAACAAGTTTAAAACTACTTGAATCGCTCTAGGAGCTAGAATCACTCTTATTTGTGAAACAAGGCCTTGTAGCCTCTCTAGATTTGTGAATTAGTCACAAGAAGTAGATTTTTCTGTAAATACTATTCAACAAACCACAGACTTACATGCTTTATATGGATGTGTAACCATGACTTTATTCTGCCACACATTACTTGAAGTCATAAGTTTTATTTGAACCTCTTATTTTAGTCTCCCAATGACTTCTAGGATTCACAAGCATGAACATAATTAAATTTCCTGGTACACAAGACTCTTAGACTTAATTTAAAAATCTGGACCTCTAGACTTCTTGTGACTCTTCAACATTATGTTTTTACTGAAAAAAAATCAGCAAAATTATTCTGTGCCATACTAGGGCCTGCTGCAACTTTATCCCACCAATTTACAGTACTGGGCTGAGGAATAAGTTTCTTCTTTGTTTGCTTATACACTTTCAAAGGGGTTCTCCCTGGCTCGACAAAATTTGGATCTGGTGGGTCAAGACTTTGGTGTTCCTCATAGAAATCCGAATTAAGCTGTTGCTTCTCTGATTATGCGTTCCAAGTACAAGCTTAAGGTGGTCGCTGTCTCCATTTGACTAAGAACTCTTTCTATCTTCCATTCCTGGTAGAAACGAGGGAGATGTTCTCTACATCATCATGATCTCTAGATGCTTTCGAATATTGTATGGTTGCCTCATCATACAATGTCCTTCGGGTGAGACTCGTGAAAATGGGAGCTAGAAAATTGACTATAAGTTGAATTCGTTTGATGGTATGAATTCAGTTGGAACACTATCTCGAGAGTATGTTCAAGACACTTCGAACAAGGCATACAGATCCTTATAAACTCAAGAATGACTACTGCTAACACATATTTTGGAGCTACCATAAGATATGAGACTTAGGCCCATTTTCAATATTGAAGATATAACGAAATTTTCTAGAAAGCATGTATGCTCTTTGGAGACTAGTTCTCATGGTCAAACCTCATATAGAGCATATAAGTCTGCCATCCTTGTTCTAAACTAGTACATATATTCCTAACTTCTACTGTAGTGATTCTTATGTTTTGGTTATTTCTAAACTTTCTACAATCTGCCACTCATACTTTTCACCTGAACGAATTCATCTAATCCTTCCCTTGCTCTTCTACATCAAAACTACCAAAGACCACACACAAGGTTCTAATAACGCAGCTTGACCAATAATGATATTTGCATGGCATAATTTTACAGCTCAGCTCCTGAACTTTCTAGTAATTATTACATACTGACTCCAAAAACAAGCAAAAAGCATTGGTAAAACTAAATATCTGGTAGTGTGGTTATATCCTTCGGGTAGTACTTAGACTAGAATTGCTCTAAGAACTATTTGCCTTCATTTGATCAATGTTGGTTTTATACTATATTTCCATAGGTTACGTGCATGGGGCCAACCTTTTCTAGCATTTCATCCTGGTTTATTGAGAGAAACCTTGGCATATCATGGTTGCGCTGAACTTTTTCAGGTACGATGTTTAAGCCTGTCTATCTTTTATATTTGTGAGAAAATAAAAAAATTGTTGATCCACATGCTAATAGCTTAATATTTCGGGAATACTGGTAAATAAACTTTATCATGGTATCAGAGCAGGAGTTCAAATCCCTGCAATTGCTACCTTTTCCACATGTTGGCCTTTAGTGATTGAAAGAGGCCCATGTGTGGGGTGTTCCAACTTAAACATAATTATTGTCCCACATCCTACCAGCTTAAGCTGTCAGGTATAAAACTTTCCATATTTCTGCCTCTGAAGTCGAAGTTAGTGGTAAACAAATTGTTGTATTTTGTCCTTGGTTAGATTTAATTCCAATATAAATTCTGTTTCAGAGCCCTCTACCCCTCCCTGCGGGTAAAAGTGATTCCACCTTAAAATTACTCCGAAATCTAAACAGCTTATTCATTCACTTTCATGGTTATCAAAGTTATCATGTTAACTTGGTAAATTTGTGTAGGATGTTCACACTGAACTCATACAATATCGAAGGGCACAAATGATTAAACGGGGCATTGTTCACGAGGAACTAAGCATAGACTCACACTTGCGTAGAGAAAATGGTTCATGCCCTCTGATGCCTGAAGAGGTAAGCTCAGTTCCAACTTTCATATCCTGTGTATGTTTATGTAAGCACTGTAGTGTAGTGGTGTTTCCTTCCCCTGGTTTTTCCTGATTTTTTAAATTTTTTTAACAGTGCCATAGGAATTCTTACATATTAGTAGTGAACTACTTTGCTGATTGTGATTTTAAGTTTCTAGGCACCTAATTCGGAATTGATTTCAGGAGTTCAGCAAAAACAGAACCTCAAGCATTCTTTCATCAATTCCACCCTTAATTTTAAATATTAATATCTGGAGTGAATTTGTATTTCCAAAAAGTTCTGTGTTATATGTTTGGTAAGTAGAGAATCCAGGCCAAAAAACAAAAATAGAGGATGGAATGACTTTAGCACTAGTTAATCGAACCTATCGTATTTATTATTAAAAAAAAAAAAACTGATTTTAATATTTTTACTTGAAAAATTTTATTGTCGAAGGGGAAAATGATGGAATAGACAATGAATAAGAATTAGAAATGATCCTTTTTAAAGATATCCACTTAAAATGTGGATTTTGGTCACTGTGATTCCTAAATTACCTAGTTGGCTGGCCCTAATTGGGTCATCACCTTCACAGAATGCTTTTTTTTTAAAAAGAAAAAGAAAAAAAGGTGTGGGGAAGAAATACAATTAGAGTTCGGGTTTGCTAATGAAATGCACTGTCTTCTTTCTACATTGTAAATAGTACTGAAAACAAACAAGGGTGTTCATAAATAGCGCGGCCGACTTGAAAACCTCAAGCCTGATTAATAGAGAAGCCAAACTCCATACGTCTGTGAGCAAGCTCATTACAAGGAAGCATAGAATAAATTTGATATATATATATATAGATATAGATATATTTAAATATTACAATTTTGTATACACGCTATATAATGTGATCTTTTATTTGCTAAAGGTGCATCAATGAATCATCTTATAACTTATAAAGTGCAATGTAAGGACTTATTAATTGATAAATCAGCCTACGTAGTTAACTTGACTAAATCTACATTTGATGTCACTTATGTGTAAAGAGTAAAGAATGATTCTTTTAGGTGTATGAGGAGGTATTTACTTATTACTATTAGGAACTGAAAAAAATAGGGAAAGAAAGAAAAGCTCCCTCTGAAATATGTATGAACCAAGTTTGAAGGTAAAGTTTCTACTGGTGCATTAGCTCATTTATTCTTATTGGAACTTTCACAGGTTGGAATTCTTCTTCGTGCAATGGGGTATCCTCCTAAAACAATTGTATATTTGGCTGGTTCTGAAACATTTGGGGGTCAACGTGTTCTGGTCCCTGTGCGTGCCATGTTTCCCAACCTAGTGGATCGCACCTCTTTGTGCAGCAATAAAGAATTGTTGGATATACTTGGACCTGAAACGCCTCTTCCTCTAAATCCTTTTCAACCACCTCCAGCAAAAAGTGAGGCACAACTTAAAGAAGAATGGAAGAAGGCTGGTCCTAGGCCTCGGCCTCTTCCTCCACCTCCTGGTAGACCTATCTATCAACATGAAAAAGAAGGCTGGTATGGTTGGATTACTGAGACTGCCACCGAACCAGACCTTTCAGCTGTGGATCTAAGGATGCAAGCACATAGACTAATTTGGGATGCTCTTGACTATATTGTCTCCTTGGAAGCAGACACATTCTTTCCTGGCTTTAATAACGATGGCAGTGGATGGCCAGATTTTTCAAGCTTGGTTATGGGACACCGTTTGTATGAGACTGCTTCTTCTAGAACATACCGACCAGACAGGTATGATTAGATGGACTTGAAAGTAATTTCAAGAAGTGTGAATGACCCATTAAAATTGATTTAGTCAATGTTTCAAATGGCATATGAAGGATTTTGGGTTAGTTAGCTTAATTTATTCTACAATGCCCCAAGTTCATTTGAATCCTAAAAGGCCACTGGTGGGTGGAGAAGGGAAAGAATGGTTTGATGGTGATTGGTTAATAGTATACTTCTATTCGTACATTTCAAGAATTTACTTCTTTATTTAGTTTTTTGATAGGTAATTGTGAGGATTTATTGAAAGTTGTTGGTTTGCATACATGATTTTGGACCTCTTGTTTTTGTCTTTTTTTGTTTTTTTGTAAAAGGATAATAAGGTGAACACAAAATGTTTTTTCCTTTGCAATATCATGTACTACATGGGGCATATCTGCATGCTCAATTGTGTGTATATTCACGCACACACAGATGGACATATATTTGTCGGGGTGTTGGTCTGGGAAATACATGTGACCTCATTAAAGCAATATATTGAAATATACGTGTTCGCTTCCGCTTTGAAGTGCTATATTAACTTTCTACTTTCTTGAATAGTTAGCTGATTCTCTTTAATAAAATAATAGTTTTCAGAGAGCCTGTGCTGATGTTTAACCATTTCCCATAAGAGTAATAGAAAAAACAAGAATTTTATTATTCGAATTTGTGTGATAAATTTTCTTATTTGACTTTGTATGTGCTCTTTTCGAACAGGAAAGTTATAGCAGAACTTTTCAACATGACCAGGGACAATGTATACCATCCCAAGCATAATTGGACACTCTCGGTGCAGGAACATCTTAAGAAAAGCTTAGGTGAGGAAGGCCTAGTAAGGCAATCCCTTTTGTCGAAGCCAGGCGTATTCATTTCACACCCGCTTCCCGAATGCTCTTGTAGAATATCTTCTGCCGAGGTTCCAGTTCATGTAAAAGGTAATGACGGACGAAGTGTGCATGGAGGCGAAGAAGAGTGCCCCAAGTGGATGCAGCATGGTCAGGAAGTTCCTTTGGAATCGGCTGGGGAAGAGGATACAGTGGAGGACAATGAATTTTCAGAGTATGGAAGTACTCTGGTTGAGCAACCAGAATCAAATGACAGTGACAGAACTAATACTAGTCTAGTCTTTGATCAGGATGATGAAATGGACCCGAATGACTAAAATTGGATTTCCATATGATACGAGTTCTTTTTACTGTAAGGCTGCATCAGTTTCCATAATTTTCTTCTGAAATGGAAAAGTTTTGGAGGTAGAGTAATACTAAGGTTTGATTCCCGGTTCCAACTTTGCCATTTGGAGAGGTATAGGTATTCAAACATATTCTTTGGGTCGATTCATGGGTTTACTATAGCAACAGGAGTTATTTGTGTAGCTTACTGCGAAATGAGGATCAGGTAATGAACTTGGGGTAAGCTGATCAGAGTTTGTACACCTTTTTAGCCATATTGAAGCTTTTCAACCATAGGACTACATGTTAGATAAGCCACCTGTGTAATATTTATTCTTTTATTTATTTATTTTTATAGAGAACAAATGACAAGTACACTGAATGATTTACTGCGGATCTTTTGTTAACTTTTTGTTGGAATTGATTCCTTTGTTGGTTTCATTTCCTGCCAAAATGAGCTTTGCTTTGACAGCAAGTCACAATGGTTTGTTTATACGCGGTTGAAGTTGGATGCCGCATTTCAGTGGAATCTTGGTTGTTTCTCCGTTTTCACGGGCATGAATTACTTTGAAGCTTTATGTTGTTTTGTAGTGAATAGTGATGCAGCATCTCCGTAGTGAAGTGATCAAGCTTTGGAAATTTACGGATGAGCTTCTATGTTGATATTTTGTACTCGCAAAATTATTTACCCAAGAAAGAATATTGACAGCTCAAAATTTCGGGCACATCTACAACTAGAAGTTGAAGCACTTGCATGTAAAAAGGTAAAAATACAAATCGGAGCAATCGCATGATTCCTTAGAAGAAACAAAATTAAATCCAACTTTAATTTCATATAGAAAGCTCCGAGAGAGTCCTAAATAATTGTTTACAAACAAACCAAAACTCGCTGTAACTTAAAACCAAGTATCTGTCATCACATTGTTAATTGTTACTCATGCAAACCTGCTTGCTACAGCTTACCATTATTTGCAGTACCCTAACAAACACTCACCAGAATGGGAGGTTGTTGTAACCTTAGTTTGATACAAAACATTAGCTTCCACATGTAAATAAAACACAACTGATTAGTTTTATTCATTACTATTAACACCCTTTATTTACACAACATATAAATAAAACATAGATTGCAAAGTATGGACCATGAAGAGCTGAAATGCACTACCACAGAGGTTTTATGCTGCATCAGTGGCCGCCAGTGCCGCATCTGTTTGCTTCTCAGCAAGAGTGAGACTTTCACCTTCAGCTTCTTTTATCTGCCGCATGATGTCTAACTTCGTTTCAGATTAGTTTTATTCATTACTATTAACACCCTTTATTCACACAACATATAAATACAACATAGATTGGAAAGTATGGACCATGGAGAGCTGAAATGCACTACCATAGAGGTTTTATACTGCATCAGTGGCCGCCAGTGCCGCATCTGTGGGCTTCTCAGCAAGAGTGAGACTTTCACCTTCAGCTTCTTTTATCTGCCTCATGATGTCTAACTTTGTTTCATGAAGGGCTTCTATTTTGCCATTAATCTTCTCTAGCTTCTGTTTCAACTTTCCAACATCCTTGGACTTGTCCTTCTTATCAACTTTTCTTTTCTTCTCGCCCTTCTCCTTTTTATCTTTGTCTTTCTTCTCTTTACCTTCCTTTACTTCATCTTTCTGGGTCTGTTCCTCCATTTCACCCTCTGATTCCTTGACATGTTCTTTAATTTCAATCTCCCTAGAAGTAACTTCAACCTTGGTCTTTTCCTCATCCTCTACATTATTGTGTTTCTCCTTTCTCTCCTTATTGTCTATTTTCTCTTCTTTTTTCTCGTCCTTCTTCTTCTCGTTCACATCATCATCACCCTTGTGTTTCTTCTTTTTATCATCTTTGTCTTTCTTCTTCTTCCCTTCTTTTTTGCTGTCATTGTCTTTTTCCTCATCCTTTTTCTTCCCCTTCTCATCATCATCACCCTTGTGTTTCTTCTTTTTCTCCTCCACATCTTTCTTCTTCTTCTCTTCTTTTTTAATGTCATCAACCTTTTCCTCATCATTTTTCTTCTCTGTTTGATCATCATCATTCTCCTGTCCCTTCCCTTTCTTCTCTTTCTTCTTCTTCTTATTCCCTTCTTTTTCCTCATCCACATTATCTGCATCCTCCTCTTTTTTATCTGTGTCCTTCCTTTTCTCTTCATCTTCTTTCAACTTGACCTTATCCTTCTTTTCCTTCTTCGACTCTTTTTCATCCATATCTTTATCTTTGTGTTTATAATCATCCTTGCCTTCAATCTCTTCTTCCCCTTCGTCTAAATCTTTACCCTTTTCCTTCTTCTCTTTTTTATTTTTCTTCTTTTTATCTTTTTCTTCCCCCTCTCTATCATCTTCTTTATCTTCTGAGCCTATAATATCTTTGTTCTTCTCCTTTTTCTTCTTCTTCTCTTCCTTGTCCTTCTTTTTATCCCCATTGCTCTCTTTCTCTTCCTCGTCCTTCTCTTTGCCACTGTTGTTTTCTTTCTTCTTTTCCTTCTTGGTTATGTCTTTCTCCTTCTTCTTTGATTTTTTTTTCTCCTCATCTTTATCAATATGTTTCTCCTCATCCTTTTTATGTTTTGGCTTCTCTTTTACCACTGACTTGGTCTTTAATTCAAGTTCCACCTCAGCCTTCTCCTTCTTTAAGTCACCTGGTTGTGCATCCTTGGTCTTGATTGCTACATGGGATTCTTCCTTTTCAACCCTTTCTTCCCCTGTATGTTCAATTTTGTCTTCCATCTCCAGATTATATCCTAAAATTGTAAACGTAAAACTTTTTCCTCTGGACCTGAGATTACCCGAAACAAATGTAAATGTAAGACAAGTAATCTGAGAACAAATGCAGTAGAATATGAAAATCCTAACACTTGGTGAATTATAAAATCGTATAATTAACATGAACAAGAAAAGCCATTGTGTTTGCCTAAATAAGAATAAATTGTTTACGTCTAACTATTAGAGCTCTGTAGTCAGCACATCACAGCCAATGCTTAAACAATTGGAAGATTACAGACATTTCATCTACATGTTTTACAAAAAAAATGCAAGCTAATGAAACTTGTCTTCCTTTCTTCAATCCTCATGAAAAATCGACCCAAAGAGTCTTCCAAAGAGCTTAGATGTGGGAAAAAGTTATGCATATCTTTTGTGGCAAGCAAAAACGAGGCAAAGAGGCTATACACATGTACTAATTAAAATAAATATTTAAGCTTCAAAATATGCGGTTTTGACTGATCACTGCTAGAAAGTTATATCAAATGTCTCGTCTTTTTAGTATATAGTTCCTAGAATATTACTATAGACTGACTATCAATTTTGGTGTGCAAAACTGACAGCTTGAAAAGGTATGGAGGATGGATCTCAAGCAATGAAAAATTTCAAAGATGTGAAATTCGGTAGGACTGCAAGATTGGATTATAGACCATAAACATCATTACATTCTGCTTTGTTGCACACACGAGTTCCTGAAAGCAAAAGTAAGGCTCTCCCCAGATAAAAGGGGATTCTTTCATCTACTATGATATGATTGGTTCTGAGGAGAAACTATCACTCTATCCAAGTTTGCTACAAACCGGAATTTTGAGGCTTGTCTAGTCTACAAAATATCTTAGCAAAAGCATTAGAATCCCGTGGAAAGCCGTATTCGATGACAGTCGTGTGTATGGCTTGGAGAGATTAATTTCAGTTGATTTTGTTATAGCTCATATTCTTTAAACATTAGGGGGTTTCTTCCAAATTGACTTTTATTTTTGATTTTCAACACAAAACACATTTTGACCCCCTGAAACTTGAATGAAGGAACCCTTTTCGGTCCTTCACTGCTATATATTTTTCTAAACAACGGTTTGAGTACAGAATACGTAAAGTATTTTAGAACTTTTTCTCTACATTCCCACTACACAAAGTAAGTAAATAGGTTGATAAAATCAAACTAAACTGATAAAAGAAAGAAGAAGAACAAAGAAGCCATTTACAGATTCAAGAGAGAGAGAGAGTGCACTTGAATAGTAAGGAATTAAGGATCTGTACTTACTCAACCATCTAATTGTGTGCTTAAATTGTGAAACCAGTAAGTAAACAAACCAAGATGAATACAAAAATATAGGCAAAGCTTCTGCCTCACATCAAGTAAAAGCAACAACAACAAAACTTCAATTCTCATTCACAATTCCAAAGTCAAAGTAGCAGCAGCTAGACCAACTGTGATTTGCAAGAAAAATTGGCAATAACTCCAATTCTGTGTGTACCTTAATTTGTGTTTCCTCAAAGGAAAAGAAGAACCCGATACAGATGGTGGTGTTGTGTTTGTAAGTAACAGTGAGAGAGAGAGAGAGAGAGAGAGAGAGAGAGTGGTTTTGCTGGTTAGCGTAGAACGTGAAAAAGCGGTGTGGCTATTTGTTTTGTATATATAGACTATTACGAATGAAGGCTGTTGGGGCATTGATTACTTCACAGGTAGCCACCTGTCAGTTTATTCGTCAACACGGAAAGGACCGAAATTTTACACTGACGGACCTGGACCGTAACCTTTGCGTACGTATCCATGGTTGTGTCTTTAACTCCCTTCCTACGTCGGTTCTTTCTTCTCCAATACTTGCGACAGCCGCGACTTGAAAAATATAACTCTGACGCGGTTTATTGGAAGTTTCATTTCATTATTTATTATAGTGCCCTTGAAATTAAGTGACCCATTATACTCTCCTGCTTGACCAACTATTTCATCACCTACCCTCAACTTCATCCAAATATATATTAATTTTGATGACGCGTGAAAGTTTTGGTAAATTTGCACACTTGAGCCAATTACTTGTTAAATTCGGCGACTTATCTGGCAAACTGGAGCCCACATCTTGAATGTGGCTTTTGATCGCGTAATTTTTCCCCAAATTGGGGAGATTATGAAATTGGTCCTACTTGTGAGTAGTTATAGTGTAGTAAGAGAATATGGTCACGTTGTATAACTTGTGTTGTGCTTTTTAACTGTGAAATTCAGAATTAACCACACTACAATATGAACCATAGTTGAACAAAGTAATATAAACAAGAAATAAAAATAGTGCACAAGAGATTGACGAGGTTCGGCAAAATCATGCCTACATCCCCGAATAGAGTACTTCACTAAGAGAATACTAACAGTATAAGATACACTGGAGTTAAATCAACATAACCCAAACCCAATAATATTCCTTAAAAGAGGGAAATATCAAGGGAGTTTTGGTTTAAACTCAATAAGGAGTTTATTATTATGGTAGATAATAACCCAATTTCACCTAATCTAGCTAAGGTCAATGACTAAAATATAACATCTAATTTTACAATGATGTAATTAAAAAACCTCAAATTACACACATTGTCACTTCTTCTAAGTCAATCACACAATCCCACATGTCCACCTCCAACAACCTCAAAGGAGGAAGCCTCAATCACAAACCACTGCACCAACTTTGTTTTTGTGATTTTTTTACAGTTCCACAATATTATATTAACAGTCAAACTGTTTTTTAAAAGAAAAAAAAATATTTATTTCAACACCGATTTTGCGCACGATTTGTACCAAATCCCTTAAGCTCTAGATTTATAAATAAATAGATCAATTCAAAGTTACAAAAATTTATAAGTTTTAAACCTTATATATTATATTGTTATTTTTTAGATTTATAAAATAGAAACTGCTATGCAGTGTGTATTTATGACCATATCAGTGTGTATTTTTATGACCATATATAACTTTCATTGTTTGTAACTTCAAATTGTGGGTGTAGTAAAGGGAGAGAGAGAGAGGAGAGAGGAGAGAGAGAGAGAGAGGAGAGAGAGAGAGAGAGAGAGAGAGAGAGAGAGAGAGAGAGAGAGAGAGAGAGAGAGAGAGAGAGAGAGAGAGAGAGAGAGAGAGAGAGAGAGAGAGAGAGAGAGAGAGAGAGAGAGAGAGAGAGAGAGAGCCCGGTGCATGAGAAAAAAAGGTAAAATAAAAAGACCAAAACAAGGGTTTAAAATAAATTCTTCTATAAAGTTGCTCCGGAATTTTACAAGGGTACAAGAAAATAAATGAAACCCTACCACTCTCTCATCTAATTCAGCCTCAACTCACCTATCATCCTACGTCAGTTCTTTCTTCTCCAACACTTGCGACAGCCGCGACTTGACAAATATAACACTTCTGACGCGGTTTATTGGAAGTTTCATTTCATTATTTACTGTAGTGCCCTTGAAATTAAGTGATCCATTTTACTCTCCTGCCTACCAACCATTTTATCACTTACCCTCAACTTCATCCAAATTTTTTATGATAAGCGATAAAAATCCAAAAATCTATTAATTTTGATGACGTGACTTGAAAATTTTGGTAAATTTGCACATTTCAGCCAATTACTTGTCAAATTCGATGACTTATCTGCTAAACTAGAGCCCACTTCTTGAATGTGGCTTTTGCTTGCGTAATTTTGCCCCAAATTGGGGAGATGATGATGAAATTGGTCCTACTTGTGAGTAGTTATAGTGTAGTAAGAGAGTATGGTCACATTGTATAACTTGTGTTGTGCTTTTTTACTGTGAAATTTAGAATTAACTACACCATAATATGAACTATAGTTTAACAAGATGATATAAACAAAAAATAAAAATAGTGCACAAGAGATTGACGAGGTTCGGCAAAGTCATGCCAACATCCCCGAATAGAGTACTTCACTATGAGAATACTAACAGTAAAAGATACACTTGAGTTAAATCAACATAACCCAAACCCGAAACCTTTGTACACCCACTCACAATGTTTACCAAGAACTGTATCTCTCACCCACATATTTCTTCCTGTTTTTCACTCTCTCCTTGCTCTCTAACTTTCTCACGGAATGCAACCAACACAAAACAAGCTACACTCTATATAAAAGTCTTGAGTAGGCACCAAGCTTGAGAGAAGCGTTTGCAACAAGCTTCCTTCTATATGAAGACTTTATCTCCTGACAACTTTTACCAAAGCCATCATTGCATGAAACTATCACTTGATGCACGAGAGCATTTTTGCTCACCACTTTAACCGTAGGTGTACCATCACCACCATCCTCAATGCTTGACACGTGTCCATAGACATAATCATAGTTAACTTTTGCTTTGTATTTATGGAATCATGATTATACCTATGGACACGTGTCAAATATTGAGGATGGTGGTGAGGGTACACCTATAGTTAAAGTGGTGAGCAAAAATGCACCCCTTGATGCACCGCCTATTAGCTACACCCAAAGTCAAGGATTGTTGCACCATATTTACCTTGTAGTTTATCCGACACTTTTAACTTGTGGGTCCAATTACCATAGTACTTTCACCAATTTTAACAACTTGTACACATGTTATAATATAAGTGCACACTTATTAATAATATTCCTTAAAAGGGGGAAATATCAAGGGCGATTTGGTTTAAACTCAATAAGTAGTTTATTATTATAATAATCCAATTTCACATAATCTAGCTAAGGTCAATGACTAAAATATGACATCTAATTTTACAATAATGTAATTTAAAAACCTCAAATTACACACATTGTCACTTCTTCTAAGTCAATCACACAATACCACATGTCCACCTCCACCTTCAACACCGATTTTGCGCACGATTTGTACCAAATCCCTCAAGCTCTAGATTTATACATAAATAGATCAATTCAAAGTTATAAAATAGAAACTACTATGTAGTGTGTATTTTTATGACCATATATAACTTTCATTGTTTGTAACTTCAAATTGTGGGTGTAGTAAAGAGAGAGAGAGAGAGAGAGAGAGATCATTTGACTTTAGGGGCTTAAGCTTGCAAAGTCTATAAAGAGGTGAGCGAAACCACAACTCAGTAGGGACATGAAACCTTACCACAGTAAATTGATATAACTAAATTAAGTGACATGCAATCATACAGTCAAATATCGTATCAATGATAATAATGCATGTATGCTCTTCATTTATTCTCGTTAATTAATATAACTAGACAAGCAGACCTCCCATATCATGTTTATACCACTTGATCTTGAATGTCCATTTATATGAACTAACACCCATCTCAATCATTCATAATCCCACTTTGGTTAGTCATCTTGCCTAACTCCTTGTCGCTAGTCCCGTATCACCCAATAAAAATCATGTGCACCATGTGATCTGGTACCTACCCACAGTTAGACTCAACTACACAAAAGATCATTTCCATTACCCTCTTTTCATAATTACTATCTCAACCCAAGAGTTCCAACCTCATCGATAACATATGAACATGCCAATATTAATCAAATAATTAACAACACATAAATACCCAATATCAAGAATATAAACTAAATTATAATATCAAGCATAATATAGTGCTCACAAAATTTAATTAAATCAATCTCCGTAAAGGCTCTCCAATAACTTCAATTCCAAACATAGCTCCAATTTAATAAAACACAAGCTAAGCTACAAGAATTCCATCACCCCCCCTCCTCTCTCTCTCTCTCTCTCTCTCTCTCTCTCTCTCTCTCTCTCTCTCTCTCTCTCTCTCTCTCTCTCTCTCTCTCTCTCTCTCTCTCTCTCTCTCTCTCTCTCTCATTTCAATTGTACAAGAACCTATTATACAAGGAGAAGTGGTTGCTCCTAGTTGAGAGTTGGCGGCAATTATAGGATAATCTCAACAATTGATAAGAACAAGGTTATAGAGGAGCTTGTGAGTCGGTTGGGTTACTATCAACAAATTGCTCATAAAGGTTAGGTTGCTGACTTACTCAAGATAAACATCTAATATTAAAATAATAAAATTGAATACTAACTTGATTAAAGTTGTAGCCACTTGACACCTATCCAACTAATAAGTAGCCTCATGTAGAATTTAGGAAGTCTAAAAGCAAAGTCTTTGATTTCTCATTTTCCATATAAATATCACATATAATCAATATACATATATAATAAATTTAAATAGATAAATTATTATAAATTGCCTAAATAAAAAAACATTTAATCATCAAATTACTAATATGCATTTTTTAAATACGAGGTTTCACATTATCAGTGTTAAGTTGGAGTTTGATGTGTTATTTCTTAAGTCATTGGATCATTGCAGATCCATGATTTTTCCTTCCTATGATTGACACATAAAATGAAAACAAAAATTTAGGCTGAAGATGTAAAAATTGAAACAATAATATTATAATTCAGAATTGAAGAAATAACATTACAAACTACAGTTGTCCATGACGAGTTTCCATATTTTGAAAACGTCGCATTATAGTTTCATTATCAATACCAGCAAACACATCTTTCTCAACATAAACAAGTAAGCTATCTATCACTCAACCATTGATCTCCCATTGGTTGTAAAGTGGACTTTTCACAATATTCATAGCAAAAATGCTATCTCCACTGAAGCAGTTGGAACCGGTAAAGTTAAAGCCAATGTCACAACCAAAATACACATAATTAATTTAGGTGAATGCCCTTTGGGCTATGCAAAGCACCAGCATTGTATGATGGCAGTTTTTTTCAATATGGTGGAGCGATTCATTGAAGTCTTCATGGATAATTTTTCCATATTTGGGTCCTCATTTGATATTTGTTTGAATCATTTGACCTTGATTTTTCAACGCCGTTAGTAGACAAACTTAGTGTTAAATTGGGAAAAGTGTCACTTCACTGGTGCAAGAAGGTATTGTGTTGGGCCATCGAATTTCTGTCAAGGGAATCGAAGTTGATTAAGCTAAGATTGAGGTAATTGAGAAGTTGTCGCCACCTACTTCAGTGAAAGTCATGAGAAGCTTCTTGGGGCACACCAGATTTTATCATCCCTTCATTAAGGATTTTTCAAAAATCACAAAACCTCTATGCAACCTATTACTCAAAGATGTGACCTTCAACTTCAATGAGTAATGCTTGGCCGCATATGACAAGTTAAAGGCCAAGCTCACTTATGCTCCTATCATTGTAGCACCAGATTGGGAGTTACCTTTCGAAATCATGTGTAATGCTAGTGACTATGCCGTAGGGGCTATTCTAGGACAACGAAAGAATAAATTATTGTATGTAATTCATTATGCGAGTAGAAAAATGATGGATGCGCAGCTAAATTATGCAATCATTGAAAAAGAACTTCTAGCCGTGGTATTTGCTCTTGACAAGTCTATAATCCGTCAAGCCATCTCAAAACTGAAGACCACATGACAATGAGAGCTTGCTCCATGCTTGTAAGGATTTATGCGATGCTTTAAGACAAGGATGTGGTGGACACCACAAAGTCAAAACCAAGGTCTAAAATATATGTGGTATCGGAAATATCGGAAGTCCAAAAACACGGAAATGTCGATGGAAATATCGGGATATTATTGATATCGGTAAAAATTGAATAAAAACCACGGAAATTGTAAGAAAAACTTGGAAATTTTTATTGAAACTTTGCAGGATGTTTATTTAGTCAATTATCTATTAGTTTATCACAAAAAAAAAATGGAAGAAAATGCATTGCATGATGGATTTAACTGATTTAAGTTGATTATATAACGAGCTGGCAAACACTGTAAGTATAGAAAATATGTAGTAATGAATGAAAGAAGATTAAACACACCATAATCATTTATATATAATGAATTACTACAATATTTTACACTTTATACATTGCATGGTAAGATGCATGAGTGACTTAATACCACATAGAGTTCCTATGAGGTTCAAAATTTTCACTATCTTCATCATCTCTATGTGTAGAGTAAGTATATTGTGAAGAGTAGTCATCAAATGATAAATCCCCAAAATAGTTTTGCATGTAATTGTTAACATGCCACCCATATGGATCCGAGATTGGTTGACGTTGTCCATAAGCAAAATCATTTGAAGATTGAGTTTTGGATTCTTTCCATGAGTAGCTTGATTCCATCCCAACAAGAATGGGATATGAAGGGTAGGGAAATGGTTGGTTATGAGTATAACCATAGTTACTACTTCCTACTCCAACAGAGTCTGAAGTTATAGATAGCGAGTCATCTTCTTGACTTGACAAAGTCCCCTTGCCTCTTTCTCTACTAGTATAGTCCTTCCCTATGGCACCAATTCCTGGTCCTGCCCGTCTACTGCCATGGTCCTCATCTTGTGTTGCATGCGTGAAGTTTGCCTCACCAGTGAAAGGGCTCATAAATCCAGGAGGTGGTCCAACATATCCACCACTACCTCCAGCTCCACTATATCCTTCATCATTCCCACCTCCGGTGGTAGGTGAGTCTCCTGATCTTATACTAGAGCTATCATTAGTATCAGCAGGATCTTGTGGTTGTGTAGGATTGGAAGAAGGTGGAATTCCAGTGTTTCTTGGTCTTGGGCACAAAAGTTATTATTATCGGGATAATATCGGGATATCTCGATATATTGCCCAAATCATTCATAAAAATGTTGAAATTATCGTCCCCGATATTATCTGGATAATATCGGTATATTGACGATAACACCATGGTTAGTTGCTAAAATATTGGCCCTCCAAAAATCAGATATTGTTGGGATAATATCGACATTTCATACCATGGTCAAAAGTAGTCGCAGACATAAGGGCAAAAGATAGCACCCAAATCTCAAGCAACATTAGAGGACTATTGGCTATGATGACTTCTATCATCATAAATATAGTCAGGAATCCAACGGTTGGCTCCGTTCAGCATCCAAAGACATAAGACTGTTGGGTCTTCCTACGATGCCTTCAAGCATCTCAAAACAACAAGTTCAATATGTGATGATTGTCATGATGATTTCAATCATTACCAAATCTGGTATCTTTGCAAGGAAATTACGAGCATAGGTTTTGCCTCTGACTTGGGTTGTGCCCAAAGAAAAATAGCATGCAAAGAAGGGAGAAAGGAAAAAAAATTAACAAAGGCATTCATTCAAATACCCAGTCATGGTGCCGACTGCTTTTCGTCCTTCCATGACAACAAGACAAGTTAATTGTCTTTTAAATGAAAGCTTCACAATATCTGCAGCAAGAAAAAAATATTTGATGTTTTCACATCAATGAAAAAAGCCTGTGAAGGTCAGCCCACGACGTGAAAGCTAAAGAAGAAAAAAATTAGCCATGCTGAAGAAGCAAAACAAAATGAAAAGTAAGTGTGGTGGTGAACCCACAACTTGCGAATTCAAAAGGAAGATGACTTCTTCCTCTTTGACTTGCAACAGATGAGTAAGAAAATAAAGAAGTCTTGGAATTCACAGACTTGAATGTCCAAAGCACCAAGATGATGAATAAAGATGGGTTGCAACTCTACATGCAGTAAAACAAGGAACTTGGATTATGCCCGAATTCCATTGCATGAAGTTTATGATTAAAAAAAAAAAATGTGTTCCGGTGGGGAACCATCATGTGAAAGCCAAAGACGCTTAGTTGTTTTGTTCCACACCACTTGCAAGTCAATACCCCAATTTAAAATTAATTGGGATATAGAAGGCTGATTAGAAGCCGTTGCACAATCCACAACTCCATGGTCTACACCACCCTTGTATAATGGATTCATCTCATATCTCAAGAATCGATGGTCTTAAATATAATGGGCTCATTGCAAGTCTCAATTGTTAATCAAAAATCCAATTGGCGAACAATTGGTGCAAAGTCTCAAATTCACAAATGATGGATTCATGGGCTCAAATAAAAAAAAGTCCCATTAATTCCCAAATCATCAGGTGAAGACTCAAGTGGCACAAAATCGCCCCAAATCTTAAGTGGTGAAAAACCACACCAAATCACGTGGTACAGAACCACACCAACCCCCAAGTGATACAAAACCCATCAAAGAAGTGGTATAAAATCACGCAAATTAAACCACCCAAGTTTCGGAAGTACGTAGGTTACGTAGGCAGTCTAGCATCCCACTAGACGCAATCACAATCAAATTCGAATCCTTGGTTTTTCTTAACCAAATTCACCCTAAATACAATTCCAAACAGAATCTCTGGTTCTTTCTTAACCAAATTGGCTCACAAACACTACAAATTTCCATCACCAAATCATTATTTCAGTGAGTCATTCACTCACTGAAATTCTTGAACTACGAGTGGCTTGATTGTTGTTTAATTATGTTAACTCGCAAGTGTACGTGCCAATCAGTAGTATAGCAAGACAAGAACGAGGTCGTACCCACGAGGATTGAGAAGTTCAAATTAGTTATGTACTTAGATTACCGAATTCAAGAAGTTAGGAATTTAAGTCTAAAACAGAATTTAAAGTGAGAGTGATTGTGATTGTGAAAGGAAATGAACAAACTGAGATTGCAAACGAAACAAGTACATGAGTGCAGCAAGGGTGGTTTTGAAGATTGAAAAACAGATTTGGAGACTAGGGCATTCGATTCACCATAACAATTGAATTCCAGGTTATAAAGATTCAAGTGACAAGTCTAATTCAGATTCAAAGATTGATTCTAGCTAAAGTATGATTAAGGCATGGTGTTTGGTCATAACCTCGTGTTCCTAATTCCCTAATTTGATCATTTGTTGTCTAACCTAAAATTAAGCATTAGGAACCCATTAAGCATAGAAGAACATTTTAAACAACCAAGTATGTATCTAATCCATGTTGTCGAATGTCCATACATACTCTTCCTATCCATAGTTGAATTCGAATTAAAGCATGATGTATACTCTTAATTCAAACCAAGATACACAAATCAAAATGGTAGCTAGGCATTCTGATCAGCATATAGGCAGGTATGCAAAATGAATAAGAACATGAATCATGAATCAAACTTGAAACTTGAAATTTGTAAACCCGGAATATTCATGTTAGGTTACATCGAAGCCCTAGTGATGGATTTAGCTACTCATAATGGAAAAGAGACTTGAACAGAAATGAGAAAACATAATGAATGCAATAAGAGTAGAAAAACCCTTTTTCTGAAGTTCTTGTGGTGTCCAAGGCTTCTCCAAGTGCTTCTCCACTTCTAATGCTTCTCCAAGAGCTTCCCCACTTCTAGAAAGATGTATGAAGGATATGGAGGTGATTTGGGATGAGTTTGAGTGAGTGGTGATGGCTAAGAAAGATGAAATTCGTAGGGAAATGGAAGAGAGGTTTTCTGGAGTTCTTTTGGCGATTTGAGGCTGTTTAGAGCTTTTGGTTGATTGATGGAGTGTTTGGGATTGTGAGAGTGTTTGAGGATAATTTCTGAATGTGTTTGGGAAAATTATGGAAGTGTTTGGGATTGTGAGAGTGAAGGATGGCTGAATTGTGGGGTTGTGAATCCCAGACTTGCACACCATGAATGAGGAATGGAAGAGGTATTTATAGGGGGAGGGAAGTGAGAAATCAGAATTGAATATAGCAATGACCTAACACACTTGCATTAGATAATCAGAATTGGTTGCTGCACTTCACCAACAAATACCACCAGCAGCCATAGCTCATCATCATGTCAGCATGACCAAGCTTCCATCCAGAAACCAATAGCTCATCCTTATGTCAGGCATGACCAAGCAAGCAATGAGCTCATCTGTAAGTCAGCATGATGTGTCTTTTGATGGGCTCACGGATTGGGCTTGGATTAATCAATTGATGAGCTTGAGCTATCCATCTTCAAGTTCAGAATGTCTTCTTTCCAAGCACACGTGAATTGGCCCAATCCAAGCACAGATGAAAATGATATGTCCGAAATGAATTTGTAACTCAGTCTTCAGTTTTTACACATTGTTTTCACCATTTTACTTCAAATGCCTCAAGTGATACCTAGAGCTCAATGAACTGAATGACAAACACAAAAGAGGTTAAAAGCACAAGGTTAACTCAAAAACATAACGAAATCATAAGCTAGAAGGGTACAAAATGATATACAATTGTGAACCGAACAATGATTCCCGGAAAGGATATGTTGGCAACTTAAGCTTCTACTTAGGTGCAGCTGCAAAACCAAACAAACACACATTCTCTCAAATTATGTTCCTTTGTAATTTTAATCAATGGGTTTTCTCTTGTAATTCATAACAAGAGTTGTAATTAAGAGATGTTTCATCTCGAATGGGTCAAACTTAAAAGATAATAAAATCTCATTGCTTAGGCAGTGATGGTGAAATTATGTTAGGAGACTCACATTTTCCCTCAACATCTCTAGGAAAGATTGGTCGTTGAAATTAGATGATGCATTATGGGCTTATCGGACGACATACAAAACACCCATAGGTATGTCCTCTTTCCCGGGAAGCTCAAGTCTATATGGTACTGTTCAAATTCAACATGATGCCCTCAACACTATCTTCAAGGTGATTGGACAACGTTTTGAAGCTGTACTTGGAAAGAAATTTCGATCACCAAAAGGAGACCTTTGCTCTCCATGACCGCGAGTGATCATCTTCAAAAAGTCAGAGTGGGGACCATAAACTAAGCGCTTGTTGGGAGGCAACCAACTAGGTACTTTCTTTCCTTTTTATTTTATTTGTCTTTTGTTTTATTGTTTCATGCTTATGCTACTTATATTCTTTATACATTGAGGACAATGCTTAGTTTAGGTTTGGGGGTGTGGAACTTTGTTGTTGTGTATTTTTTTTTCTTGTTTAAGTTTTAAGTCATAACACAAAGGATTTTGTGTTCCAAACCAATTTTCTCACATTTTTCTAACCCAAGGATAATTGCAGCAAATTCCAGATGTGTTACAGAATTTGTTTTGGTCATTGGATGAATTTAAATGCCAGAAAATAGCAAAAGAGCTTATGAGGTTCTTATTTTGGTCAAAATCAGATTTTCTACCTATTTTCTTTTGTGATTTTTTTCAGATAAATTTGAAGCCACCAACATGTTTAGAATTGTTATTATGATGATTTGGTTCAAGTTTGGGGGTCTTAAATGACCTACATTATGTTTTAGAAAGATTTGAAGCTAAAAAAGTGATCTAAAACTCCAAAACCTAGCCGTTGTTTTGCCCAAAATTTAAAGAATTTTTCGTCACCAAAGGATTTTAGCATGTTCATCAAATTTTTTCACTAAAAGTCAGATTTCCAGTTTTTTATGATTGCATGACCAAATCAATTCATATCCATTTTCATCACGATAAGAGACTTCTAGGAGCTATTCTAGGTGTGTTCTCTTCCTTTTGATTAATTTTCTGTACTCTTAAGTATTTAGGATCCATAAACTCATGCATTGGTTTGCAAAATCATAAATTTCCTTCAACTTTTGAAGAACTAAAAATAAAAATTTCGTTAAAGTATTACTTTCTCTTACTAATGGTGATGCATGTGTAATGTTTGATCATTATTCTTTTACTAAAGTGTTGTAATGAAGGTTTATGCACCATAATTTTAGCACTTCACAAGGCCATGCTTTAAGTATTTTGATGGAAAAGATAGCTATAATTGGATGAGTGTGGAGAAATAGTAAAGACTACCCTTGTGAGTTGCTTGAGCCAAATTACCATTCTTGGAGAGTGTATTTGGGCTCATTCTAATTCACTATTATTCTTTCTTTCATGTTTAGATTAATCTCAATTAGGCTTTTGAATTGAATACTAAGAACTAATCTTTCTTTTGTAGGAATCATCTAATGCTTTCACTTTTGAGTTGGATGGACCTTGAGAGATGATGTTAGGTTATACATGTTCTAACCACGAAATAAGCCTTATGTCCTACCCTTGTGTGTGCCATCAACCCTTTTGAAGCCAAACACTTGGCCTTTTCTTTCATTACCTACAATATTCTTTACCATTTTCACCTTATTTTTTGCCATATCTTATGTGCATGGGATATGCCATGGTAAGTGAAAATAAGGATGAAGGTTGAGCTCTACATCAACAAAAGAGGTGGCATGTACCAAGGAAATATGTGCTTAAAGTTCAAGTTTTTTAAATAAAAAAAAATTAGAAAAGGGGGGGGGGGGGGGGGGGGGGGGGGGGGAAGAGATGCATTCAAAGTTTAAGTCAATGAAGTGAAGCATATCAACAATCTTGGATGCCTTTGTGAAGTAAATTTGGAGAGCAAAGCCATACAACAAGATAAATGCCTAGGTATGTCTCAAGTTCTAGTATTCCCAGTTCCTTTCTTTCATAACCCATAACCAAGCCTTACAACCATAGTAAAGATCTTTGGGGACGTCTTGCTTGAAAGTGAGGGAATGTAATTTATTTATGGTTCTTAGTATTTGATTTCCTTTCCATGAGATATATTTCTAAAAATTGCCTTTTATTCATTTTGGATGCATATGTGGCTTATGTTTTGACTTCTTTTCCTAACTTCATTCACATATGTGGGGTAAGCGTGTAACCCTAAGTTATGTGTCAAAATTGAGTGTTATCTCGTGAGGCGTAGAGTCGAGGTGAATTTGTACACACGCCGAGTGTGGTTATCTTGAAGTTAAGCACCTTGAAGTATTGACTTTACACTTTACACTATGGTGCATTTTATTTGTAGTGGCATAACTTTAGTTTTTGAATTTTTGATTAGCATTCATTGGTTATATTATTAGTTGGTTGAAAGTACTGCTATAATGGATTTGTTTTGCAAGGAATGTTTGTGGGTATCGTGACTTGTAAACCCTCAAGAGACACAATTCCTCCTACTAGAGACACTTAGAGGTTTAAAGGCTTGTGGCATAACTCTTCATCAATCATAATGTTTCCCAATAAGTCTTTCATGAAATTTCTTTTTACTAGGACTTCGTTGGATTTACTTAATTCGTTATTGAGCTAAGTTTTGTTAGCTGACAGTTGAGTTTCTTTATGGTATTAATGACAATTGGTTTCCCTTTCAGTATTAGTTTTAATTCACCCGTTTTTCTTAATTGACTCTTAAGTAAGTAAGTTAAGTAGCACTCTCTAGTGTATGTAAGGTGGGGTGTTACAATGTTGGCATAATTCCCTTACATATATGGATGGTAATATGTGTGAAAATTGTCCTACGAATGCTCTCTCGTCATCTAAGCCCCGACTGATTTTATGCATTAAGCCGCTTTTAGTCATTTGGCTGTATTTACGCATTTGACTACTTTTGTACTCTCGGCCACATTTATGTTCTCGATCGCATTTATTTTCTCGGCTGCATTTATATGCTCAACCTCATTTATGATGTTTGGGCCTCTCTAATTATCCTTATGGATTTAGGGCCACTCGAACGTAGCTTGAGCCCAAATGGTGATTTGGGGCATGCTTGAGCATAGCTTGGACCCCTTATTGATTTAATTGTTGAATCTTGGGCCTGGTCCGCCATATTTCAACCATGCTCAAATAGTACTTGGTATTTTGATTGGAATTGTTTGAAGCATGCTCTAGCTACTTATTGAGTTAATCCCATTATTAATTTATTGCAGTTCAAGGTACTGATATTAATGAAGTTGTATAGGCAATTTGGCGGGGATGATCTTTTGTCTTGGTCCCAAAGGAAAAACAATTAGCTAGTTTTCCTTTGAGAAATAAGTTGTTTGCCACGTGAACATGTTTAAACTTTGTTTCTATTTTCAGTTGGTTCTTCCTAATTAGTTTAGAAGCTAAGAGTTGTTATTGGCTTTCAAGTTTTTGTTTATTTGGGTTTGTTTTAATAGACCTTTTATTACTAAAGTGGTTGTTTGGTAAGTAGGTTAAGTAGCACTATCTTATATAAGTAAAGGGATGTTACATTGACTCCATCAAGATATCTGATTTTCTTCTATAGAATTGGAGTCTTCTAAGAAGGTTTTAGCTTATTTGGTTTAAATAATGTGGATCCAACAAACAATATATTAGAAAGATAAAAGGTTTGGAACACATTAAGGGGGATGATATTAAAGCACATAAAATCAGGAGCAATGTATGAGGATACATAACCTGCTAATTAGAGAACTTAAGAAATGGGTTCTATAACATCCCGACTCAAAATAAAAGGAATAGTGAATTAATTAATTTCAAGAATTATGATTTTATAATTTTGCCCTTGGAGTAGGGGTAATTTGGTCATTTTTTAATCCGGAAGGATTTCGGGGCAAGTGATTGGTATTTTTACGTAGATCGTGCCGAGATGAGTCTGGTAAACAAGTAGTGGGCTCGAATCGGAGTTGTAACGAAGAAAAACAATCAAATTACACTCAGTGGCATAATCGTAAATAAGTGAAAATTGGTTTTTAATTAAAATAGAAAAACCCTCACTTTTCTCTCTCTCTCTCTCTCTCTCCCCTGTCAATTGCGACCTCCCTTGTGAAAGCGCAGCGGCTGTTCACCTTCGCCGCCGTCACCACTAGCCTCCACTCCGGTTGGGACCGGACCCAAAATGACCGGCCCAGCCCTATTCACCTTCGCCGCCGCCACCATTGGCCTCCATTCCGGTTGGGACAGGACCCAAAATGACCGGCCCAGCCCTACGGTCGAACCCCAGCCCTCCTCTACCGTCACAAGTCGCCGGCAAACACTCGGAATCGCGCAGGTTTTGACATAATTTCTCCGACTTCGATCTCCGTCGTCTGGCCACTGATTCCGATGAGTGAGGTATGGATTTTCGACAATTTTTCATGCTCTAGCTGATAGTTAGGTAGGATTGCATCAATTTCTAACATAGGTAGTTCGATTTTGGATTCAAAGTTGGCCGGTTTTCAATTTGAATTTCCTGCCACTTTTTGGGGTAAGTCCAAGAACAAAAAAAGTGGTTCCAAATTAAGTGCCCTTGATTTTGAGATTTTCCAGCGAGTGATAATCGCTTTTGACACCCACGTGTGTGGCGGCTCGTGGGCACTGTAGCAGAGGGGCATTGTGTCCCAATGCGATCCCTTTGTTTTCACAAGCGCGTAGGTACTTTCGGATTCCAATTCAGATAACGTTTGAACCCGAATGGATCTTGCCTATTGCGTGATTTCCGGGTTCAATATGTTTAAACCGTTGGATCGCAGTCAATTTCATATATGATGATCTAGACATTCCTAGGATCGTGTGGGAATTTGCGGATTGTGAATCGGCGCCCGGATGTTCCGATTTAATAAGTTAAAGTTTGCATTTTACGATAATCGTCAATAATCGTGCGATTAGCGAGCGATCCGACCCTCAAATCCGGACCAAACTTACAGGATATGTTTCCTAAACATTGTGGAACCTATAGGAACTTTCGGATTGTAAAACATAGGTCGTGGGTCCCGCGGGCCCGGTTGACTCACTTTGGGTAGTTTGACCCTCGATGATCGAGAGTCTTCCGAGGTAGTTTCACTCTTCGAGGAGTACTAGAACGACCCTTTTGGACGAGTTTTGACCCTCGTTTGATTTATGTTGATTATGTCGGGTTTTGTTGAGATGGTTCTATATATATATCATTTAAATTTTTCGATTATTAGTTTGATAATTGAAGTTGTGGAATTGTTGAGTATGAGACACTTGAGCGATAGGTTTTGAAAGCGAATCTGGGGTCTCGGCTTTAGGTATTAGTATTTAAGTGGACGTTTGTCTTTAAGAGTGTTTAGTTCTTTTACTATGGATTGAATATTTATATATATATATTTATAAGTAGATCGCTAATTTGTGAGTTACTCTATTTTTATTTTTATTTTTGAGATTTATATGAGTTAAGATGCCTGGTGATGGTGTGGTGAATATGTGGGTTTTGGGCATATTCAAAATCGTGAGTTATTTATATATATATAATATTTGAGAAAGTGCTATCTTTGTTGTTTATGTGTGGGGTACTTGGGATGTTGTTGTGAGATGTGGAAAGATGTGAGATTAGAATGTTAGTTTGAGTGCTATTAGCACTACCTTAGGTACCTCCCCGTTTATGGGTTATATATTTGAGAGTTTATTGTCTCTACTATGAATAAGTAAATGGGAAAAATTGAATTAAGGAAGAGAATATTATTTTTATAATATTTATATAAGAGTACGAACTCCACCATCATATGTACCTTCCCTGGTCACTATACCCACATGTGGCATTGGACTTTTCGGCGTGTGGGCTTCCTTGGTTACGGATTTTGGAATTGATGATACTCGAAAACAGTGGATATGGATATGTGGTTATGACGGAACCCAGTGCATCCTTAATGGGGTGTTGCTGTAGACCCTTAATGGGGTAGTCTGCGTCCAGAGGTCTTGAGGATTCGTCCGTACGTGCTGGCTGAGAGTTAATCCCCCGGTTGGACGGCTCGTTCCCTAGCCACATGGGTGTTGAGGATTTCCTCCATGTGGTCTAGTTAAACAATCCCCATATTGGATTGTTGTCCCCTGGTACATGATGATGGTGAGAGGTGGGTGTTATTATATATCTATATATATATACATATTTATCATATATAGGCATACATATTACATATGTGTATATGTAGGATTTGATTATGGGTTGAGATTCGTGAGATTGTGCTTTGTAAGTACCTTGTACATGTATGAATGTTTAAGTTGTGGATTGGAAAGTGTTGTACGGTAACATACGCCTTGGATAGGGTATGGTTGCGGGGTTGAACTGATATAAAGGAAGAGATTGATAATGTGTTCAATATGTTTTGTCGGATTTGGAGTTGTGATGAATCTGAAATGTATCGTTGGTTTTGCTTTAAATAATTGTGATTTGTTGAGATAAGAACTATGTGTGGCTTGACCTCACCTGGGTGCAACCGCGAAATATACTATGTTTAAAAGGTTTGATCGATTCTGAGTATGTGATTGGATTTTGATGTGGTTATTGGATTTGAATCCGGCTTAATGATTTTGGGGGTATTCGTATAGTTGTTTGAGATCATTAATTGTATGGTTTATGTATTGTTCGACTTAAGGGCATTGCTGGTTCCGTTTCGAATTATTTGAAGGCCGGAGGCCTATTATGCAATTGCATGTTGTTAACTTGAGCATGCTGCTAGTTGGTGTTTTAAAATGTGCTTTTAACAGGTTGAAAAAATTTGGGGGGAAAGTCAAATTTTCAGGGGAGACTCTGCCAAATTTTCGGCAAAAAGTCTGGTGCCATTTTTCCTTAATTTGGAAAATAGGCTAAATTTTTAGTAAGTGAGCCCGGCATCGATGTGATGTCGGAATTTCCACAAGACTCGTCTCGGGTTTCGAGGAATTCGGCTTTCAGGTTCAATGGGAGAAACGAATCATATGATAGTCGTAAGGGATGCACAGTTTATTTGCTCAACCATATAAGTGTGTATGTCGTGTAACATTTTGGAGATTGTATTTATTTAAACTCTTAATAAAATCCATAGCTCGTATGAGTGTGATGTTATAGTTACACGACCATCCTTCAAAACCATTACCTACGTGAGTGTGAGATTGGGCTTATCGTCAAATACACTCATGAAAAGTAGGATTAGCATAAAGCTTCCTATGAACTTCAAATAACCAATGATTCGACTTTATGATTGATCTTATGACCCAGTTGATTTTCTAAATGATTTTGGATACTAAATGAATGTAAAAGATGCTAAAGACCCCATGAAGTGTCGAACTTTCCCTTTTCTCTTGGAAGGATCCACTAAGGATGGTTCAAATCCTTGAAACTTGATTCCATTAACTTATTTGACCCAACTCAACCAAAGTTTCATCAATCAGTTTCTTTCTGCATCAAAGAAGAGGCACCCAACTAACTATCTCTTGAGTAAGAACTTAATGAAAGGTTGTGAGAGTACATCAACCGCTTCAACCAAGAAGTAATCAGTTTCCCAAGCTGCTTCAAAGACACATCCTATACAAGTCTTCTGGCTGGATTTTGGAAAGGACCTTTCCTATTCCATGTCAAAATAATAAACACCTAAGAATTATAAAGACTTTGTGTTTGAGGCATATTGTCGTGCCATTGTTGATGGCGCAAGATGAAAGCACAGAAAATGATAAAGGAAAAACAGGCATTAACCCTAAAATTAATGAATTGTAATCCACTAGAAAAGATAGAAAATCTTAATAGTTTTATTAGCAATAGAAATTAACTTAAGAATAAAAACTTCATAAAGTTGTTTAAATAGAAAAAAAAATTCCTAAAATCGTTAGAGATTCTAGATTCTAGAATATTCATAAAACTTATCTAATAAAAAAAATAATAAAATCCTAATATGAAAATCATATTAGGTAAAACAAATCCTAATAGGATACTTATTCTATACATATAAAATAATAAAATAAAATAAATATAATTCTTCCCAAAAAATTCTTTTTGCTTCAAAGCTAATGAAGCAACCTAAAAATCTCAACGCCTTCTTTCTATACACCATAATTCATGCTCAAGTATGATTTTCCATATTTGAAATCCTTTTTTTGATTTTGAATAGCTTTTCTAAATCTTCTTCGTAGGGAAAAAAATCCATATGTTGTTATACATCAGTTAAAGAGATGACATATAATATACCAAAGGGAAGATATTCATCTTGGCCTTACTTTGGGGATAAATTAAAAAAGGAGTGAAATAATACACATGATTGACTAAATAACTAGAAAGGACGATTTGAGAAATATTAGACGATCTTTGGTCGGTGCCACACCGATGTCCCCTGTTATCCATTTTTTGGAAGGTTATGGAAGACTTGGTTAGTCACATTGACCTAGTTCAGATGAATTGCTTGACCTCAACCTCAATAGGTCATCCCGCTGTTTAGACCAAATTCAATCATCAACAACTTATATGGCGTCATTATGTAAAAATTTTAACATACTATGATTTCATATAATTTAGTAAGGAAAATACTTGCTTTCTTCCCTAGAGGTAGGAATTCCTGATGTCTTACTTATCACAGTTTGATATGTGTGTAGAGATTTATCCTTTTGTATTTTTTATAAATTATTTTTGCATGTGTCAGAGTATGATTTGTAGGAAGTAAGAATGTCTCTTTCTTAGAAGGAGAGAAACAATGTCCATTAAATAAACATCTTCAATGAAACAGTCAATAATTAATTTTTAATTTTTAAAATAAAATATTGACAGAGTTTGTTATTTAATTTTTATTTTAAATTAATTTAATCTACGGAAAGGGGAATTTGAACCTTGATGCAGCTCATTGCCTTGGCCAACTGACCTATTCAATATTTGCATTTTGACGGAATTTAAGACTATTGTTAAAGTAAGTGAAGAGATGACACAAAATAGAATAGGGGTGGGCATCAATCCGGCCAATCCGGCCAAACCGGCCGAACCAATCCGTATTTGCCGGTTTGGTTTGGTTTTGACTAAAAAAAAGTCAACAGTTTTAAAATTCAAACCGAACCGGAGTGGTTTGGTTCAGCTGCAGTTTTAAGCTTTGAAAAACTTACTAATCCGAACCGAACCGTTCAAATATTAATTAATTATATATATATATTAATTTACATGTGTCAATAGTTGAGTGGCTAATTAGAAGTGGTAGTATGTACATCTAAGCTGCATCTGAATTGGACTCCAAACCAATTATTTTTGCTACCCTTTGGACTCCAAACTCATCACATCTCACAGACCTTCTTTTTCCTTGAACGTGCAGCCACACAACACAACCCACATCTCAGACTCATTTTCCTTTGAACCACTACAACCTCCATTGCTTCAATCAAACACATTTCGCACATCTGAGAAACGTGTTCATCCATCGTCTAAGTTCGCACATCTCAGAAAACTGGTATGTTGTTTTTAATTATTATGATTATCTTATACTGGAACTGAAACCTCACCCACTGCTCCAATTTCTTTTTGATTATTTAATTATTATGCTATAGGTCTTGTTATTCCTATTAAGTATTTTCACATTCTAGATTTACTATAACGTGTATCAAGGTATCTCACCAACTACAATCTCTAGCTTGCTGGAATAAAAAAGCCTCTCAACTTGATGAGGAATTTTACGATTTTGATTGCTGAACTATTAAATTTGTGATGATCTAATTGATGAAATTAACTCTAGATGCCTGGATTAATGAGACTTGGATATAAGTGTGGTGTGGTTGCAATTTGTTGGTGATTATGGATGAAGCTAACTGAGTGCCAACGATGGTGAGTTCTTCTAATTTATTTAATGTTCGTGATGAGGTTCTGCAATTTGTCTGTGATTTATTAGATATCCATGACATGTTGGTTCTCCAATTTTTTGTGATTGTAATTTTTGAGATCAAATGCAGAAGTTCTTCTAATTTATCCAATTTTTATATATATAGAAATGCAGAGATCAAATGCTATTGCACCTGTGCACATTTTCACTAATTGATTCTCTATTGATGCACAACCTTACAATTATGGTTATTTTCTTATTCTGGCATATTTTGATAATCTTGTATCCTAAAATTTGTGTTGATTGAAACTGCTTTTATGTGCAGGTATGGGACAGACCAGCATACTACATCAGAAAAAGGCTTCAGTCATGTGCCACAAAATCTGTTTTAATATGTTTCTTGCTTTTAATTTGTTTTGATGGAAATTAGGACCTTTAGAATGGGGACATACCACTTTAGAATGTTTGTTTTGATGAAAATTATGAACTTAGATGCATGCTGGAAATCGTGCAACCTTTGATTGAATGGAATGTTATTGTGTTAGCATTTGTGTTATATGTTTTTATAACAGCATCCTTGCAAGTCGTTTGTAATGTTGTTGTGTTAGCATTATAATGTAAGAGCATGGTGAAAAATGCATGGTTTTGCATTGGGCATAAACCGGCCGAAACCAATCCGAACCAAATCGATTATAAGTGGTTTGGATTGGTTCGGTTTTCATTATGATTTTAGGCTAATCCGAACCAAACCGATCCCCGTTTCTTTCTTATTGGTTCAGCTGTGGTTTGAGAGTAAAACCAACCAATACCGGAACCGTGCCCACGCCTAAAATAGAATATGAGACGGAATGGCCACGGACGTTTTGGGTACAACAAATATTTACTGTCCAAAGATTAGGCCGCTCTCAACCAAAAGCCATTAATTTTGACAAATAAAAAGTCATTAATACCATTTTCCAGATCTTGAACAAACAAATCATGGTACGTAAAAGCACTCACAGCTCCAAGACGAGAACCAACTCTGTTTGCACGGGATTGAATAAAATGACACAAACACCCTCACTCCTCCAACCCACGTAAGTCATGTAATGTGCGGAGAAACGCAACCGATATCAAAGGATATATTCGTCCTTTTAAGGAAGTTCAAAAATAGAAAGTGCCACTTCTTTCTCTCTCAGATTTCCCCATTAAGTAATAAATGATATTTTATTTTAAATAAAGTAATAAAAGAACATGAAAAGCAACAAAATTCGAAAAAATAAAATAAAATCGCTGCCTTCGCGTTCCGTCTCTGATCTCTCTCCCTCTCTTTCTTTCCCAACTTTCCAACACAAAAAGCACATTCTGTCTTTCTCTTTCATTGGTTTCCTTTTCTCTCCTTTCTGGAAACCCTAAGTGACCTGGTTTTTTTTTTTAATTAACCAGGTCCACACAGGAGAGAACTTAATTTTTTTTGTACAAAAAAAGTTGCAAGCTTTTTTTTTTTTTTTTTTTTTCCGCAAATTGTTGTGTCTTAGTTGCATTGCTCAGCTGCCATCGATAATGAACGACCTGCTAACGGTAATTTATTTCTGTATTGGTCCATTAATTTATGCCGTGGCTGGTCTGTTTCTACATTTTTGGAGTTTTTCATGTTCTGTTTTTGTCATGATCCGGCTGTCTTTGATGTTATTGGATCTGCGTTTTTAAAAGAGTATTTTGAACTTTTGGATTATGGGATTTTGTTTTTGTTTTTGTTGTCTTTGCTTGGTTGGTGAGAAAAGGAGGGAAAGTATAGGAAATTGAAAGTTTTAGAAACAGAATCATGAGATTTTGTGTTGTCTGGAGATCCCTCCTGAGGAGATAATGCAGTTTGCTTGACTACAAGTGTTTAGTTTACTTCATTCTAGCTCAAACAACATCAACTAGTGTAGACTAGCAAAAAAAAAGAAGGAAAAAGTTGATTTATTTTCCTCCTTTTCTTCTTATATTCGGTTTGTCAGCTATCAAAAATAATGGATCTGCATTTCTGTTTGAACCTCTTTAGATCTTTCTAAATCAAACTTTGATGTTATAGTTAATGAGAAGTGCATATCTTTCTCATTTTCGGAATTATGGTGTCGGTTTTTATGTATGTTGTAATATTGATAATTTGAAATTGGAGTTCAAACGGTTAAAAAGGGAAACAAGGATATGAATGGAAGTTTTCAGACAAGTATTATACTTTTATAAATGCTGAACGGAAGAACACTTTACATAACTGGATTTCATTAGTGATTGAGGCTCGGTTTTTCCTTGTATATCTGGATGGGATTTCCTTGTTTATACTACTGAACATATACTAGACTGTGTCATTAAAAAGATAAATAGCGGTGTTACAATGTGGTTGCATAATTCTCCAGCATATATAATGTGTGTGTGTGTGTATGTATAGATATAATTTTTTTTTTAAATTTATTTATTTCTGTTTGTATATATTTCCATAGAGTTCAGTGGCGAAAGGATTCATTCAATTAACTCAAGTAATCTGGATTACTGTGCTTTAGAGTTAAGTTCCTTGTCTGTCTGACCTATTTACTAATGTAAACTTGTAGGATTCTTTTGAGATCCCTCGGGGTCAAGCATCTAGAGATGGAGATATCGAACTAGGAACAAATGGTTCAATGAATTCTGGAGAATTTGGTTTGGAGAATTTCTTTAAAAAGGTTCGTAAGCGTCCTTGCATCCTTTTCTTGGATTTCGCTTGAATACATGCAAACGTGATTATTTTATTTTGCTTCAACTTTTCCTTTAGATAAGTATGGAATTTAAAATATGTTTATTTTGTGTTGCTTCTGTCTAATGATTTCATGATTTTTGCCCCCAGGTTCAAGAGATTGAGAAGCAAAATGAGAAGCTGGATAAGCTCCTAAAAAAACTCCAGGTATCTATTCTCTTCAATATGTTTTTCGTACATTGCTAGAACCATGAAAGTTAGTTTGATAGTTCCAGCCTGTTAGTATTTTCCAAATAATTTCGTGATCATGGTTCCTAATTCGTGGGTTATATTCTCTGAGTTTTATAAATTTATTACTCTGACCTAGGAGTCATTTTAGTCTTGCGCTTATGAACGTAGCTGTTAGATTTAGTTGAGATCAATTTATTTTTCCTAGTAGCTTGAAAAATTGAGTCCCATTTTTGTTTAATGTTGTTGTTGTCTTTGGAATTATGTGTTTGATGCCAGTAGATGGTGGTTCAATGATATTGTAATTGCATTTGTAGGTATATAGATAGGAAGGGTCTTCATTTGGGAATTTTAGTTACAAGGTGATGAACAAATGTAACTACAAGGAACCCAAACATATACATGTTTATTTGCATGCCGATGCAGCATCCAGATTTGTAATTAAGTATTGTATAAACTATTGTTTGAAAATATTGTGTTAGCTTTTAGTTGCCTTACACAATAGCATAAACAATTAGAAATTGTTTTTTTAAAAATGAGTCTTTGAGATATAAAATGCAGATTTATGTAATTTCGTTTTGAAATTTGTATGCAGGATGCACATGAGGAGTCCAAGGCTGTGACTAAGGCTCCATCAATGAAATGTAATCTCGAACTTGTTGATTTCTTTATAAAATGTACTTTTATGTAATTTGTTGGTAAATGTTTGGCATTCTCATTTTTGTGTTAAGTGCTAACTTCTTAAAAAGATAGCATATACATGTGCTTATTTGTGGATATAAGGTGTTTCTGTGTGTACTCAAATATGCTTTTTTGTGGACAAGTGGATTTAATAAAGGGGATAGATCACACCCGTAATTTTTTATGGTTAAATCTCGTCTGTTTGCATTCAACAACTTAAATTTGATTTTCTTCCTGATTAAGTTTTCACTGATGATGGATCCTTTCATCACATGCAGCAATCAAGCAGCGGATGGAGAAAGATGTCGATGAAGTTGGAAAAATTGCTCGTTGGATAAAGTCAAAAATTGAAGAACTCGATAAAGAGGTATAACCTGATTCAACAGATAGCTGCTTTTAATTATGTGATCAGAAGTAATTTTAATTGCTCGTCTGACTGACCTTTCCTTCTGGGTCCAGAATTTAGCAAATAGACAGAAGCCTGGGTGTGGAAAAGGTACAGGTGTAGATTCGATCCCGAACAGCAACAACCCTGTAAGTTGCTAATAGTTTAGTGATTGGCCAGAAAAGTAATCATTTGGTGTTCTTTGTTGTTTTATTATGCATTATAGAAGTATTGCCTCTTGTGGATAATCTAATGATCATTTTGGTTTCCTCTTATATTGTTATACTTTATGTGTATTTGATTTGATTGTTATGGGCAAATGTTGCAGTGTTGCAGTATAGTTCTACTTTTCAATATATCTTATCATTTACCGGTTTATTCTTTTCGATTTTAAAGATTGTTCAACCACAACTTCATTTAAGGGGTTTGCTTTTCCTTAATCATTATAAGAACATGCCTGCATGGAACTCAAAAGTCTGACTTAATGGGATTATATTTGTCAATCAACCGAATCTGACTTTGTCAAGTGTCCATTGCCATCTATTGTTACAGTGCCTTGAAAAAAAAATTAAAGGACAAGATGGCTGAATTTCAGGTAGGTCACATACATTTTCTTATAAGATTAGTGTTTTAATCGTGTTTCTTTCATTTTCTATTATATTCTCTCAATTTTTTATTTATTTAAAATATGTAGACTCTAAGAGAAACCATCCATCAAGAGTATCGGGAGGTTGTCGAGAGGCGAGTTTTTACAGGTTTCAACCTTCCACTTGTCACTCATGTGTGGCTATTACTTCTGAAACTTTATGCGCCAGATTTCTCATGACCTTAACAAATTTTTTATTTCTCTTGCTTTTTGTGATTATCAGTAACAGGCACAAGAGCTGATGAAGAGGTGAAACCTATTGCACTGTTAAAATTCCAGTATATCTATACCATTGTAAAACCTTGTGTTCTAATTAGTTATCAATGTACAGACAATTGAAAGATTAATTGAGACAGGAGACAGTGAACAAATTTTTCAAAAGGCAATCCGGGAACAAGGACGAGGCCAGGTTTGTCATTTTTTTCGTTGTTACCCTCTCTTCCCCTAATTGAGCACGTTTAACTATCAAAATTGGAAATTTTGAGAACTTAACCATTTTTTTTTTTTGGACATATCAAACAATTTAGTCCAAACTGCAGTCTCATCTGCTGAAGTTGTTAGCTTGGTCTAATGAATCATCAGATTTACTAATTTGTATTTTATTTTTCCTTTTTGTCATTTTTTTTATTCTCCTTTTTGTTAAAGTGAAAATTATACGTTTGGGAGATACCATGAGCTGCTAACCAATAATGGTTAAGATTGATCACATCTGATTTCAATATTCGTGTATCAAATTGTAGATAATGGACACTCTGGCTGAGATTCAAGAGCGCCATGATGCGGTTAGAGATCTTGAGAGGAAGCTTCTTGATTTACAACAGGTATCTTATTAGTTTGTGCAATCATGCTTACTATTTGATAAAAATATCAAGTAGCTATATAATGCAGATGTCTGAGCCTAGGCCTGAGAATTTTAAAGTTTGCTTTGCCATGTTGATTATATAGAATCAAACTGTTGAATCTTGCTTCATGGTGTTCTGTAAGAATGTGAAGGATCAGTTTGATCCTGAGGTTGTCTCATGATGTGTTGAGCCTGTGTTTAGTGGCTCATAAAACCATGTTATGTTCCACTTTTAATGCCATAATTTGATCACGTCTGACTTGGAGAATAGCCCAACAGCCTTGAAAAGGGCTTGACATACAATTAAATGGAATCTTTTCCAATCAAATGGTATCTTGAGGGGAACCTTGTGGATTTACAATGGATGTCTTGTTAGTTTTGAATCTTGCTTCATGGTATTTTGTAAAAATATAATGGATCAGTTTGATCATGTATTTGTCTCAAAATGTTCTGAGCCTGGGCCTTGTCATCTTCCTCTTAGAGCTAAGTCTAAGTGTATGTCCGCTTTTAATGCCATAAAATTGCTTTTGGGATGCCCTAGTATGATACAAGAGATGCGTGCCTGATTGTCCATAGATACTTGGATGTGTAAAAAATTAAAAGGAAATAGCATTGCTATTTGCATTGTGCCCATAATAATTGATAAAATTTGGAAATATATGTTAAAAACCATCTCTTATGCACAGATATTTCTGGATATGGCGGTGTTGGTGGATGCACAAGGAGACTTACTTGACAACATAGAAACCCAGGTATTTTACCAGAATCTCAAAGTATGAGGTCCCCGTGAATCTCTCTAAATTATTAAACAGAAAAAGAAGACATGAGTTTGAAAAATGACGACGGCTACCCTTGCATCATACTTCGGCAAATGATAACGTAATTTGTCTTTAATTTCTTTCTCCAGGTATCGAGTGCAGTAGATCATGTACAGCAAGGGAATACTGCTCTTCAGAAGGCGAAGAAGCTACAGAAGAGTTCTAGGAAATGGATGTGCATTGCAATCCTCATCCTTCTCATCATTGTGATAATCATTGTGGTGGCCGTGCTCAAGCCGTGGAATAGCAACAAGGGCGCTTAGCTCTAGTAATTTTTAATTTGTAAGTATAGTGTATTACAACTGACCCCTCGGGGACTCCAGCAAATCACGTGAATAATTTGCCGGTTCGTTTTACAAACGTGGTTTCTAGCACTTTTATTATCTTATGATAATGAGTGTGCATGTAACACTATTAATTTGAAGAAACTGTCACTATATTCTTTAATTTACATTAAAAAAACAAAAAAAAACTTTCAATCAATTTTTTGTTTTCGTTCACTGTCTAACCGAGTTATTCTGATCATCACATGGAGAAGTTAGTTTGTGTTTTTTTTCAAAGACGAACAAACTTATAGAGAGCATCCTCTAAGGATCTCTAAATTTCTACAATCATTCAGTTAATTTTTATCAAATCATAGCAAGCCAGATACAAGTATTACTCTTATCACGACCAATGTCACCCAGTTCAACTGCCATCGTGTCTGCTTCTCTATAAACATGCCTTAGTTAATTTAACTTGCAAATTTAGCATGAGTTCCTTGATGTCATTGAGATGTGAATAGTCTCCAAGGTGGACTTATAAATTATAAGCCTCTAGACTATAATCTTTATCATTTAGATGAATAATCTGTTTCCCGAACTGCACTGGTGGGTGTTGTAGTGAGGCCAAATCCAAATGGGAAGAGAGGATCGTAATGCCCATCTCCAACATCCATAGGGAGCTGATTAACGGTTTTGAACCAAGTGCAAGAAAGCTTGTCAGTAAAACCAGTCACCTAATAAAAAATCAGCTACTCCTCCTTGGCCTTCAGTTCCTGGAAGCCAAGCTGCAACAAGAGCATCAATCGAAGCGACATAGGGTTGAATCGCAATAGGATGGCCGGAGATGACGATAACAATGCATTTCACAGCACCACAAACATTAGTGATGGTGCTCAGTTCAGGGTCGGGGATTGTCAAATTTAAGCTGTCACCAAATGTCTCCGTATATGGATTTTATCCGACTACGACTACGACTACGACAATGGCATACGAGAAATCATTTCACTTCAAAAAGTCAGCGTCAGGATTCTCCTTGTAGACTAACTTGGGATTTTGGATCCACTGTATTATCCTTGCAGGTTCTTGAAGCTTGAACCAGCAGCCTTTCAGGCATTTCATGGGTTTTGATATGCTTGCATTGCTGTATATACAGATTTGCAAGAGATGCTGGGAGGATTGATTTGGATGGAATCGTTGAGAGGCTGGCTGTGCTTTTGGATGAAGGAGTGCAAGGGTTTGGAGGGCGGTCTGAGGCGCATTGACTCATGACTAAGTGGTGTCACTCAGTTTACTACAACAGAAAAGCCATTCCATGGCACCTTAAAAACACTAAAAGGCAGGCATAGTGATTGGATAGTTCATAAACTTGATTTGGAAACTTGTTAATGCTGAAATGTTGTGACACAGACGTGACCTTTTGATGTTTTCATGTGAACCTTCAACCTTCTATGAACCATTATTAGAGCACTCCTTATGCATATGAGATGAGCAAGTCAGCTTAGCTTGCATAAAGAAATTCTAGAGATACAAAATATCAGATGTACTAGCAAGAAGAAAGCAGTTCTATTGATCAAGAACTCTTTACGATTCTATATACCCAAAAGAAAAAATAAGTCTAACTACCTGAGCAGTTTACTTTGATTATGCATCACAAACCAATACAAATAAATTAGAAACAATATGCATCACAAACCCACAAAAGTAAAACAGAAATTATATGTACTATCAGTGGCAGATCCAGAAATAGTGGGCCAAGGGGTCATGGTATAAAATTTCCTAAATTTTTTTTAGATGAACTTAACACTGAAAAATTAAAGGATGGTACTTTCATTCATATTTTATGGTAAAAACAACATTATAAGCTACAACATCATAATTCATAAATATCAGTAATTCCATCCCAATCATTATAATTCATGGGGTTTCGAACATTTGTCCACATGGCTGGAGGTGGAAGAGCTCAACCAACTGAGCTATACCTTAACGGCTAAAGTTGTTTCTTTGTTTTATAATTTGGTAATTTTAATTAGATCTTTTTTTAAACTAAAACAAATTAAGTTTTAAAGTTGTTTCTTTGTTTTATAATTTTGTAATTTACGTATTTCGTGTTTTTTTTTTCACAAAGAAAAAACCCATGTATGTTTTGCAGCCATTCTTCTTCTTATTATACCAACTGAAACTTCAATGGAGGGATCTTCATCAGAAGGTACATTTTTCAGCACAATCAATATATGATCAAATGCTTGCTATATATGGAATGGATTGATAACATTTGCGTTTATATATGCCTCGGCCGCTTATGGAAACACCGGTTTCATTTTACATGATTCAATTCAAACACAAAAGTGAAATGATTATCAACTGACTGAATATCTTCCCATATTGTATTGTATATGTATGAAAAGCAAGAGCTGAGCTATTGATGAAATGTAAATCCAACAAGAAACAAAGAAAGTAGACAAGTTCTTCACTGGGCTCAAATTAATGTATCTGCAAATGCCATTGAAATATTCTTTTCTACACTTGTCACCCCTTTTCTTTAACACTCTTGTGGTACGTAGCGATAGCTAATCGCGGTATGTAATGCCCTGTACATAAAAAGTAGAGATGGTTAAAACTGATTCCAGATGACAGGTCATGCAAAGAATGAGGGGCTTCTTTGTCAGTGTCTGTTTCTGCTTCAACGAAGTAGTAAAACAAAGCACCTCCAGGTATAAATATCCACATCAACACACCCTGCATACAGAGAGAGAGAAAGAGAGAGAGAGATTACATAGGGAAGTGCAGAGCAAAATTGCAGAATATTGCTGGGATAGTAATTCTGGTTTACTTTGTAATCTTGTTGGGAGAGGGGCCTTGGGATGTAGCACGCATAGTAATAACAATATGCATTTGGCGTCAATAGTCAATACCATAGGGGCTTCTCTCACTCTTATTCATGCAAGAAAGAATCTGTGTCACCAACATAGCCCTCTTCTTTCATTATTGCTGTCCAATACTTTAAAGTTGCCATGATTTCATAGCATTTGGATGAGACTTTTCCCCTGCAACAAATAAATTTGTTCTCTGTCCCACTACAATCCAACTACATCCGTGAACCTTTGCCACTCCTTTTTCTTTTATTTCTCTTCCTCATTCCAGTTTCCTGATGCAGAATGTATATTAGAAAGCTAGGCATATGATGAAGAATTTTGTGGTTCTAAACACCAGTTTTAAAACAAGAAACTCACAACACATGGCTGCTTCAAAATGAAAACACATTCCGTAAGAAATACTTAAACTAGTTTTCACACTAAAAATACTTGAATTTCCGCATCTCCACAAATTTTTTGTTCATTTCAAGATGCAAATTAAATTCACTCAGATTTTTTTCCACTGGATGAAAAGCAGGATCTAGTTTGCCCTCAGTAATTAAGTCAGTTATCATTTTTGCTGTTGAATCATCTGCACAGAAACCCTTGGTCATCATTTCTTGAATAAGTTCTTGTGCCTTTGATAGCTCATCATTACAGAGAAATCCCTGAATGATTGTGTTGTAGGTAACAGTATCTGGGGAACAACCTTTCTCTTCCATTCCTCTAAGCAATGCTTCTGCTTCACTAAACAGGCCCTTAGTAGAAAGAGCAATTATCAGTATTGTATAGGTCTTGACATCCGGTTGAAGTCCTTTTAAAGGGAAACTGCGAAAGAGATCCCTTGCACATTCAATTCTTCTTGCCGTGCATAAACCATCGATAAGAATATTGTAGACACTGTTACCAAAATCCAAGTTACTCCCTTCCAACTCTCCAAACAATTTCAAAGCCATATCAATCTGGTGGTTTCTACATAGTCCATCCAGTAAAACACTATAAGTACGAATATTTGGAAGTGGACCACCAACTTTCATTTTTGAGAACATGTTTTGCGCATCATCTATTCTTCCCTCTTTGCAAAAGCCGCCAATAAGTGTTGTATAAGTAACAATATCTGGAACCATTCCCTTATGAGTCATTTCCTCAAACAACAACATTGCTTTCTTCATTCTTCTTTCATTGCAATATCCGTTTATCAGTATACTATAACTAAAAACATCAACAATAGATCCCTTCTTAAGCATTAGATCAAAAATGCCTTTTGCATTATCCATATCTCCTTGCAAGCAATAACCCTCCATGAGCGAATTGTAAGTAACAGTATTAGGTTCCACACCTCTAGCAGTCATAATATCAATTACTTGATTAGCTTCCTTCAACTTGCCCTCCTTACACAAACAGTCAACAAGGGCACTGAAGGTTTGAACGTTTGGAGAGATGCCGTTACTATTCATCTCTTTGAAGAATCGTGATGCTTCCTTCCACTGACCTAATCTGCATAAACCTTGAAACAGAGATGTATAGGTGACGATGTTTGGTGGAATACCCTTACTTTTCATTTCTGAGAAGAGATTGAATGCCTTAGCAACAAGTTTGTCCTTACAAAGGCTGTCAATTATTGTGCTGTAGACAACTACATTAGGTTTACAGTCATTTTTTTCGATCATCCGAAGCATTTGAATAGCCCTGTCATTTTGACCTTGTTTGCATGAGGTGGCTATTAACGTACCAAAAGTAATAACATTGGGCTTACATCCTTCTCCAAAGGCTTCCATTTTGCAAACAAGTGAAGCGGCTTCATCAACTCTATTATCACGGCCAAGGCCCCTTATCAAAATGTTGAGGGTGGTGACATCTGGTTGAAGCCCCAATTTAAAGAATAGTGCCAAGACTGAAAAACTGCCGCCCATTTGGTTCAAACGACAAAAACAATTCACGATAATGTTTAAAGTAAAGGCATCAGGAACAAGTCCCATTCCCAACAGAGTAATTTGCTTATACCAAGATATGGCTACCGAATAATGCTCTAATTTTGCAACTTGACCCAATAATTGAGTGAAGCGGACAATAGAAGGTCGAGGATGCTGTTTAAGCATCTTTTTGAACATATTTGATGCCTCCTCAAGATTAGTGACATCAAATGGGTGTTGGGGGTCTCTAGATTTAGATTTGCTAGGGTTTGAGGACTGAGAAGAACCATGAAATAAAGCCAAGTAATTATTGTTGGAGAAAAAAACCCGAGACCCAGATTGCAGTTGCAGACAAGGATTACCTCTGTGTCGTCGATTGCAATAAGAAGAAGCAGATCTCTTCATCATAATCATCATGATCATCTGCACTGTCTTCAAGTTTGTCTGAGCCAGCCAATGTTCAAAGATGGTTGGGAAGGAAGCTCAAATCTTTACCGAGTTCCCTTCGGATTCAAAAAACCCTAAAACGTTTTTGAGTATCCATGACAGCTCTCTTTCTTGACACCCCTGAGTCAATGTACACCCATCTCTTGCAAATCTGTATAGAGCAATGCAAGCATATCAAAACCCACAAAGTGTTCAATGAAATGCCTAAAAGACTGCTGCAGGCTCAAGCTTCAACAACCTACAACACTGTCCATGCCCACAGCTCCTAAAATTTGTATGCAGTTGGATTCCAAAATAGGCGTCTTGAAATTCCAGAGGACATGGATCCAGTGGTGGCTGGGATAATACGTGATTGTTGGCAAAGGTAAGTTATACACTTCAAAAAATAAAAATTATTATTCTCAATTGTGTTACAAAATGCAATATAGAATGTGAATCCTATGTATTACTTTAATATAAAAAATTCAATCATCTAACATCAAGAACATGTTTGATGTATATAATTATGATTACTATAGAAGACAACACAAAGCCATGATCCATTGAAAAACAGATTCAACGAGAGAGGTATTTCAATAAAACAGATTTCTTAAACTAAGCTCCTAAAACAGAGCCTTAACCAATAGCCTCTATGTCAAACAGAGAATGAAAAATCAATTCTTGACATCAAATTAGACATCTTACACAAAATAGAAAGAATATCAAAGAGGTTTGACAAACTGTAAAACTAGGCTTATACAAAAGCCAAGAAACATAAACAAGAAAAAAATAGATAGAAAACAGTGAAAAAAACAATAAAAGTGATCAAACATTAAAAAGCAACAAGGAGTACACAAGCAATTGCATATTGGTCCTCATGCAATTGCATAATGTTACTCATGCAAGTACTTAATAGTAATGCAATTGACAGATTGAAATAAACTAAACGCAACACGAGAAATGCAATCAACTGCCAAAACTTGGCCTTTAATTGATTTCTAACAGAAATTGCATCGCTTAATTATTTTGAGACTACCAGAATTAGAAGTATTTGTATGCATTGCATGAGTTGTGTTATTATTTAGATGGTGCACACATACATCACAAGCTACAAAGCAATTTTTGCTCTTCTTTTTGCCAGTGACACTATTTATGGTCTTAATCGCATAATGCACCACACTGAAAAAATTGCACTATAAGTTTCTGCTCTTGTTCACTTGCACCTCCTGTTCAAATCAACTTCTTATAAAGAAGCATGGAAGAAGACAATAACTCAAACAAAATCCTACATGCAATTGCAAGCATTTGTTTTGTGCATGTTATAGTAAAAGCAGCAGCCCCAAATAAATTCACTCATTATCCACATCATAAGTACATTATTAAAATAAAAAAGCCACCAAACTTATTTTTAACGATATGAAAAATATGAATGGAAATTTCAACATATAATATGAACTTGAGGAGCCCCGTTCATATTCAACACAAAAGAAAAAAAAAATTATTATCGATGGAAATTTATGAAAAATATTTGTTGCTGATGGTTGGGGTATTTCAGTGAATCTTAAATCTGTGATGAGATGGGATTCACGATTTGAATATACAGCAGTAAGACATTATACCTGGGCTGAGATGTGATCGAAGATGCCGCACGCAGGTTGCATCAAGCCTTTGTCACTGTCGAGAGAGAGGAGAGCTAATCAATCTGTATATGGGAGGGAGACTCAGTCACTGCCGTGAAGAAAAGAAATAGAGGAGTCGACGTGTGAGATGGTTTGTTGGTCGGCCGTCGACAAAGTGACAAAGGCTTTTCTGTTTCTGAAAAAAGTCTCAAATGAGATGAGGGAGTGCATTATAGACGTTTCATGGTTTAGGTTAGGGGACGAACAAAATCAGGGACCATTATGGTCAATTCACCCTATAGTGTTAATAACTAACTTGTGAAAAAATTTCCATTGGGTTCCCCACAATAATCAGCCCGCCCGACCCCTTCTTTCTCTCCTTCACCGAGTTTCTCTTCCTTCGACCCACGGCAGTCCGGCGACGTGAGCTGCCTCATCCTCCTCATTCTCCTTGTTTCTCCTACAGCCTCCATCCAGGTTTCAGATTCTGAGGATTTGAGCTTCCTCCCACCCACAATCTTTGAACGTTGGCTCAGATTATGATGATGATGCGGAGATGTGCTTCTACTTATTGCAACCTTAAAAGACACGGAGGTATGGCTTTTCTTCATTCTAGTGTTTTCTTCAACATTTACTCGGGGGCTTTGTTTCATTCTCACTGGTTAGAGCGAAGAAAATATAAAAACAGATGCAAGACTTGGCAGTTTGAGAGAAACTCAAACTCACCCGAAATCACTAATCTTGAGGACGCATTGAATTTGTTCAATTCGATGCTTCAAACGCGTCCTCTGCCTTCAATTGTCGATTTCAATCCATTATTGGGTCAAGTTTCGAAATTGAAACATTATTCTGCTGCCATCTCTTTGTGTAAGCAAATGGATCTGTTGCCAATTGTTCCTAATGTCTGTACTCTAAACATTATGATTAACTGCTTTTGTCATCTGGGCCAAATGGGCGGTAGCTTATCGGTTTTGGCAAAGTTGTTCAAGTTTGGTTTTGAACCCGATGTTGCCACCTACAACACTCTAATCAAGGGCTTCGTTATTGAGGATAGAATTTCTGAGGCAGCAGCACTTTTCTGTAAACTTCTGGAGGACGCGCCCTCATATCCCATTACCAAATTAGGACAACCTAATTTCAGGACATATCTCTTTACCAATTTAGGACAACCTAATGTCAGAACATATACGGTACTGATTAGTGGACTTTGTAGCAAGGGCCGAATAAATGAAGCGGAAAACTTACTTACACTAACGAAGGAGAGGGGTTGTTCTCCAAATGGTTGCACCTACAACACAATTATCCGAGGGTGTATCAATAATAAAGAGACATCAAGGGCGATCGGACTTGTTCAAGAAATGGCAGAGAGGGGTTTCTCTGCGGATGATTCAACCATGAAATGGGTAGTTGATTTATTGTCTAAGGATAAACTAGATCCTGAATTGGTTGAACGTAATTGGTATTTTCAATTATTTGACACAATGCTTAAACCCTAAGAATCACTCCATATAAAAGCTAGCTGTGCTTCAGAAATTCCAATTTCTTTTCCTTCATTTTTCTTATTACAAATTGACTATCTTTTTTTCATATTAAAGTTGTATAGTGTGCTTTAGCAATCTTAATTATTTCCTCCTCATTATGTTTATATGATTAAGTTCTTATAAAGGTCTTGACCTAGATTCTATCAGAGCATGCTCACCCACATCTGTTAGGCCGAGCGGCCTCACGTGCTGCTGTCACCCAATATAAGTATAAGTTGTCCATGTGTTTGGCTCATAAAAAAGTATCTAATTTTGCATTGTTGTGGTATTATATAATGTGAATTTGCTTCGTTTCTATTTTAGGTTTCGAAAACAATTTCAATTTTGCATCGTTTTGATAGAAATATCCAAACCGAGTGTTGAGAGAAATATCTCACTTTGAAAATGTGAGGTCTTGCATAGTGGCTTATAAGCATTTGGGCTATTCTTTCCATTGCCAATGGGTTTTGGGATGGATGCCTAGATGCCTTCATGGTATTACAGCCTACTATCCACATGATGCATCTAACGGTCACGCGTTACTCTCACGCAATATGAATTTTCCATTGTTAAGGTTTAAGTAACACAACATGTGCAGTGGCGCATTGAGAGAGATCTCACATCGAAAATGTGAGGTCTTGCATAGTGGCTTATAAGGGGTTGAGCTACTTTTCCATTGGCAATTGGTTTTGGAATGGATGCCTACATTCCTTGAAGATAAGTGAGACATAGGGAGGGAGCCGTCATAACTGATACATACTCAACTATTTTTTCCCCATTTTTTTAAACTTGTGAAACCAAAACTCTTATACCAATATTTCAATGTGATGATTGAATGGAGGGTGTCTTACCTGGCCTCGATCATCTGTTTAAACTTATTTCCACTGTGCTTTAATGTTGCAATTTGCTTAATACTAAAGTGTGATGTATTTTCATCATTCTGAGCTGCTATTACATTACATGGTTTCTCGATCTCATTCCAATTGGTCCTAACATTATCTTTAACATGACATGTTCTTTATACTCCCTCTCTCCCGCTCAATTTTGAATTTTTTTTCTTTTCCTGTTTGGTGTTTCAGTAATATAGGCGTGTTGCAGGCGCATACAAATGATTTAATACGTGAAACAGAGTTTTAGCTGATGAAGAATTGTTCTTATTTTGTTGTTGCTATGTGTCTAATTTGTTTGTTTGTTTTTTCCATGAATTCACCACTATATTATCACGCTGAAAAGGTAAAGGCCTCTCTATACTCCTTATGTATATGTATATAGTGTTTTCATTTGTTCTTTCAAGTATTTGGTGCCTTTTTTTATTTGGGATCTCTACATGAATTAATTATTTGTAGATTGCCAATTACTTGACTTGCATTGAGATGTTTGGCAAAGGATTCTCATGGGTGGTGCAAGTAGCGCGTGCATCTGCATGTGGGTGTCATACTAGATTTGAATAGTGTTTTACAATATGTGTAAACTAGATTTGAACAAGGTAAAAGGCTAGGAGGAGAAGCTGGATGAGGCTGAGGTCCTTGAATACACGGAAGGATAAATAAAATACAAACGGAAGTTGTTGTTTTAATCAATACAGATTGGTAAAAATAAAGGAAACAGAAAGATGTGCCATGAATTTAGTGATGTTGAAAATGATGCCAGAAAACTGTAAATGTTATTCTTTTGGTGATTTATTGTGCCTTTAGACTATAATCTTTATTATTTAGATAAATAATCTGTTTCCTCCAAAGGCAGATGAGCCGGATCCTTATTGAAGAGTAGCTAAAATGTCAGGCTTAATAAGGAAATATGAGTAGCTAACTGATTTCCTAGTTGGCATTGGTGGGTGTTGTAGTGAGGCCAAATCCAAAGGGGAAGAGAGGGTCATAATGCGCATCTCCAACATTCATAGGTAGCTGATCAACAGTTTTAAACCAAGTGCGAGAAAGCTTGCCGGTGAAACCATAGTCACCAAATAAAACATCAGCTACTCCTTGGCCTTCAGTTCCTGGAAGCCAAGCTGCAACAAGTACATCAATCGAAGTGACATAGGGCTGGATCACAACAGGACGGCCAGAGATGACGATAACAACACATTTCACTGCCCTGCAAACATTAGCGATGGTGGTCGGGCCAGGGTCGGGGATTGTCAAATTTAAGTTGTAACCATATGTCTCGGCATATGGATGTTCTCCAACTACAATAATGGCATACGAGAAATTATTTGACTTTACAAATTCAGCGTCAGGATTCTCCTTGTACGCAAGTTGGGATTTTGGATCCACTGTGTTTTTTGTGGCAGTGAGAATAGTGGTACCTGTTGAAGAAAAATAAGTTTCATATAAGATTTTTAGTAGTTTGCATGCCTCATAAGGAAACATGTCCGCAATCCTTTGTCTTAAAATAGGTTTTGATAGAGCATGTTGAAGCATTATGGCTCATTTGGGAGTGATTATGGATATGCCAAAATCACTTATGTGGGAAGTGCTTCTCCATATGACTTTAAGTGATTTTCAGTGAGTATTGTTTGGGACCACTCAACAATGCCACCTCATGATCAAAACTGTTTTTTAGGTCAACATTCAAAGATCGCTCTGACAAAAAATTAGGCAAATTTGTCCCTAACCAATGAAAATATTCACAATAATAATCATATGATCAACCGATTTTCAATTGCCTAATTTTTTTAGTGCAGTCTTTGCATGTTGACCTAAAAACTAAACAGTCCTGGTCATGAGATGACGTTGTTGAGTGAGTCCAAACAAGTGGTTAGCGCCGTATTAATTTAACTTAATTATTTTTCAAATAATGATAGCAACTTTTGAAACACCAGAAAGATAAGGCTCTCAAATTTACCTTGTGTGAGATTGTTGCCACTTAATCCCTGCCACTCCATAGTCCACCCTCCACACTGATAGCCAAGATTATGCGCATGGCTGCCAGCTACAAGTATTTTTGAGGCCTTCTTGGGAAGGGGTAGTAATGGCTTGTCAGCAGATTCACCATTCTTAAGCAGCACCAGTGATTTCCTCACAGCTTCCCTAGCCAATTCTCTATGTTCCTGTGAAATTATCAGTAACATAAAAGATAAGATTAACCAGTTTCCAGCATGAATTAATATTGCTTGCAGAATTGTGTCAAGTTTATCAAGAGCTACCTGACTGCCAAGCTGGTTGACCAGGCTGAGATCAGCCAACGGTTCCTCAAATAGTCCCATGACAAACTTAACTCGCAAAATTCTCTTTACTGCATCATCAATTCTGCTCATAGGAATGATTTTATTTTTTACCAAGAAGGTTAAACCGCCAAAACTCAGAAACGCAAATTTACCCTAAAACGGAGAGTGTTCTTAAGGAAGCCGGTGACGAGATCACGGTTAGCATGCATCTTTACTCCATTCCAGCTTGAGTAAGATACCATAATGGTTGCCACACCTTTGATAATGGAGTCATAGTACGGTACGGTGGCATGTGAATGCAGAGCAACCCATGTTTGTTCATCAGTGTGTTGTTCTCATGGATGCCCTTGTTTGTTCCACCATCTGCCACATAATGCTTAGCACAAGCTGCAAGCTTTTTACTACCATAACATACCACCAACAGAAAATCATGGAACATTAAGTATTAACCATGAAACAAGTTTGTTGTTTCGAATCTCAAACTGATTAACTTCTCAGTAAGATAAATGTGTTACGAGAACCGAAACCGTAAACATATGTTGATTCTTTTCTGTGATATGAATTCTAATTACTAAAATTAACAAAGTCCCTTTTAGGCACAAATCAGAGTGCAACAACATTAAATTATCCTAGTACCCCAAAGTTTGGTTTGGCTAGGACTTGTCTATTTTTTTATACAGTACCAACTGATGTTTCTCTGAAAGCTTAAAGCATTTTCTTTTTAAATTTTAAAAATAAATGAAGAAGATTCGAATTTGGAACTTCTTTCAATGTGAGGAATAGAAATACGACTAAATTATCTACAACCATTACTTTATGTCTTACACCAGCCATCATTATGTTCGAACACATTATTATTAACATCAAATAATTATATTTGCCTCCATCATGGGATGGAAATCCTATCCCAACATTTAGTCGGTTTCTGTTTCTTCATTTTGAAATTTAGTGGAACACATGGCCATTCCTATAAGTCTTCACAAGACCATTCCTATAACACAAAAGTATCAATCTCAAATCCGAAGCAAATGGATAGAAGACTAAGACCTTTCAAACTCCAATCAAGCATCATTGATAGCAATGTTGGGCCATTCCAAATAACAAAAGGGATGCACAGACTTTGACAGAAATTACTGAATAACAAAACCTTTGCACAACCTTAACATGTATTTAGGCCAAAAGCTCTATGCACCAAGCCTTGAATGTTAAGGTATCTAATTATCTATTTAGAATTACCTTATCTGATGAAAGGTGAAAGCTTAGCACTATCTAATGTTTTTACTATGAAGCAAACCAAGGAAATTCTTACTTTCCTGCTACGAAGGGAACGCCCTTTGTAGAGTTAGCCAGTATCTCCCCTTGCAAGCCAGGAATGATCTCAGTCATTGCTTGAACAATCTTGGGATCTTCACTGTAGCTTTCATAACATCGACCACATCTTGGATCTCTGCAAACCTGCACACACAGACAGAAGAGAGGAATTTGAGCTCAGCTTAAATTAAAGTGACCTATGTGGATACTAATTATTTATTTACCGCTATACATGGTGCAAAGACATATGGAATGCCTGTAGCTCTAACTTCGAGTGCCATTGCAGCTCCGATCCTCTTAACAAGTTGAGGGCCTCTGCTTGATTTCAGTTTGAGGAAATTGACAATAGTACAAATTTACTCTTTCTTGAATTCTGTATAGTTTCAACTCCTAAGAAGCCTAAAGAAACAAATTTCTCAATTGAATGGCATCAGATGTGTACTATGGTAGTTTGGATTTTGAGAAAAATATTGATACTTGGCCCTGATTTTTGCCTCTCTCCAAACTAAATGCTAGGACAGCACTTTTTTATTTTCTAAACTTAATCAATATTCAAGACTTTGAGACTAGGATTACAAAAGAAAAGTAAGGGAAATGTTAGTATGGTTGAAGGCATATCTACTTGCCTGGTAGCTCCAAGGCCAACATTGTGGGGAAAGATTGTTGCCTTGTAGACATTGTTGTGGCCATGAACAGCATCAATACCATAAATCAATGGAATTCCAAGCCAAGTTGATAAAGAAGCCTTTTGAAAATCATTCACCAGTTTAACCCAAGTTTCTGCAGAAGCCTTTTGTACTCTAACACTCACAACCCCACTTAATATACTCCCTGCCCAAAACAAGTTTCTTCTTGCCTTAAACAAAACTTACCTACATAAAATTAGACTTTTGATTCCAGTGAGAGAGAAAAGAAAAGAAAAATGGAAGTCATGTTTACCAATGAAGTACTTCTTCATCACCTCAGCTGACGCAACACAGCGATCTATCTGCACCATTTGGCCAATCTTTTCCTCCAAAGTCATCCGGCTCATCAGATACTTGATTCTAGTATTTAATGGTTGTTTGGGGTCCTTATATTTAATGTATTCTGCTTCTGCTATCGCTATGCTGCAGAAACATAAGAGAAGAAACCCCGCCAAGAAGACGGGAAGTCTAGCCATTTCCTGTCCCAAAATATTTACACATGAATGCTGCAATGCCCAAGTAGAAAAGCCACTTTAAGGTAGGAAGAGGAATGATCAACCAAAATTATGAAAAAGTAGAAACTCTACGACTAGAAATGAAACAGTAAAAGGTGAACTTTTTTTAAAAAAGAAGAAAAGGATTAAGCAGCCATCTTACTATGTTTAAAGAGAAAGAAATCAAAAGGACCCTTATATTGAAATATAGAATTAAAGAGCACCCAGTTTTTAAGCAACTAAAAGACAATAAAAAAAGTTACATTTCTTCAGGTCAGAAACAGAACACATGCATAGTAGCTGTTTGGTTTCTAAGAAAACAACGGAAAATAAAAGAGAATTGTGACTAAGAATTTATATATGGTTTGTTGCTATTTCCTGATTAAACCCAACTGAGAGCTCTGTAATTGAATCACCACTAGGCTCAGTTGAATGGAGGACTTCATCATTCTGGAAACTAAAAGTTTCTTGTTTCTCAGCAAACAAACATGGCATTTAAGAACTTGCATGTGGAACAAGAAACACTAGAAAGTGAGAAAGAACTCAGAACTTACAGACAAGTAAAGGAGACCCAAGAGGCAATGACCTCTGCTCTGTTGAAGGAAGAGAGTGAGAGCCAGAGAGAGTTGCGTGAAAAATGTAAAGTTGGGACTTGAAAAAAAGCAGCTTTGTGATTTACCAAACACCTTTTCATCCAGAATTTTAAAAATAAGCTGCTTATTTTAAAAGCACATTAACCCCAAAAGCCTTCAAAGGAAGTTGGCTGTCAAGTCAATTGATTGAAAGCTTTGATATGATACTTTTATCTTAGCGGGTGCAGAAAACTGACTTCTAGGAATGTAAACTTGTTTGCTTCTTCATTCATGTACTCATAAATTATCTGCTACTCTCTATTGTTCCAATTACCACTAGCAGTAATACTAAAGAGAGCATGAAACGCCTTTAATTCAGAAAATGCTAAACAGAGCAACATCTAATATAACCTTGACTTGTATGGGAACTCCCATGGCACGTTGGTAGTGTGTGTAAGAAACCTCCTCTCCCTTTGTAGTTTAGACTATCGATTGTATTAAAAATACAATAATCATAAATTACTGAATTACATAGTTAAACAAAAACCAATCACTCCAGGTTGAAGGCTATATGAGCGTCTGTCAGAAGGGGCTAGTAATAATATGACATGACAACAACTTATTTTATACTGTACTAAAAAAAATATAAGACCATATGCACAGATGATCATGTAGATGGCCAAGACCTGTGAAATTATCTGCAACCATATTTTCTTCTCTGAAGATGTGTCGAACACAAAAAGTGAAGATTTGGTTCTGCATATGCCAAACATTCTGGATGACAGATCGAATATTCCACGGTAGTCGGATATCTTTATTGACAATTTGCAAAACCTTTTAATCTCCCTCAATCTCTATATTGGATAGTCGTGATCTAAGAGCACACTGACGAGCATGACGAAGAGCCAACGGTTTTAATGTAAGTGTATCCATGACTTGTAGCACAACATATGAACTACTCATGTTAAACATTGCTAAAGCATTACCATAATTTCTCATGCAATACGAATACTTATGAATGAATGTTAGTTCACTAGAATGCATGTCTGAAAAAAATAAATACCTATTGGATTAATTGAGAAACTTTACTTACGAATTTAAATTAAAGGCTTATAAGCCTCTGATTAATGATTTTATTATTGAGATAAATAACCATCCATTTTGAAGAGTACTACATGGATACCTAGTTGAAATGGGTGGGGGTTGTAGTGAGGCCAAATCCAAATGGGAACAGAGGGTCATAGTGTGCATCTCCAACATTCATAGGTAGCTGATCGACGGTTTTGAACCAAGTGCGAGAAAGCTTTCCAGTGAAACCATAGTCACCAAATAAAACATCAGCTATTCCTTGGCCTTCAGTTCCTGGAAGCCAAGCTGCGACAAGAGCATCAATCGAAGCAACATAGGGTTGGATCACAACAGGACGGCCGGATATGACAATAACAACACATTTCACAGCACCGCAAACATTAGTGATGGTGGTCGGGCCAGGGTCGGGGATTGTCAAATTTAAGCTGTCACCAAATGTCTCGGCATATGGATGTTCTCCGACTATAACAATGGCATACGTGAAATTATTTGACTTCACAAAATCAGCATCAGGATTCTCCTGGTAGATTACTTGTGCTTTTGGATCCACTGTGTTCTTTATGGCAGTAAGAATTGTGGTACCTGTTGAAAAAAAAAATCAGTTTCATGTAAGATTTTAGTAGTCCCTGTCAGGCCTCAGACAAACATGTCTCCAGTCCTTTATTTTTTTAAATAGGTTTTGATCGTAGTATAAAAGCTCTTCGCTGCAGTACCATTAGGTCAACTCCAAATAATGATGACTTTCACACACCCGAAAGATGAGGCTCTCAATTTACCTTCTGTGAGATTGTTGCCACTTAATCCCTGCCACTCAATAGTCCACCCACCACACTGATAGCCAAGATTATCTGCATGACTGCCAGCTACAAGTATTTTTGATGTCTTCTTGGGAAGGGGTAGCAAAGGCTTGTCAGCAGATTCACCATTCTTTAGCAGCACCAGCGATCTCCTCACAGCTTCCCTAGCCAGTTCTCTATGTTCCTGTGAAATTAGTAATACAAAACACTAGATTAAGTTTCCCACGTTAGTATTGCTTGTAGAATGGTGTCAAGTTTATCAATAACTACCTGACTGCCAAGCTGGTGGACCAGGCTCATATCAGCAAACGGTTCCTCAAATAGGCCCATGACAAACTTAACTCGCAAAATTCTCTTTACTGCATCATCAATTCTGCTCATGGGAATGATCTTATTTTTCACCAGGAAGGTTAAACCGTCAATGAATTCTGTATAGTTGTATGGAACCATGACCTTTAAGATGCAGAGAAATAGGCGTGTGAGAAGTCAACTAACTAACATCATCAAGTTTATTTAATTTAATTCAAGAAAGAAAGAAAGTAAGAAAGAAGAAAAAACAAAAAAACAAAAACATGCCAACAAAAAGAGATGCAGATTATTACCATGTCAATGCCTGCACTGATTCCTGCCTGAATTGAATAAGAGTAGTTGGCATGAGGTGGAGAGGTGATCCTGTCAATACCCTCCCAATCTGAAATGACAAAACCCTGAAACAATCCACAAGGTTGTATAATAATGCTTTAGTTTTTAAATTGATATTAGTGAAACGGACCAAGAACGGAAATAAAAACAGAAATATGATTTTACCCTGAAACGTAGCGTGTTCTTAAGGAAGCCAGTGACAAGATCATGATTAGCATGCATCTTTACTCCATTCCAGCTTGAGTAGGATACCATAATGGTTGCCACACCCTTGATGATTGAGTTATAGTAGCCTGGCATGTGAATGCTGAGCAAGCCGTGTCTGTTTATCACAGTGTTATTCTCATTGATGCCTTTGGTCGTTCCACCATCACCCACAAAATGCTTTGCACAAGCTGCCACCTTTTTACTTCCAACAGAAATAACAGAATATTATAAACTAAATAGCTTGTAAAATTAATAACAAACTTGTTGTTTGGAATCAAAAAATTATTAATGATTTTTTAGATAATGTGTAACGAGAACTGGAATTGTAAATACGCTCTTTTCTCTATGGTGATTGATAATTCTAATTACTAATATTAACAGTCCTTTTATGCACAAATCAGAGTGCAACAATATGGGGAGAACAGTGGCCTTTGCAACCACAGTAAATTAACTTTGCAGTTCCTAGAGTACCTACTGATATTTCTCTGAAGGAGCTTAAATGCACTCTTCATCTCTTAACTTTATTCAATAACCAACACCACCCCCCTCCAAAGATAAGGATAAAAAGAAAGATAAGAAAAAAAGGGAAGGGAAGGGAAGGAATTCCTATAGGAATCAAGGATGCCGTACTGGATTTATGTGGGCCAATAAAGGAAACTAGGACCAAATCAAACTTCAAACTATAGGATAAATATCTCTCCCTCTCTCTCTCTCTCTCTTTTAATTTTTGTTTGGTATTTTAGTGCTTCACTTTTACTTTTGATTTACACAGTTAGTGGAACATGGTCCATTCATACAAGTCCCTGCGCGCACGCTGCGTGCAACCAGATACATGAATACAAAAATGTTATTTTCATAGGACCATTATGACCAGTGTACCAAGCACATTGAAATGGATGGAACTGAGGTTACAAATAAATAAGAGATGACAAAAACGATACAAACTATAATAAAAATTAAGCACTAACCTATAACATCAGATGATCAATTTTGAGATGGACAAAACTCAGGGATACAAATATTTTTCACAAACCTATGACATAATTAGGTCAAAACAGCCTTGCATGTTAAGGCTCCAGATTCCTTCTGGTTTCGAGAAATAATCTCTTTTTACATTTTTCATAGAATGAAATTGCAAGACAGATACTATCCAAGTTTTAAGTCTAATTATGTACAATTAATTACCTTATCTGATCATAGGCAAAAGTTTAGCACAGTTAAATGTTAACCAAACTAGTTTATTAAACAGACATAGACAACTTAAGTCAAAAAACAAGGAATTAAAATTCTTACTTTCCTGCTATGAAGGGAACACCCTTCCTAGAGTTAGCTGGTATCTCCCCTTGTAAGCCGGGAATGATCTCAGTCATTGCTTGAACAATCTTAGGATCTTCACTGTAGCTTTCATAACAGCGACCCCATCTTGGATCTCTGCAAACCTGCACAGATAGAATTAAGAGGAATCACAGCTCAGCTTAAAGTGACTTATGTTGATACTTGTCAGATGAACGATATAATTCTAGTTACCGCTATACAAGGGGCAAAGACATATGGAATGCCTGTAGCTCTAACTTCAAGTGCAGTTGCAGCTCCGATCCTCTTAACAAGTTCCGGATCCCTAGTTGATTTAAAGTTTGAGGAAGTTTATATTAGTACAAATTTTATCTTTGTTGAATTTTCTACAGTTTGAACTCTTAAGAAGACTAAAGGCTAGCAGTTGAAGAAACAAATTTCTCAATTTTCTCATATATGGAATTGGCTCATCTCCATCTTTACACAACTTTACTTCTATCAGGCTTTGAATATTACAGCACCAGAGACAGGAAAAGAAAACATTCACATGGCATCTTGAGACTAGGATTACAAAACAACTAAGCAAAATTTTAATATTGAGGGCATACTACTTGCCTGGTGGCTCCGAGCCCAATATTGTGAGGAAAGATTGTTGCCTTGTAGACGTTGTTGTGGCCATGAACAGCATCAATACCATAAATCAATGGAATCCCAAGACGAGTTGATATAGACCCCTTTTGAAAATCATTGACCATGTTAATCCAAGTTTCTGCAGAAGCCTTTTGTGCTGGAACGCTCCCACCCCGCTTAATATGCTCCCTGCCCAAAACAGATTTCTGCTTCCATTAAATCCAACTTACATACAAATGAAGAAGTGGCACTATTCTTTTTTAATCTATATAGGTTTTGTTCACAGAGAAAAGAAAATTGATAGTGATATTTACCAATGAAGTACTTCTTCATCACCTCAGCTGAAGCGACACTGCGGTCTATCTGCACCATTTGGCCAATCTTTTCCTCCAAAGTCATCCGGCTCACTAAATCCTTGATTCTAGAATTTAATGGCTGTTTGGGGTCTTTATAATTAATGTATTGTGCTTGAGCTATGGCTATGTAGAAACATAAGAAAAGAAGTCCCATCAAGAATATGGGAATTCTAGCCATTTCCTGTTCAAATATATGTAATCCTCAATTAGAAAGCCACTCAGGCAGGAGGTACAGATACATGAAGAGGAATTCTCAACCAAAATTCTGAAAAAGAAAAGAGTTCTAAAACTAGAACATGAAACAGTGTAAAGATGAAGACAATTTCAAGAAAAGTATAAAGTGCATCTTATGTATCTCAGGAATTCAAGCACCAATGAAATAGTTGCAATATATTTATAAATAAAATTTTATAAAAAAAAACTGCAGCTAAAATTAGGCCCAGAGAAAGGAATCAAAAAGACCTTGTAGCAAAATAGCGAGCTAAACAGAACCCAAGTTTCAAGCAACTACAAAACAACAACAAAAAGTTACATTTCTTCAAGTGGAAAACGGAGAAACAGAGCACAACCAAAAGTCCAAAACAAAAAAAACAAAATTTGTTTGACCCTTTTTGAAGAACTGTTTGGGGTCTAAGAAAAAAAAAGGAGTATAAAAGAAAATTGGGATTTTGAATTTATGGGATGGTCTGTGTCATTTAGTTGGAACCAAATTCTTGAAACCAAACTGAGAGCTGAGTAATTGAATCACCAATAGGCTCAGTTCAATGAAGCATTTCATCATTCTGGAACCTAAAAATTTCTCTTTTCTCAGCAAACAAACAAGGCATTAAAGAACTTGCATGTGGAACAAAATTCACTAAGAAGTAAGAACTTACAGAAACTAATGGAGACCCAAAAGGCAACGACGTCTTCTCAGTTGAATGGAGAGAGAGAGAGACAGAGAGACAGAGAGACAGAGAGAGTCGCAAGAAAAATGTGAAGTTGGGATTTGAAAAATGTGTATGGCAGAAGTGGATTTTATAGAACATTTGCTGTCATTTGACTGAAAAATTATGGCATGATAATTTAAATATCTTAGCGGGTAAAGAAAGGTGCTGACTTTTCCAGGAATGCAAACTTGTTTGTTTCGCATATAAATCATCCGTATCTTAAATTGGTCAAATTAGCACATATTCTTGACTATTGTTCCAACTTTTAAATTACTCAGTTGATCTTATACGAAATAATCTCACATCAATAATTTCTGGTATGATATTTTCATATTTACTATTTAGAAAATCATACACAAACTCCCATAAATCCTACATATTGCCTTCTTAGGACAACACAAATCCTCCCAAAAAAATAGAACACCTGGCCAAATCATGAGATGCCAACCAATCAGACTTGCCCAATTATATGCTGAGTGCTGCGGCACAAAACAGCTTGAAAAGCCCTCAACTCTCTCTCTCTCTGCCCCCAGACAAGCAAAAAATAAAGCCACCAAGGAAGTATACTTATATTAAAATAATTTCGAAAATTCTACTTATATTAAAATGCATTCCATAATAACCATTACAATATGCTTATTAATAATTACTTCTCTTCCTTGCCTAATTCCAATTTCTTACACCAAAAATTACAAACAAAAACTAGAAAAAAAAAAAAAAAAAAAAAACTTCATAAATTTAAAACCTTATCAACCTTAGCTAGCCCAACATCCATGCGCGCCTACAAAAGTCGATCAGACAACGAAGGCAACCTTCGGATGAAGTTCAAAGCCGGCGGTGGCATCCGATCACGAAAGATCGGATGGCGCAGATAATAGAACCCAAACGCCATAGCCACCATCTTCGATGGCACCATGTACAGTATCACTGCCACAACGAAGCACAACCCCACAAAAATCCCCGTCGCACGTGGGTCCCGCCACGTCACCAAAGCCTGCACCCTCTCCCCTTGCGTCGCGAAATCTCCCAACACCGTCTGCACACGTGCACCGAGCATCCGAAGCTTATCGTACCTCGCCCGCACCACCTCGAATGATCTGGTGCTCGGCACCGAATCAAACTCCTCGTCCAGCTCGTCACGGTCAACGCTCTCCGCCAATGATAGCTTCGGGTCAAAGTGCTGAAGTGGGGCCCGGGAGCGGAACCTGTAGTTCCAAGCACCAATAACGAACACATAGAACGCTAAAGTTGGGACTATCAGATCCGGGAACCACACAAGCAGCGCCAGCAAAGCGTGTACGAGAATCGTGGCCATTGGATTCTTCCACGAACGCGTGTCGTTTATCCACCCAACGACATCCATCACCCCCGCAACGACATTGATGATGCGGAAATAATTGGCGCGCACTTTCCTCATACTAAAGCCTTGTGAATCCGCGTCCAGCATGTAAAGCACGACATCCCGCCCCAGCGGCGGTTCAGATCGCGACAAGTGGGAGGCCACGATCTTCACCGCCGCTCTCCTCAACACATCTTGTTGGACCGGCCCCAGCGGCTTTATGTGATGCATCAACGGCAGCGATGGCTGCGAGTACACATGGACCAAATCCAAGGTCGGGCTCAGGCGAACGAAGCGTACCGCGATCTCCACCTCACCCATTTTTTTCAAGCCAGAGGGTGATAAAACCAGCAGCGGATACGTATTCTTATACACCTTACCCGTAGTCAACGTAGATATACGCACCCGTAGCTTCCCGACACGGAAGTCAGGACGCGTGGCGTCTTTCGAGCCCTCGATTTCAAAACCCGATCCGGAATTATCAAAAACGCCGATGCTCAGCACCGTACACGGATCGTAGACTTTAAACGTGTACTGCTCGTTCCACTTGGGCTCCAAACTATCACATACGGTACGCGTGCGTACCCATTTTGGTCCATACTTGGCCACACAGTAGGCGTCCGTGCATCCTTTACCGTTGACCGTCTTCACTGGTATCAAGTTCTTGCATCCGATGACTCCGAGCTCCACCGTGCCAAGCGGTGGCTTCCAGAGCTGCCTCGCCGTTGGGCGGTAGTCGCTGCACACGTGCGCCGCCTCGTCCATCACGTGATACCCTCCGTCGAAGCAAAGGCGCAAGTGCACTCTGCCTCTGTACATCCTCTTCTCGTCGCCGTCTGGATTTTCCAAGCTGAACCATCGCGACGCCACTTTGCGATCGTCCACGCGTCGTTCAACGGCGCTGAGTGGAATTCGCAGCACGCCCAAGGTGACCGGTCCCTTCGGTAGCCGGTTCTCCACGGTGAAAATTAAGTGGTCGCTGAACGGCTCGGCGGCTACGAACATTAAGTCTTGGTTCCAAGACGGCACGCCGTTTCGGGTGACGGTAGACTCGGTCTTGAAGAATTGGAATCCGAGCTGGGCTTTGACCTGGAACGTGGCTTCCTTCAAATTCAACGACGCCGTTACGGGCAGAACGTCTTGCGCTTCGAGGACGGTGGCTCGGAGATACCAGAGCTTCGGAGACTGGTACACTTTGGCTCGTGCGTTTGGATTTTTCGCCGTGTCGGTCTTCCACGCGTCGGGGAATGAATCGTCTGCCTGGGTGCCCATCCACGTGGCAAGCATAAGATCGCCGTTGATGCGGGCCCCACCGCCCTCCAGCCGGTACCACTGCGGGGCCAAGGGGCTGTCCGGCGGGTCCCTCAGTGGTATTTCCATCACGTCGAAACAGATCCCGCCGAGGAACTGATGGCCGGAGGCCACCTCGGAGGCCGTTGCGGGGTCGAATACGGGTGGGTCCCAGACGGAGACTTCGAGGATGGAGGCATCGGACTGGTCGGGGGATTGGCGGGCGAAGGCAAAGGTCTGGTCCCACTCGAAGCAGTGGGTTTTTCTGGCGGGCTTGGATGTGATGTGGTAGTTGGCGGTGGAGATTTTTACAATTGGGCTGCCATTTGCTGGGAGGAAACGCGCTTTCACAATTCGGACGAAGAGGTAGTGCATCTTCTCCACCAGATCAAACGACGGCCGGTCCATTGACATGCTTTCCGTCGGCTCCAGCTGCGACGTATAATTGAGTGCTCCACCGGGCACAACCGGAGGTCTTGGCATTGGTGGTGGACCGTTGGTTCGGTGGAATTTGACATCTGCCATTGATTTGGATACGGAGTGTGCCATTACCTCAATTTCATGATCACGTTGCATGGGCATGGGAGCAGCTTCAGGTGCTACTGGTGGGGGTGGTGGGTTTGCCTGATCCTGATTTGCATCATCAGTGGCTGCTGGTGGCGGAGGTGACGGTGAGGGACCCGATTCTGCTACTTCAGGAGCCTCGGTCTTTGGTGGCGGAGGAGCCTCAGTCGGCGGCTCTTCGGCAGGCTTCTCGGGTTCAGGTGGCTGTGTTTGTTCGGCTTCTTTTGGTGGCGCCGCTTCAGCTGGTGGCTGGTCTGTAGGTTGGGGCGAGGCGGATTCTGGTGGCGGTACCGCCTCTGACTGCAGAGGTGCTGTTTCAGGCTTTGGTTCCTCTGCTTTGGGCGGCGGTGGCGGCGGAGACGGAGGCGGCACGACCTCATCCACATAATAAATCTTCAACCCAATGTCGCCGCGAATCCACGTGAACCAGCTCTTCTTCTGCAAAGGGAAATAAATCAAGGCCTCCTCACCTTTCTTCACAAACTGGGAGGAACTCAACCGGATCCTGCCGAGAAAGTTGTTTCTGGTGGTGGGGCCGTAATTCTTGTCATGGTATACATCCAGCTCAAGCACATCCCCAAACACGTCAGAAGGCCTACTGAGATCGAAGTCGAGCAACTCGTTCCACACAGGATTCAAGTCGCTGAGCTTGGTTTGGGTGCGTCTTCGCTGCCCGCGGTAGTCCACCACCACGTAGGGGCTGGACGCTCCGCGGCCGTCTTTCGGCGACAGATTGCGAGCGTCGACAACTTCAACTATCAGTTTGTGTAGAGTTGCCATGAGTATTGGAACTTTGTTAACTATCAGCTTATAATTGGAAATGAATTAACTTATATCTTCGCATCATACCTTGCTTTGAAGTAATGAGAATCATGCTTTACTTTCAAGTAATGAGAAAAAGAAGAGGAGAGGAGTCATCATGATCAAATGGGAAACAGAAGGAAGAGAGTATAGTGTAGTGGGATTCCACTTGGGCAAGGGAAAGAGGAAAAGGTGCTCAAAACTTCATCCCCGAGGGGCTTTATTGTTTCTTGATTTTCAAGAAGCTTTTAGACTCTTGAGGCCAAAGACAAACATCCATGTCTCTTTTTCTTGGTAAGATAATAATACTTTTCTTTTATAGACTGAAGATTCTGTCTCTCAGTTTTCCTTTTTCCCTTTGCCCATTCCATCTCAAATCAATATTTTAAATTTAAAGTCTTATTTCAAGCAATGATAATATGCTTTATGGTTTCAGGAGAGTGGGGTGATGCCAAGTGATGGCATGCTTTTTTCAAAGATGACTAGCTTTTGTGTCACCGACCCAAGCATGTTGCTTTTTATCATAACTGGAAATTTGACAAAGATGACACCTAGCTAGACGCTAGTCATCCAATCCTTTCCCACATTTCTTTAAATCCAAGTCTCATTCATACTGTCACTAGTAAAAGATATTGAAGGTAAATAATGTTTTCCCTCACTGTCCTGTCACTAGTAAAAGATAGTGTGGTTTGGGACAAAACACAATATGCACCCACTATTCCTTAGTCACGGGTCTAAATTGGAGTTTCTATTGAGTAAAAGACCAACTGATACCCCACAACGATTATGAAGAACAACTGATACCCCACAACTCAGAACCACAATGACAATGCATACTAAGTCGTGTGTCGATCGTTGAAAACTAGGGCGAAATCTTTATGTCGAATCCTACAAACCATAGTAAGATCATTTGTCGAGCACAAGATAAGGCTAAACCCTAACCATTGTTTCAAATTGGAGTAGAGAATTTTAGGAAGAAGCTTTGATCCGAAGAGAACTAAGTTGTTATTTCTCTATCGACAAACAAAAAAGAGGCTAAATTCGAGGGGTAAAACAGTAATCAAGCCTATAATATATACGGCACGAGTTGGAGTTGCTTAATCACTTTCTTTAGCATTTTTCCTTTTTATTAGAACTTTTATGGTGCTGGAAAAATGAAAAAGGACCAATAGAAATGGTAGGAAACAGAACGAAGAGATCGAGTAGTGGGAGGTAAGAAAAGGATTAATTAAGGTGCTTAACTTAATCTCCAAGGAGGTATACTATACACCATTGGATTGATGATCTCCCAAGAGCTATATAATATAAATATTATTATAACTTTTTTTTTTTTTTTGTAGAGTTTATTATTTATTTATATTATCGTTAGTTTTTAATCTTTTGCTTGATACCAGAATGGATACCTTTGTTTTGTGAAATTCTACTGAAACCCTCTAATTTTCTCGCTGACTACACCCCAATTCATTTTCGTTCATTTAAATTTCAAATATACTCCATTTAAAAAACAAAAGAACTCAACTGCATGTCATTGGGGGACAGGGCTTTGACTTATAAGTTAAACGTGTCAGGTTTAAACTCCCATGACATCTTAGTTGTGTGCATATGTGAGAAATTCTCATCCCATGTAGTTTAAACAATCGCTTGTACTAAAAATAAAAATAAAAGAACTCAACGGCATACGTGGCTTAACACCAGCAACGCGAAATGCGAGAAAGAAAGCAGGTTAATTCATCTCCTGTTGCTGGCAACCAATGTCTTACATATTGACGGAAATATAAGTGGAAAAAATAAGGGGAAAGCAGATTAGTTTCTTGCGCACATTACTGTGGGAAAATCCGTTTTTGCATACCATTCTTTTAATGGGAGTTCATTGAAAATTTAAAGGAAAGAAATCAAATTTCAGCAATAAAACTCACATTAGTCAGGAGAACAGCGAAAATACAGAAAACAATTTATTTAAAATGGGTACAATGAATGAGTCATTTATTCAATTTTTTTCCAGTTGGAAAACAGAAACTTTCATTGATTTATTGACATTATACAACATAACTTACAATCCCTAAATTTAAAATATCACATTTCAAATGGCCATGCCCTAACCTAGAAACTGGTCACCAAAGATCTAAAAAAATTAAAGGAAACAAAGTCCCAAAAAGGAGTATGAGATAAACTTCTGCTACTTTATGGATATGAAGGATATAAAAAGAATCCGCTGAGCTAATTCTATACAGTTCACTGTACAGCAGTGTGTTTAACCCAAAATGTAAACTGAAATAAACGAACAGGAGGTGCCTCTATTTCTACCTAATTTAAGATGGGTTCTTCACAATCCTAACGCTGCTGTAGAAGCGCCTAAGGTCCTTCATAGCCTTTTCCTCAATCTGAATTGATTCGAATCGATGAGGGTGTATCCACCTCTGGTTTGAACCAGCGGTTCACTCCAGAGGCATCCAATGGTGAACCCTGACCATTAGTGACTGAGAATCCAGCCGTTTTAGTCTTTGGACTGTGGGAAAGACTATGATGTTGTTTTCCCTGATTTGAGACATAAATAAAGACACGTATGAGAATGGTAAATTAAACGCCTGAAATCTCCATGACTCTGGCATGTGGCAACAAGAAAACAACTCAAAAAGAATGCATGGAATTCAGTACACACAAAAAGGATATTAATGGTCTGAACACATAAGAAGAGAGAGAAAGGGTGCAATTCACATACCTGCTGCATTTGGATGTCCCTAAGAGAGGGGCGAGAAAGAAGGGGAGGAGTTCCCGAAGCAGTCCAAGGAGGTGTAAGTCTTTCTCCATCAGATGCCACTGAAGTATGGGTTGCAACCACTGGTATCGAGACAACTGGTATTGGCTTGGAAGGCAAAAACGAACTCAGCAGAATCTTCCCATCACTTCTAGCATTGAAAGGATCTTCTGCATGACCTCTGTTTCTGGTTGACTGACTGTCCTTGGTTTTGCTTTGCTCATCCTGAATCGCACAGAAGAGATGCAAATCCTTTCTGGATTTTGGCCCCACCCCATGCAGGGCCTTCACTTTTTGGGGAAGGTTGGGGTGGTGCAATGTATTTGGGGGCATCATCAAGAGCGCCACTCAAGAACATAGAAAGCCCACCCTTTTTATTCTTCTTCTTGGAAGTTATTGGTGATGAACACTTATTCTTGGTTAGGTTTAAATTGTCCTTCTGAACACACAATGCTGACTCCTTAGTGGTTTGGTTTGTCATAATCCCTTCACTCACGGCATCTTCCTCCTATCAAAGGTACAATTCAAAGAATTTAGCAAATGGGATGAATTATTGCACATATCGTTAAAACATGTGTTCCCACTAAGTTGTAGAGAATATTTTAACCAGGGAAAGGGATACCAAAAATCAAGCCTTGTTTAGGAAGAAGGCACTAAACCAATAGTCATTACGAAATGCAAGTTCAGAGTAAATCGCACACCAAGATCAAGTAAAAATGAAAGTGCAGTTAAACTACTAAAAAATGGGTGCAAGCCTTGAGGTTCAATCCAAATACATTTTGCCATCTAGGTGGCATAACAAGCTATGGAAAGTAATAAAGGGTGAGACCAAAATCATCATCCTGTATTTTGGATAAAGATTTTTATCGCAAATGATCCCTGAACATATAAAAGCCCTCACTTTAGTCCTCAAACTTTTGAATCAATCAATGTGGATCCAGTCTTTTGGTCCACATTCTGACCCAAAAATAAATAAAAAATTCTTTTGGTCCACAAATCAATTTGATCCTTGTCGTCGCATTCCATCAAAATTTTCGCTAAAACTGGTCTTGTGTCATCATCTGACAAACTTTAAAGGGCTATTTTTCATTAAAATATAGCTCATCCGCCCAATACACAAAATAAAGCTCACACCTCTTAACAATTTCAGGGACCATTCATGATAAGAACCCCAACGATAATGCAAAACAGCAAGTATGAAGTTGTTAACCATCATAAATCATGCACGTCAAAAAATTGAAAAGATTTCAAACCCATTCAAAGATTCAAACATCTCAATTAGTTGGAAAAAGACGATTTAGTGAATAACCATCTTTTACTGAAATCAATTCAAACCTGATAAAACGAATTTTGGAATTTAACAAGCTCACCTTATGTTTTGTGGTTTGAGAGATTTCAATACTCAAGAAATCCTTTGTGTGTTTTGGTTCTACTTCATCTCCCGGAAAAGAAGACCCTATATCCACTGGTGTGGCCATCTGTTTGTTCTTTCTCCTCTGTTTTTTTGATAGTTCAACCCTTTTGTTCCCTTTTCCATCTGGCTGAACTGAAGATGATGCCTTCAATTGTGGTGTCTCAACTGGAACACCAAGCTCAGCAAGCTCGCTTTCAAGAGCTGGCCTCGTCTGAAGCTTTGTAATTTGCTGGTCATCAAGAAGTTGCCCACTAGACTGTTTTACTTCAAGCATCTCAATCTGCTGCAACTTTTTCCGCAAGGCTCGAACTTGCTTGCCAATACCATGATTTGGATCATCTTTGGGCTGTAGAAAGGAATCTGGTCTTTGGTGTATTTCATTTTTCGATGTGGATTGCTTTGTATGGCCGTCACGTGTCCTTTGAACCTCATTCTCACTATCGTCCTCTTCACTATAAATAGTAGCAGGAAAAGTAGCTGTAGGAGTTGGGAGACGACGGTAACTCCATGGTTCAGATGACCTTAGGTCCAATATATTTTCAAGGTTAGCTAGAACATCTGGTGAAGCACTAGCTATAGCTTGTGATGATACCATAAATATATAGTCAAGGTTGCGTATGGCAATGTCCTGCAATAACAAACACAGCTTCAATAATTAAATAATTAAGTAGCATGTAAACTACAAATCTGCAAAAACTTGGATCACAAGTCCCAAAAACAGAAGCATGATGAGACAATACTACATCGTCTTGTAGTTCCTTAAGTGTTCAAGACAATAACCTGCCCTCCACTATACTTTTGTCTTCCAAAAGAAGATAAAGCAGACTGTATTGGAGATATTGATAACTAAACCACAAAAACTTACTTGGAAAAAAAAAACACTCGAGGGCCACCCAGAGTGATGATATCCAGGTGACCCAACAACAGGAATCATATATATATATATATATATATATATTCAAATCACAAATTATTATGACATGAGGTCCAAAATTCCTGTTGTATAATAATTACACAACGTAGGCAGATGATCACAACACAACCAACAGAAAGCTGGACATAGATTCAAATCAGATACAATTTGAAACAGGTTAAGAGTTTCATAATTTTCCTTCAAATATAGAGCAGTCCATGAGGAAGAATACCTCACAATACTTCTGTAAATCATCTGCCACGAGTGAATCAGCAATTTCAAGCAATTGAATAGCATTTCGTGGCTCCACTAGATTCTCTCCTGCCACTTTTTCACAGAGACTTTTTAAGGTTGGTATGGGCCCCTTATCTGTATCATCGCTTTGGATAGTAGGTAAACGAGTATCGGACTCCATATCATTGAACATAAGATCTTCGTCAAGCTCTTCTAGCTCATCTTTGACATTTGACTTCTGCTTCTGAGGGTTCTTCACCACATTGGAAGGATAGACAGGATGATAAAGGGAACCAATAATCAATACGTGTGTTTCACCTACAGAAACTGAAGTAGCCCGTTTTGTACCATGTAACCGAGCTGCAACCGGTGGCTTATCCTTACCTTTCTTCCCATCCCACATGTAAACATCACCTGTAGCTGTAACGGCAGCAGTCCAGTATTTCCCTGCAGATACGTTCACCATATTTCTTCCACCCAGCGAATACAACTAGACAAACAAATAAACATAGAGAAGATTAGAGATTGACATGTGTTGCTCGAAAGGATTAGACATTCAACAAAAACACTATTATGCTAAAGCAAAACCTGTTGGCATCTTAGATCAGGATCTGATGAAATCCAATAAAATAATGCACCATCATCTGTCAGAGCCATGCTATGTACCATCCCTGCAGCTATAGAAACCACATGAAGCCGTTCTTTGCGATGAAACTTCAAAGTGGTATTTCCACTCTTTTTCAAGTTTCTAGCAACTACAACACGTTTGGGCGTAACAATTCGATGACCCCAAGTGTATACCTGGTACATATATACATACAGGATTTAGCTCAACTACAGCCAATAGGTGGAGAAGTATTCACAACAGAGCCCAGGTAATAAAATTGGTTGAAAATATATCTTGAACTGAACAGAAGAAAAAAATATAATATTTGAGCCTAAGTGAAGAATATGTACTGTTAAATCGGGTTAAAATTACCTCCCCGTCAACTCCCAAGACAATTGTGTGAAATTTTGCTGCTGCAACACCCGTAAAAACCTTGCCTTTCAAGTATTCAACTCCTCTTGGAGTGTAGTTTGACGCAGAGTTAGATGTACCATAGCCAAGCTGACCCTCCCTATTGCAGCCCCATGTGAAAACTTCACCATTATCAGAAACAACAGCCGTGTGCTTGTTTGCTGCAGCAACTGCAACAACTTTTGATCTAAGGGAACTCACTCTTCGAGGTGTAGGTTGGGTGTCCACAGAAGTGTACCCAAGCTGACCCTCTGCACAACATCATGTGAAAATAATCAATTTTCCATAGTCCTCAGATGCTAGCAACACATAGATCATAGATAAATCTTTTACTAATGCCAGAATACATTAAAGGAAAACAATCAATTTTCTCATATATCGACACTTCTTGTTTGCGCTTCTTTTGTTATGACAGGTAAGTGGTTTGCAAATTGCAAACACTTTTGGTTGGAAGTCCTCATATGATTTACCTCTGTTGGATCCCCAAGTAAAAACTTCTCCACCCTCTGTAGCAATAACAGTGTGATGTTTAGCTGCAGCAATTGCCTTTACCCGACGGGACCCTAGACCAGAAGTCACCAAACGAGGTGTGATAACTGCAGCTTGACCACTGAAATGCATACAATAAAATGCAACTGATTCATGCTTCGCAAAAGGTACAACTAGCTAAAGCATGAAAATTTCAATTGATTATCCACTTTTATAAGTAAAAGGCGACAGAATTCAACTTTTAGTCATACAGAGAATAAAACCAGGGATGAATATGGCTTGTATGTTTCTTGCATCTCAATGTTTTCACAAGTTCAAGATAAAAAGTTCTGCCAACTTAGAAATTACATTCCTACTTGCATCATTTCTATTTCCACAACGACTGGCGCGTTCGTGTCCTTCTGTACATGAAAAGGTTGAAATACTACACACTCAAGTTTGATAATATGTTAAAGAATATCATTTATTAAAAAAATTACCAAGTCAAAAACTTTTCAGTAAATTATTTTTAGATAGTACAGGGAAATGCTAAATCAACCAAGGTTAAAGCCTGTACTATGTTGGACAGGGGCTACATAGTATCATAAATGTTTATACCTGTGTATATCAAAATCTGGGTGACCAAGTCGTCCTCCTCTTCCAAACCCCCAAGTGTAGACTTCTCCTCGAGAAGTGACTGCTACACTATGGAACTTAGCAGCAGAAACTAACTTAATTAAAGAACCATGAAGAGCATCCACCTTGCATGGTAACTTTTGTATGTGTGCATTTCCAGTTCCAAGTTGATAGTTTGTGCCACTTCCCCAACTATAAACCTCTGTAGTAACTAAAGACAACAACAGCAATTCAGAAAACCTCTAACCACAAGTATACACAAGTACATGCGGTATGAAACAGTATATGATCCTCATAAATCTTGGCAAAACACAGCACTAGATACCAGAATTATGTCCATCTTGAAGAACTTGCAAGACAGGCCCCGATAGGAGATCGATAGGTGTTCGAGATTTAGAGTCCTCCAGTGAGATACAAGCACCAAACTGAAGAAGTATACTTGCCACAGCAAGATGACCAAAATGCAGAGCCCTGTGAAGGCTACTCCATCCGGATTCCCCATCCTTCAATAAATGATATGAAGGGCCATGCAAAGATAAATCATAAAAATCGGTTTCCACATTTAAGAAAAATAAAAACCTGAATAGAATACAAAAGTATCTATTTATAGATCAAATATTTCAACTTTCCAAGTATTTACCTAAAAGGGCAAGTTAATTATTCAACTTTAAATGCATTATTTATATACCACATATTTCAACTTTCCAAGTATCATTGATTATCTTAATTTTTCGAATTTCAATGTATGATTTGTTATACAAAGTTACGAACTTCATAAAGTTCAAATTTCATTTAATTATATGTTCCTTCAAGAAGACATGCTTGGTAAATATTTGGTTCAGAAATTTTCCCTTAAATTGTTTTTAGAATATTAAGTAATTATGTAAGACAAGATTTAGGAAAGATTATAACATATACGACACTAAAAGAAATACTACTAATCCAATTTCTTTTCCCAACCTAAATGGCGAATGATATGGCCACACCTCATCATCACAATCAGGAAAATAAATAAATACATTATCACATGTCAGCTTGCCATGTTGGTTGCAAAAGAATGTTGGTAAAACTGTTGGGTTGGATAACACTGTCCTTAGAAAAATTATATACTAGATGACAGGAAGAGAAGACAGATATCATCTCAAATTTAAAGGTGCAGGTGAATCAAAGCAAGAAAAGCATTAATCATTTAAGTATAAAGGCACATAAAAGAAACAACTTGACAGCCACTAGCAAAAACATAAAAGCATTCATGTAAATTTAAAAGCTTAGTAAAGCAACAAACCCTAGCATCTGGGTCAGCACCAGCTGTAAGAAGCCTCCTAACGATGGGAATGTGATTTCTCCATGTTGCAATATGAAGAGGAGTGAGACCAAAAATATTTCTTGAATTAATATCACCACCACTCTTCTTCAGTAGTGATAGTGCTGAATCCACATCTGCCAATGATCCTTCTCGCACAACAAACCAGAGATCTTTCTGCGTTCCAGTCAACAAAAATTTGCGAGCAGGTGACTGCAACTTCTGCTTTTGCCCTTGAGGTGAGACTTCCATTGGTCTAAATCACAAGGCTGAATGCCACCAAACAATTAGTTTTTTTCCACCAGAAAAATAGGATGTCAGTTCATGCCAAGTTGCCAACCAACCAAGCAGGCACCCTTGTTGAAATTGGTTTCATCTAATCCATGTTAGAGTTGATTTTCCAATTCCAATATATAGAAAATTAAGTAGCTATATCACATGGATGCAACAATAAATTGAACAACTCGTACCCACAGTCATCGTTGGCATCCTTATACTGAACACAAATCCCTTGAAGAAGCCACCGGAAGACCCAAATTACTGCTCATGCGACACTGAAATATTTCATAGACAAGTGAAGCGAAAGACGGTAATCTCAATTACTCTGACAGTATAAAATGCCTTCAAGCTTGCCAACTGAAACAAATATAAAGTAATAGGAATAAATAAACAAAAACTTACATGGATTGCTGGAAAAAAGAGGCATGTTATCTTATGTTATACAACTCATCCTCTGAATGACTGACAAATGTACTGCTAAATGCATTCTCAAAAAGGCTAAATTGCACAGGTGAATTATTTAAATGATTTTCATATACTGGAAATTAGTGGTAAGAGCAGTGCTTGCTTACAACAACCACATTACTCTTCTACTTTCAGTATGAAATATAATATATCTATACAACATTTGCACATAATATACAAACCCAGACATAAAATGATGAGCCTATCAATTCAATATAAGTTAATCAGACACAATAGAAACTGAAACACAGAAACACTATAGTAAGCGAAGAACTAAAATTGATCAAACACCGAGTCTTAAATCTAATCAATGCAGAAAATAAGCAGGTGTTGGGTTATAGTTATGCATCTCCGAGACCTACTTTGTTCTGGGCAAAAAACCAGAACTGATCTCAGAATGAATCTAAGCAATGCAGCAAACAGGCAGAGAAGAGGTTGGCTTATACTAATGCATCTCTGGGATCTACTTATCCTTAACAGTTGGCTTACAGTCGAATGACAAATCAAAAACACGTTCAACCTAATCCCCATATCACCCGACGGCCTCAAAATGCAAACTTTAACAAAAAATTGGCATCGCCAAGAAACCGACGGACGGATAAACTCACAATTTCGAAATCCAGATAAGAAAAGATCATAGAAAAAGCATTTGAATTTGAAGAGCACCAATTAAAGTAAATTCAATCCACCACCAGAAAAACTAAATGAAAATTGAAGTCTAAAGAAGAAAATGAAATATGAAACTGACACCAGAATGGCAATATACCAGCTAATCACACCCATAAACCAGAAAACAATCAATACCCATTTGCCAAAAACTCCAAAAATCAGCAAAAACAGAGATAATTAGCTTAGAGATATACTCAACAACCGAATTGAATCGCATCGAAATCCCAAAATAAAGCGTTAAAAGAATTACCCAGGAAAAGAACAATATATAAATTACCTGATTTTTCTTCTGAGAGAGAATTTTCACTCGTTTAAATTAAAGCAATAGAGTAGAATCCTGGAACATATAGGCGGTTGATGTGCCTGTTTCGCTGTATTGAAGAGTATCCAAGCGGAGAATATACCTCACCACAAACAAAGGCTGGAAGGCATAAACGCATAAACGCTCTCTGAGAGAGAGAAGCCGAGAAGCCGAGTCTTGAACTAGAAGGGCATTTTGGGGATTAAGAATTTTGGGTGAACAAAAATGAGCTTAGACTTGGTTTGACGAGCATTGCGATGAATGAATGAAGCCTCTCTCCTGATTTGGTGGCACGTTTTGCTACTTGGCTTTTTGGTTAAGACTTGTTGGGTTTGGTGTGTCTCTCCGCGCTTAACACGGGCTGCTCATAGGGCAGACGTCTTACCTTCTTTCCCTTCTCTTTTTGCCCCTTTCTTTGTAAATTTTTTTTGTTGGTTTTTTTCGGTAATCTTTTATCATCATCATTATTATATTTGTTAGTTTATTTTTCCTACTTTAATCCACCTACACAGAAAGCTTTAAGCGTCGACATTCAAAATCTCACAAGCTGTTGTTAAAGAAAATGTACAAAATGTTGAAACATAAGACGTTTCATTAAATTAAATAAGAGGTTATATTTATAATGCAACGGTGGCCAAATTCTTATATAAATCAGGATTTAAAGTTATACGATTAATATAAAAATTCTTGATATTGGTTCATAAGTCATGCCAACAAGTACATCACTACAAATCCTGTTGTTAGCACGCTCAGTAGCATGTCTCCTGATGATGACCTGCTTTCACTCCAATGTGGAGCATAGTTAGCAGGTATGGAGACATTTACAGGTGATGAGCCTGAAAAAGAGAAAATTTCAAAGTATGACATAGATACTAAGGAGAACTTGAAAAAAAATAAAATAAAATAAGAGTTCATATAGACTCATAATTGAACTTACAATTATAGTTGGCCCATCCAATTCGTTGACGAGCTAAATCGTACACAATTATCTTATCTTTCAGAACAAGATCTGCCATTGAAGAAACAAAAATAAGGTCATAATTAAGACAACACATTTATGATTGAGATACACAGTTTTCAAAAGCAAATTGTGATCATCAATATTTATCATTACAAAAAATAATTGCAAAGTGCTCATAAAGCCATTGCATTATGCACCCCCAGGTAGACCAGAAAATACATTAGTTAGCATAAATCCCAACATAAATAAGCTTCTGAACAAGTAAACACACTAAGAAAAATTGAAGAGGATTCATCCAACCAAATATCAACAAATTTTTTTTCCACAAAAATTGAATAACCAGCCAAAATTGAGGGCCTAACCTCCTAAAATTGTCACCCGTCCTTGAGCCTTCTGAAAACCAATGCACCACGCACTAATGCTTACCTGTAACAATACAATGATCCATTACAATTTGCAATAATCATATGTCTAATGCAATGAATTTAAATAAGAAATTGTCCAGAGGGAGATAGAGGAACAACTTACTCTACTTGTAAGGTACTCTTCTGGTTTCAACACCATTGATGCATCAGCAAAGTTTAGATTAACTGTAGGAAAAACCTCAGCCAAACTGAAACATAAAATGTCATTCAGGTCTCCATAGCTTTTCTTCAAAGGGAAACTTAAAAAATATTTAGAGATAGAACCAACCTGGTGGTTACATGAAAACACTGGTTTCCGTCTAAAATGAAGGGAGTCAAAGATGGTGAAACAGCTGAAGTTATCTACACATCCCAACACAAAATCAGCTTTTAGTCAGGAGAAGATATCTTATTTTTCATACCAAACACCACAAATCAACCCATATATAAGACCAAGTGAATAAACTTACCGCACGAACAAAAGGAACGTAAGCTTCTTCAACAAGGTATGTCAATGTTGTTGCTAAGTCGATAATAGTTCCTCCCTCGTGTGATGTGAAGGCTGCTGGATCAATTGGCAAGATTTTCCCATTGACAGCAATGCTTTGCAGATTTAAATAATAAAGGTGCCTGAAAAATAATGGGACGCTATATGAAAAACTCAAAAACAAAGAAGTAATATAAGATATATAGCTAACAAGTAAAAGTTTAAAAAGCCAAAAGTGACAGCATCTCACTAACCCTTGGTAAATAAATTGATTTCATATAATAAATTGTAGCAACACACACTAGAAGAATTTTGGGCAATAATCACTATTTTTTTAACCAATTATCATATAAGTTACTATTGTCCTTTAATTTAGGCAAATTTTACTAGTAAGTTGAGAGTTGAGACTATTAATAAGTTTGTTTTCCAGTAACTACTAGACAAAAATAGACTAGGTTAGAAATGTGGTTGTCATGGTTATGCAAACCAACGGAAATCAGTGGCTATAAACCCTAGTCTTTATTTCCTTCTCCCACTTCCTTTCCCACCAAAATTCACAGTTTGATAGTAAAGATTACAAGCAGAAAGAAATAAGAGAAAGGTTTCCAAGAGACGTACCGTGGTGGAACAAGAGGACTGTAAACAATACTTGGCTCCAAAATCTCACCAAGAGCAAGTGTACCCCCTCCTTTTTCATCTCCCTTCAAACAATGAGAGAACACTTTGGGAGTCAACCCTCGAGATGACAACTGCGATATAACAGACAGAGGCCCTTGGCTAAACCCAAATATCCCATCCAGTGTTGAAACTGAACTAGTCAAACCCACAGACTCATAGGTAGTGCACCTGTATGTTTCCAACACCATCAGCCAAGGCAATTTCAGAATTAATTCAATCAACACAACACAACATACTTATAATCAGAGAAATTATTCTGCATAATATTAATTATTTTTGTTCTAAACAATGGGACTGAGAAATTGTATATGGGAATTAGATTTCATTGATGTGATAAACGAATTCGAGATACAGAGATGTCCTTATATAGGCCTGATACAACAATACAAATCCTACGGATTAGCTATTTACCATACATGGTTCCTATGTTAGACAATTTATGTCTTAAACCACCTTAATGTGGTCTTCTAATCATCATAGGAGATCTAGGTCCTTGTATTGATTAAGAACTTAATTAGAATTGGTGTTTTGGATATCAGGGAAGTTATGTTTTATATAAATCCTTGTTTCAAACAGTTTCCTTATTGTTGATCGATTAGAACATCTTATTCTAATGGAATTAGAAGAGCTCTAGTTTTCCTTGATGGGCAAGGAGACTTGAGCTTTGCTTTAAATACCAAGGACAGTTATGAACACCACAAATTTAAACACCATCGAAACACTGACTGGTTCCAACTACAAGAGATGGAAAAGGGATCTTGAAATAGCTCTAGGTCTTTTGGACATGGATATGGGATTTAAAGAACAAGCTCCTGAAAAACCAGAGGGATATGCAACCACTGAGGAAAAGACTCATTATGCCAAATTGGAAAGGGCAAACAGGATGTCTATTCTGATCATGCAAAAATAAATGTCACCTACAATAAGAGATGGAATTCCACCCTTGAACAATGCTAAATATTTCCTTGAGACCATCAGCCTAAAATTCAAGGAATCTGAGAAGGCAAAGATGGGATTTCGGATCAAGAAACTAACAGATATGAGATATGTAGGAGATGGCTGTGTAAGAACATATATTCTGGACATGATGGGTATTGGCATGAAACTGAGAAACCTTGGTGCCTATATAGATGACAGCATGCTGATATGTTTAGCACTTAATTCACTGCCAAATGACTTGAAGCAGGTTAAGAGCAACTATGTGACACAAAAGGTATCATGGACACTGGATGAGTTGATTCAAGTTTCTGTGCAGGAAGAAATTTCAGTTTGCTTTGAATCGAACCTAGTTGATATATCTAGTGACTCTTGGTGGCTTGACAGTGGGGCAACTATACATGTTTCTAATTCCTTGGAAGGATTCACAACCAAGAGGGTGCCAACTAAGGATGAAATAAAAGTGTATGTCGGCAATGGAATTCAAGTGAAGGTGGAGTTCATTGGAGACATCAAGATTAGATTACAATCTGGTTTTATTTTGGATTTGATAGATGTGGTTTATGTTCCTGCTATGACAAGGAACTCAATTTCTGTTTCTAGGCTTGCGAAAGCTAAGTTTGAGCTAGTGATCAATGATTTTAGATTCTCTATTTTAAGAAATAAAATTTCAGTTGGGAATGGAACCCTTGTGAATGGAATGTATCAATTAAATGTCCAAGCATCTGATCAAATTATGAACCTTGCAAGCACTAGCAAAATTCAAAATAAAACTCAATCATCTCAATTGTGGCATAAGAGACTTTAAAACAACTCACCCGAAAATAATGGATGCTGAAGAGTCAATATAGGATTGCCCCTGAATCCGGTCAAAATGTAATGTATCCGATACGTAATGACCAAGTGCCTCACTTCCATCTGCATATTGAATACTGTAACTACACTGGTTAGTCTGAGGAGAGCATTTGGCTTGAAATGCGGAGGTGCACATTGAACAGGGGATCAACCGTGCAGTTGATGAGTTGGCAGAATCATAGGAACTGAGCTGAATCTGTAAAGCATGGAACAGTAATGTTAAGCTTTACCATGCAAGAATTTGAGAATGACATACAGCAAGAAAAAGAAGCAGAAGTTTACGGGAAGCCAAGTAGACCGGGGGCAATCACTGCAGGAATTGCAGGCAACCCACAAGCTTTCACTTCCAGTGTCAATCTGCACGTTGAATTCTTTTGGCGGAGAGCCCAATTTGACTTTGGTATAATAAAGCCTGAATATGGAAGAATTGAAGACGAGTACAAAAGTGATTAGCCGAAGTCAAATATGATTTCATATATAAAGCTACAAAAGATTAGCAGCTAGAAGCACACAAATCAAAGTAATTAAGAGTGGCGGCTAACATGAGCTTCTCTTCTCCAACAATTTGGTTGAAAAGCGGCGGTAACCTACCTAGGATATTCAAAAAGAGAGACCAGAAGCATGCATGCTCTTTCAGTGGTCCCTGGTGGGACCACCATGTGCCCTCTAATTTTTTTAGCCGAGAATGGCATTCTTCGTTCATTTTTCTTTTTCCTTCATGGCCATGCAAAAAAGCTTTTAATTTTCACTAAAACTGCAAATGCTTTTAATGCATGATGTGTCTTAAAGATTCTTCCTGAGTCGCTACACGTGCTTGTTCAGGTTTTCCAAAAAGCTCTAAGAGTTATGATACAAATTTGATTTCCTGTTTTACCCTTGTGCAAACAAAAACCCCAATCCATCCCTTTTCCCAAATAGATTTTTGGGCCCGGTATTGTCCTATTTTATATTAAAATCCCAGTATTGTCCTATTTTATATTAAAAATACAAAACACACAAGATCCATCGTCCCAAGAACGCAAAGAAGCAAGCAGCAAAAAGCCAAGCTTAGTCAACATAAATTATTAAAAACGAAATTATATATTCCCTACTCTAAAAATCCATCGATCATCAACAACCGAAACAGCATTAACATTTTCACCAAAAAAATAAAATAAAAACAGCATTAACAAGAGACTCAAATTACCCGGCCAGGTTTGGTTCGGCGTAGCCATGGACAGGGAAGTCCACAACGCCGCCCGCCACGTTTTGCAAGAGTCGGGCGTGCCTGACTCGGTCACGAGCTCGGAGCTGCTCGATCTGTACTCGGTGACTCGGCGGATAAACCGGTTCTAAAGAAAGAAAGGTGGAGACAACGCCACAGTAGACAAGAGACAGCACGGCGAAGGAGGCCAGGATCCGAGTCTTCAAGCCTTGCATTTCGGCGAAATGGTGGTGGCGAGAAAAGTCTGAAGGCGTGAGGAGTTCAGTCGGCGACTAAACCTTTGTGACTTGAGAGACCCAAAAGGGATTGTGGCTGAGAGGATCAAGTGTTGGGGTTTTCTTTTTTGGCTCTGTTTGAATTTCCTCTGGTGCGAATCAATTGCAGGCTATAATGTAGGCCTTCATGGCAATGCAAAAGCTTTTAATTTTCACTAAAAATGCAAAAGCTTTTAATGCATATGACCCCATCCCTTTTCCCAAATAGTCCCAAGTCGTTGTTGCTAAGCTTACATGTGCTTGGGGTTTTCAAAAAAGTTGAAATAGATGGGATTGTAAGAATAAGGGAGAAATTTGATTTTGGGGGTTCCAATAAGGAAAAAGCAATAAATGAGAAATTAAAAAATATCTCCCAAAATGGCCAAAGGCCTTGGACAAAATAGAATGAGATTGTGTGAACTCAGCAATATAGATTCGGAAAGAGAATCTAAAGAGAATCCAAAGGCCTTGTTTGCTGAGAAAATTATATAGTCTTTATGTATTTGATTTTGAGTTATAGAAAAAAAAAAAAAAAAAGAGAGAAAAGATTTTATAATAGAAGGAGAATAAAGACTATAATTTTCTATCTCATGAAAATAAAAGGGGCATAGCAATCCCAGTGATGTTCATCTACATCTTCTCCAAGCAAATCTTGATCGGATTAGGCGAAACGGAGAGCATAGCATCTGCAGGAGCACTCTTCGTCTATGGCCTAATCCCACAGCTCTTTGCCCTGGCTTGCAATTTTCCCATACAAAAATTCCTACAGGCTCAGAGCATAGTATGGCCTAGCGCCTACATATCTGGCGTTACAGTTGTGGTGCACTTAGTACTTAGTTGGGTGGTGGTGTACAAATTAAGGTGGGGTTTGAAAGATTAGGAAAGTCCTAGAAAAATAAGAAATTCCCGTACCAATTGCTACTGTTTTTATTTGTATGTAAAAAAAAGAAGTTAAATACTCATTAAAAATGCTGGATATAATTAAAGTCATGTCCACATAGAGTGATACATGAATGATAATCTTTTTTCTAGAAAGATATCTTGAATAATGATATCATCAGTGGAAAAAGCAACCCCATTACAATATTAGAGAGAAAGGAGGCTGAAAAAGATGAGGGCGGAGATGGTGCTGCTATGACCAAGGACGGTGTGACAGCCATAAATCATGAAATGCATATAAAACACATCACTATTTTATAATTCAAGAATGGAGAGAGCGTGACATTATATTAGATCTAGCTAATACCAAATCATTATTATAATATAATGTGAGGCTCTAATATAAAATATTTGCTGGAGCTGTTACAACTTATTCCAAATCGATTGTTTGATATCCAACAATACGCTTTATAAACTTAACACAATGCCTAACTTGGCATTCTCTATCCTGAGATTTTTATTTTCAGCTCGTAATTTCTCGAGCTCTTGACGTATATCGTCGTCAATATCTGTAATGTCTTTTTTCTCTGCAAGAGCAGAGGTGGATGGAACATCCTGTGTCATATCTTTGACAGTTGGGCTTATATAATAATTTGGGCCAAGTTATTTTCTTGCCATATCTGTGGCGGCCTCTAAATTATTGAATCCCTTACATTTGGGATTTGGATAATCTTTTATATTTTCAAGGACTTCAGGCCATGTCCTGCCAATACTTCTTTTAAACATGCTGAAAAATGCTGCCTCTTCTTCTTATTCTTTGCCCCAATAGTGATTTTATCATCTTGGTGAATTTCTGTTTCATCAATATCAATTCCCTGGAATCATTAAAAGTAAGGGGTTCTTTTTACCTTATATTTTTGTTTGTAGAATTCTACTTTCTTTCCTTTTCTTTTAATGATATTTTTGGAAAGCAGAAGAAGAAGAAGATAATGATACTGATAATAAATAATTCGGTATAAGGGTTTTAGGGTATATTCTTTATCTCTCTGAAAATGGTACCTTTCTCTCTCTGCCCCTCCTCCTCCTAGGAGCACAAATTGTCATCCCCGTATAAATTCGATATGAATATCAATGGTAAACAAACAATATTCTTTTCTTTTTTTGGTCAAGACAAACAATTAACTTGTTCTAGATCAACTTTATTCTATTTCTTAAGTTTTATCGGGTTTTCTAATATTTTTAAGTTTTTCTAAATAGTATCACCGCAAGTGGGTATGTTTAGTTTACTAATTTAGTTGGATTTGTGAGGTTTTTAGATTTTGAGGTTATTGGGTTGTAAGGTGTTTTGACTTTGAAGAGTGGCTGGCACATTTTGAGAGAAATGCGACAAAAGGAAGAAAAATCCATGGACCGACCCCATCATCTCCACTCTGTGAAACTACGTGCAAGACACTTGACTAGCTAAGTCCGCGATAGAGTCTTAATATAGTCCAAATTGATTCAATGGCCACAATTTGAATGACTAATATAGTCCAAATTGCTTCTATATATTATGATTAATATTTTAAACTAAGCGATTAAATATGACCTGTTTATACCATCCTGGACCAAGCAACTAGAAGCAATTCTAAGCAAGGCAAAGAGTCCAACATTGAAATATTGCAAGAAGTGAAGACTCCCTCTCACTTAGGAAGGGATCCCTTCCCTTGGTTGGGCTTTGATCTTTAGTCTCTTTATATTTGGGCCCAGCCCCTTGTACAAATGTAAATACACATTGTTATAATAATGAGAATATACTTCTCCATGGACGTAGCTCATTCATTAAGGGTGAACCATGTATATCTTGTCTTCTGTATATTTATCGCTTGCCCAAATCTTTACACACATGCTGAAGGTCCTTACCTTCACCCATCAATCATCACATCTCATTTCTAAGTTGGGCTAAAAGTGCTGAACCATTTTTTAGCGTCAACAGTTTGGCGCGCCCCCTTAGAACTCGACACAAAAAACTTCTGTCATTCTCCCTTTCTTCAGTGCCCTTCGGCACCCTTACTATCGGCAGTGCCCCTCGGCACCCTTACAATCGGCATCCCCTAAGTTGCCGTTGGGCAATCCCATGCTGGAGCAAAAATGAATGCTAAGGCAACAATTGCAGAAGATGAGATTTCAAGGAAAAGCCAATCAGAATGTGGCTCTCACTTTGCACGGCTTGCATGGCTTGCATGACCAAGAGTGAAACCACCATCTCCATGCCGTTCAACCGGCTACCGAACGGTAGCCATGCCTGTTGGATAGATTTTACTCTATCTATTTCTCGCAAGTGCACGAACCAATTATAGTATAGGAATGCAAGCACGAGGTCGTTCCACAGAGACTTGGATGAAAAACACTTATTACTACTACTTAAACTCACAAGTAACCCTAAGACTAAACAGAATTTAAATGAAGTTGTTTTGAGTTTGTTGGAATGAAAACTGCAAAAAGGAAATGCAAAGTAGCAAGTGACCAGCAAGTAGATGTTTTTGAGAGACAAAGGAGACAAGCACTAGGGTTTCAACTTCACCATGACAATCCAATTTCAAGCTACAAGTTAACAATCACCTAAGTTGATTACAATTTCTGGAGTTCGTTCTTTCTTATGTATGATTATCCATATGGTGTTTGGTTTTAATCAAGTACTCAGAAAACACAACTTAGCTATGGTGTTTAGTCTAAGCTATGAATCTGAATCCATTAAGCTTAAGAAGAACATAAAGGAACCAAGTAAACATTTAAACATGGTGTTTGTCCTAAATGCATTACCCACTCATTCACTAATCGGTTCAAGAGTCATATGGTGTTTATGTAAACTTGAACTAGATAACCAACATACATGTGTTCATAGTGGCCAGTTATTTAAACATGCATAAAGATTCAACTAAGAACAAGTGAATGAGACCAGAAAATTAGAAGTAATCAACAAAGGATAACATTAACTTGAAAACATGAAATTGTCTTGTCAGGTTACATTGAAACCCTAGTTATGGGAATTAGTTACACTCCATTAATGGAAAATACATTTGAATCATAATAAACATGGAGAGAGTAAGAAAAACCCGTGAAGAACGAATTGTTGAAGAGCTCCTCACAGCTTCCACCATATATGATGCAACCAGAGATGAAGAGTGGTGTAGATGGTGTGGATTTTGTTTGGGAATTGATGGGATGATGGAGGATGAAGTGATCTGTGGGAGAGTGTATGAGGCTGTGGTTGATGAAGGTTTGAGAGGGGATGGTGCTGGGATGAGTGGTCTGCTAGGAATTGGAAGAGAGGGATTTTGAATTCCAGGATATTGTGTGTGTTGAATGTGGAATGGGAGTGGTATTTATAGGGAGAAGGAAAGGGGATATCAGAATTGAATATAGCAATGACCTAACACATTTGCATTAGATAATCAGAAATGGTTGTTGCACTTCACCAACAAATCCCACCAGCAGCCCTACCTCATCATCATGTCAGCATGACCAAGCTTCCAACCAGAAACAATAGCTCATGCCTAGCTCACCATGACCAAGCATCCAATGAGCTCATCTGGAGTCAGCATGACAAACATCTTCTTGGGCTTACGAATTGGGCTTGGCTGAATCAAATGACGGCTTTAAGATGTCCATTGTGAAGTTCAGAATGTCTCTGATCCAACCACACAAGTATTGGCCCAATCCAAGCTCAGATGAAGAAGATAGGTCCGAAATGAAATTCTAACTCAGTCTCCAGTTTTTGCACGTTTTTGCTCCATTTTGCTTCAAATGCCTCAAGTGGTACCTAGAGCTCAATGAACTGAATAACAAACACAAAATGGATTAAAAGCACAAGTTTTATTTAAAAACATAACCAAACAATAGGGTAGATTGATACAAAATGATACAGAATTATGCATTGATCAATACCCCAAACCTATATTTTGCTGGTCCTCAAGCAAAACTAAAACTTAAACAACACACAAAACGAAACTTATTACACCATTTTCGTAGATGACACGATTGCATTGAGCATATGCAATAAGCCTTTAAACCTTTAGGTGTCCCTAGTAGGAGGAGTTGTGTCTCCTGAGGGTTTACAGTGATGACTCCCACAAACATCAACAAATTCTGCAAGACAACTAATAGTTAAAGAATCACTTTTAAACAAACTAAGGAAAACCAATGAATGCACAATCACACTTTCAAAACTAATGGTATGCCACTTCAGATCTTCACACCAGGGTGTATAGTGTATTTCCACTGCAAAAAGAATTCCAGCATTGAAGTCACCGTACTCAAATGCATAGATAGAAATCGCCTCAACTCTAGGTCTCACGGGTATCGCTCAAATCTTCACAAAGAACCTAGGGTTTAGTTTCTCAACAAGCATATGTGAGTGACACTATGTAAAGGAAAACAAGATTTCACATATGAAATAATCATAAAACAAAAGCACGAATTTCTGGAAATAAGATCTCATGAAAGGAAATCAAATGCTAAGAACATAGAAAGAATACATTGCATACCAGCACTCATGAAAAATTAGGTCTTAATCAAGCTTGTAATGTCAGGCTGAGGGTAGGGGTTATGAAAAGAAGGGAAATGAAAACTAAGAACTCAAGAACATGCCAAGAGTGCTCCTTCTTGCTGCAAGGTAAATGGCTACATCATGTGAATCTTCAAGGCAATGACTTGTGCTCCATTGAACTGAATTTGAACTTTGATCAAGAACTGGCCCTCTTTTGCTTTGTTAATTTTTTTTTTAAAAAAAAAAAACGAATTTGGCCCTCTTTTGCTTTTCTCCTTGAATTGCACTAACACACTGATTCTCTCCATTTGCTTGGTATAACGCCCATCCTTGCTTCATCATTTTGTTGAGATCTTGACATGTTCTCCAGTTATAGGGTATGGCTAAACAAGGGATGGTATCTTAGATTAAGATACAAGGGTAGGAGTAATGTGGGTGATGAAAGAAAGGCTTAAGTGTTTGGATACAAAATTGGGTAAAGGAAGCACACAACAGGGAGGGATATCAAAGCCTTTAGTGACTTAAACACACATAGCCTACATCATATCAATGGGTACATCCTTTCCACAAATGTCAGCAAGCAATATAGCATCTGCAAAAGATCCAATAGTTCTTAGTATTCGATGACTTAAACACACGGCTCGCAAATCAAACTACCGTTCGGCACTGGTTCTCTTCTCTACCAAAATCTGTCAAGCCATTAAAATGTTCCAAACGACATTACCGTTCGGTACCAACCATGCTCAAAGCAACCACGAAGCTCCATTGGACCACCATGCTGGTCAGAAGCTCACTAATGAATGGTCTATCCAAATGGCAAAGCAAAGATCCCATTTGTATCTTGCCTGAAGTCGAATTCCGAACGGCAACTTCGGTGCTTGCTGGAGCTGACACATCTTCAGCCCATCTCCAGCATATGTTGTCTAGTCCTTGTGTTCTGCATAAATTGCCGAATGCTAATCAAAATCCAAGGGGGCTACAAACTACAGATCAAGAGTTTGAAAATTAAGCTTTTGATGTGTGAAATATTCCGAGGCTACCGAAAGGCATCATTATTGATCTGACAGTGCCAATGGGCACATTAAGCTATGCCATCTTCAGCTTCAGATAGTGCAAAAGCCTCGAAAACTTGTTGGAACTCGCCCATCTTCAGCTTCAATGGCATGACCGATTGGTAAGGCAATATTGAGCCAAAAATATGTCGGCCATGACTCACCTGGGAGCCTTCCAACGGACAAAATCATCCTACCGTTCGGAGGACAGAATTGCGCCAATTGATGCTCCCGGACCTCTAGTTAATCAGCAATTCAGGACTTGGCAGCTTCGGCCTTCTGCGATTTCCAATCAATGCCCAAGAGAGGATGAGAACCACTATTCACAGCTGACGAATCAATATTGCCAACGGCATGCGGCAGCCTCTGTGTGACCTCCTCTCCATCTCTCCCTTACCGTTCGACGAGTCTAGACAAATGGGCCAAGATGCGGACAAACCATTATCAAGCGATAACCCTTCCTACAGAAGCATCACCATATTGGAATTACAGGAAGAGCATATTACATAGATGGCTCTATAGGATCTGCAAATCTCTCTATGCCGAACGGTACCCCAACATTCTCAAAAATTGGAGGGCCCCATCTGGTTGGATTATGTGTTTACATTGCTCACAGCCATATTGAGTTATAGTGGCCCTAGCCACCTCTCAAAATCAAAAACGGCACATGCCTAATAAGCACAACATGCCTTATTAAAATCATCGACAGTAACCACTAATCTATTGGAGGCCCCCTTGCGGCACCTGGCATTCATGGCAATGCAACAACGACACTTGGCATTCATGGCAACGCAACAAGAATCCAAGCCTATTGGTCATCGACAATAGCCATTCGACGGAAGCAATGCCTTCGGCACCCCGTCATCATCAGGAGGGAAGCCTTCGGCACCCTGCAATCATTAGGGAAGCCTTTGGCACCCTGCAATCATTAGGCAGAAGCGATGCCTTCGGCACCCCGTCATCATCATTAGGGAGGCCTTCGGCACCCTGCAATCATTAGGCGGAAGCGATGCCTTTGGCACCCCCGTCATCATCATTAGGAAAGCCTTCGGCACCCTGCAATCATTAGGCGGAAGCGATGCCTTCGGCTCCCCGTCATCATCATTAGGGATGCTTTCGGCACCCTGGAATCATAGGCGGAAGCAATGCCTTCGGCACCCCGTCATCATCATTAGGGAAGCCTTCGGCACCCTGCAATCATTAGGTGGAAGCGATGCCTTCGGCACCCCGTCATCATCATTAGGGAAGCCTTCGGCACCCTGCAATCATTAGGCGGAAGCGAGACCTTCGGCACCCCCCATCATCATCATTAGGGAAGCCTTCGGCACCCTGCAATCATTAGGCGGAAGCGATGCCTTCGGCACCCTGTCATCATCATTAGGGAAGCCTACGGCACCCTGTCATCATAGGCGGAAGCAATGCCTTCGGCACCCCGTTATCATCATTAGGGAAGCCTTCGGCACCCTGCAATCATTAGGCGGAAGCGATGCGTTCGGCACCCCGTCATCATCATTAGGGAAGCCTTCGGCACCCTGTCATCATTAGGCGCGAGCGATGCCTTCAGCACCCTGCCATCATTAGGCAGATGCGGTGCCTCGACACCTTGTCATCATTCGGCAGATGCGGTGCCTTCGGCACTCTGTCATCATTCGGCAGAAGCGGTGCCTTCGGCACCCTTTCATCATTCGGCAGAAGCGCTGCCTTGGGCACCCTGTCATCATTAGGCGCGAGCGCTGCCTTCGGCACCCCGTCATCATTAGGCGCGAGCGATGCCTTCTGCACCCCACCATCATTAGGCAGAAACGATGCCTTCGGCACCCTGTCATCATTCGGCAGATGCGATGCCTTCGGCACCCTATCATCATTAGGCGCGAGCGATGCCTTCGGCACCCCGTTATCATTAGGCGCGAGCGCTGCCTTCGGCACCATCCACACCACACTATACGGCTTGGAAGAAGACTAAGGTGTTGCTTGGTCAATGCACTGAAAATTACAAGTTCCCAACCAAGAAGTACCTCCTTACTTGAGAACTTGGGGAGCTTCTGTTTATACCATGTTGGACCAAGCAACTAGAAGCAATTCTAAGCAAGGCAAAGAGTCCCACATTGAAATATTGCAAGAAGTGAAGACTCCCTCTCACCTATAAAAGGAGACCACTCTCCACTTAGGAAGGGATCCCTTCCCTTGGTTGGGCATTGATTTTTAGTCTCTTTATATTTGGGCCTAACCCCTTGTACAAATGTAAATACACATTGTTATAATAATGAGAATATAGTTCTACATGGACGTAGCCCATTCATTAAGGGTGAACCACGTATATCTTGTCTTCTGTATATTTATCGCTTGCCCAAATCTTCACACACATGCTGAAGGTCCTCACCTTCACCCATCAATCATCACATCTCATTTCTAAGTTGGGCTAAAAAGTGCTGAACCATTTTTTAGCGTCAACACCAACTATACATAAAATTATTAGAATCAAGAACTTTATTAAATTCATCTACTCATGATAGAAATAAAAACAGTTGCAATTGGTACGCATCACATATCATAGAAACAAACAATCTATTATCCAAAGATATGCTGCGAAGATCTAAAAAATTCAAACTCAAATTCCTCATTTGAAGTCCTTCCATCCAAAATTCAACGTGAACTAATTATTTAAAGAATTCCTTATTCAATAATAATATTCACTATACTATTTTTGAAAGGAGAAAAAAGTTGTAGTATAGCCGTGCGGCTATACTATTCTAAAAGGTCTATTTGCACTATTTAATATATAAATTAAAAAAAAAAAAAAAGAACCGTCAAGTTTCATTAGTTTGTACTTTATTTTCCTTTGATATATTAAGAAAGTCCTAGAAAAATAAGAAATTCCCGTACCAATTGCTACTGTTTTTATTTCCATCATGAGTAGAAGAATTTAATAAAGTTCTTGATTCTTGATTCACGTACCAATAATTTCGTTATGAAATTAAGTTTTCTAATATTTAATCTATAAAATTATGAATTATTGTATTGTGCTTGGGGGCGAAGGATATTATTATTGTGGGTGGTAAAGAAAACTATTAGAAAAGCGTCGGTGGGACCATATTCTTCTACTATTAAATGTATTATTAATTATAAAGATGAATTGGCACTTTAAAATGGTGCCTTTGTTTTTCTTTTTTTGACCAAGGGGTTTACCTCAGTTAGGCTTCATCATTTGGCCCGCGGGCTCATGGGCCGATGGGGGCCCGCCCGGCCCATCGAAAAAAAGCCCGGCTCATGGGTCGGGCTTGGGCTTTGAATTTTCTAAAAAAACCCGGCCGGCCCGGCCCGCTATTTTCTCTCTCCTCTTTAAAGCCCGGCCCGGCCCGGCCCAAGCCCATTAAATTTTAGCCCGGCCCATTGACGAGCCCTAACCTCAGTGGTGAGGTCCCTCCCCCTCCCTCCCTTGGTCACCCTTTGAATCCCAAGAAAACCCGGAAAAAGTGCCCCCCTCCCCAAATCGCTGCGTTTCAAAAAAAAAAAAAAAGGTGCCTTTTTTTAAATACATTTGTTGTTCGCGGATAAGTAATGGTGCCTTTTCAATGGGCACAGGAGAAGTGATAACAGAATCTTATAATCAATGAAAACCCCAAGTATCAGATCCCAAGTTTGGAGCCAATATCTTAAGATGTAATGAGAGAACATTGTTAGTTCATCAATTTATGAAAGTCTAGTTTCCATGGTTTTTTCATTTCCCCTTGTAAAGAAGCAAAAAAAAAAAAAAACAAATGTAACCCAATTAGTGATTTAATTGGCAAATGCAATGACAGATATGTATTGCATATGTATAGCCATTTATTTCTTGTGTATTGCTACTGTATTTTCCTCGCATATCCGTTTTTTCAAATCTCTATTTGAATAAATTTATAGGGGAGTATGGAGTTTGTGCATTGCCATTGTATAACCCTTCATTGCTTTTGTTTGCTAGTGTATTGCTTCCGTATATCTTTTTTTTTTAAGTTTGTGTTGGAATAAATTTATAGGGGGGAGAATGTAGTTTGTGTATTGCCATTGTATTTTCCTTTATTGCTTGTGTATTGCTACTGTATTGCTCTCATATATCAATTTTTTTAAAGTCTGCTGGAATAAATTTATAAGAGAGTATGAAGTTTTTGTATTGCCATTGTATAGCCCTTTATTGCTTGTGTATTGCTACTGTGTTGCCCTCGTATATCCTTTTTTTTTCAAGTCTATGTTGGAATAAATTTGTAGGGGGTATGATGTTTGTGTATTGCCATTGTATTGCCTTTTATTGCCTGTGTATTGCTACTGTATTGCCCTCATATATCCCTTTTTTTCAAGTCTGTGTTGGAATAAATTTATAGGGAAGTATGAAGTTTTTGTATTGCCATTGTATAGCCCTTTATTGCTTGTGTATTGCTACTATATTGCCCTCGTATATCCTTTTTTTTCAAGTTTGTGTTGGAATAAATTTGTAAGGGGTATGATGTTTGTGTATTGCCATTGTATTGCCCTTTATTACTTGTGTATTGCTATTGTATTGCCCTCATATATCCATTTTTATAAGGTTTGTGTTGGAATAAATTTATAGGGGAGTATGAAGTTTTTGTATTGCCATTGTATAACCCTTTATTGCTTGTGTATTGCTACTGAATTGCCTCATATATCCTTTTTTTTCTTCAAGTCTATGTTAAAATAAATTTATAGGGGGAGTATGGAGTTTGTGTATTGCCATTGTATAACCCTTTATTGCTTGTGTATTGCTACTGTATTGCCCCTGTATATCTTTTTTTTCTTTTCAAGTTTGTGTTTGAATAGGGGAGTATGAAGTTTGTGTATTGTCATTGTATAGCCTTTTTTTGCTTTTGTATTCCTATTGTATTGCTTCCATAGTAGGGAAATTGGGAAATTGGCGGTATATGGGTGTAAGAATGTGATTTCATCAAGGACGTCACATCCTTTGTTTAGAAAACACGTTATATACATTCTGTAACAACCCGAACCTTAAATAATTTTTAATTATTAATTTATTCAAGTAAAAGACTATTTTACCTCGCAAATAATTTATTAGGTTTAAAGTTGATTTTTTGACTGGGAAGGAATTTTGGAATTTCGATTGTACCACTGCGTAGATCACGTCGAAATGAGTTCGTAGACACGTAATGGGCTCAAATTTGAGTTGTATTGAGTAAAATACGATTAAAATACTAAAAAGAGCAAAACTGTAATTTTGCAAGAAATCAGATTTTTTTAAAACCCCTCTTTTTCTCTCTTCCGTGCGACACACACACACACACACTCTCTCTCTCTCTCTCTCCCCAACAACTCCCTCTCTCACTCTCTCTCTTCGAATTCCGGCCAACCGGCCACAGCAAGCCACAAGACCGATGCCAAAAGGACCGGCCCTACTCCGCCGTCAAACCCCAGCCTTCTCCCGCCACCAGCCACCGCGTTTCTCCCGGAAAACGTGAAAAACCACCTGGTTTTTGACAGAGATTTCGCCGGCTTCGTTCTCCGTCCTCCGGCCACCGTTTCCGACGAGTGAGGTATGCTTTCTCACATTTTTTTTTCGAGCTCTAGCTGATGGTTGGATAGGATTTGATCGATTTCTAGCCTAGGTGGTTCGATTTGTAACTCAAAGTTTGGCCAAATTTCGGATTGAAATTCCAGCCACTTCCGATTAAGCCTGGGCACGGTTCGGATCGGGTTGAATTTTGCATGACCCGTGGGCCAAACCGAGTGAGACATCGGTTCTCGGGTTGGATCGGGTCTAAACTCAAAGCAGAAAAATGGGCCAACCCGATAGGCTCCGGTTCGATTCGTGTTTTTTGGTCGGTTTTAGGCTTTAGCCCAATACTAGTTTTTTTAAAAGCCCAAATCACTTTCTAGCCAAAATCAGTTTTTTTTTTTTTTGTCAAATTACCAAAACCTAATCAGGTATTAACAGACCCTAATCAATTTTTTATACTCTTTCAAATGCTGAAATCATGCAAATTCAAGTATAATCCATAAAGAGGACTTTTTTTTTATTTAGGAAGTTTAATTTATTTGATAAATTGCTTTCCAGTTTTAAACATTAAAAAGTCTTCTTTAATCAGAATGTTAATCAGATTGTGAGTTTGAAATAATGCTTGGAATACCACAATCAGAATGCATGATTGAATGAAGAATTTACCTTAGTAAACGTTGATTGACAAATCAGCCTTCAGATCATATCTTGAAATTTTGACAGTCACAATCACAACTAATTTAACATCTAAACTTAGTCTAATTTGTCTCTAGGAAATGCCAATCACAAAATCAATACTAACAATCTCCCCCTTTGGCATTTCCTAGACAAAACACCTATTACAACTCAAAATAAATTGCATGGGTTTTAACAAATGAAATCCTACTCTAAACTCCAAGTTTTGAATCCCTGCACATTGATCAGTACATATTTACATATCATTTTGTACCCTTCTAGCTTATGATTTGGTTATGTTTTTGAGTTAAACTTGTGCTTTTAATTCTTTTTGTGTTTATCTTTCAGTTAATTGAGATTTAGGTAATAATGATGGCTTTGGATAGGAAATGATGCAATCCAAGCATGTGAAGGCCTGATTTGGATGAAGGGAAGAAGAGCTTAAAGACAAACTCATTTTTTGCTACAGCCCCCTGCCAGTCCAGTTTCGTAGGTCATATTGCAAGCTTTGTTTCAGCAACCTACATAGCTCTAATGAGCCACATTCTTCATGAAAGTTGTTCCAATGGGTGTGTTCTATAACATATCCAAAATTCATCCCCATTGGATAAATCTGGAGTCCGTTACCTAGCAAACACAGAACCATGCTCAGGATGGATCTTATCAGCGCGGAAAATGAGTTAGCAATTTGTTTCGGCCTTAACTTTTTCCTCCGACCTTGGATTGGCCCAAATAACATATGGCTGGAAAGAAGACATTCTGAACTTCAATTTGGAGTGCTTAAAGTCCTAATTTGATTAAGAGAAGCCCAAGTTGTAAGCCCTTGAAGTTGCTGGTCATGCTGACCTCAGCATGTGCTGGTTGGATGCTTGGTCATGGTGAGCTAGGCATGAGCTATCATTTCTGGTTGGAAACTTGGTCATGGTGACATGAAGATGACCTAGGGCTGCTAGTGGGATTAATTGGTGAAGTGCATCAACCATTCAAGATTTTCTAATACAAGTGCATCACCCATTTCAGATTTTCTATTACAAGTGCATCAACCATTTTAGATTTTATAATTCAAGTGTTGTATGCATTAGCCATATTGAATTCAAATTTTTCACTTCCCCTAGGCCTATAAATAGGGAAGTTCTCTATGCTTGTAAACACACCCCAAGGGGGGGAGCTCTCAAACACTTCTCTAGAGCTCCCTTCCCTTCTCTCCCTCAAATTCTCTTAGTTTCCTTTCAAGTTGTTAATTGTTGTAGTAGAATGAGTTTACTGAATTTTTCTTCAAGTTTTCAAGTTCTTCTTTAATTTTACTTGTAATGTACATTCATTCTTAAGTATTCAAGTTTAATTAGTTTCCAAGTTTCAATTATGGTTTTTGTTCTTATTCATTATGCTTATAAGTTAATATGCTAGTTTGAATGATTGATCACCATTTAGGTTTGCATGTTAGCTATCTTGGTTTGAATTAAGAGTAGACACCATGCTTTAATTCGAATTGAACTATGAATAGGAAGAGTATGTATGGACATTCGACAACAGGGATTAGATACATGCTTGGTTGTTTAAATTGTTCTTCTATGCTTAATGGGTTCCTAATGCTTAGTTTTAGGTTAGACAACAAATGATCAAATTAGGGAATTAGGAACACAAGGTTAGAACCAGACACCATGGCCTAATCATGCTTTAGCTAGAATCAATCCGTTAATCTAATTGAACTTGGGAACTTATTTGCTTGAGTTATTTCCTTTTTCTTGTTTTATTTATTTTCTTTTCCATTTCTGTTTTTTGTAGGGAAATGAATTGGATCATTCAATCACCAATCCTCGTGGGATCGACCTCGCACTTACATATGCTATACTACCGAACGGTTCGTGCACTTGCGAGTATCACAAGTTGAGGATGCAATTGAACCCATTTTGGTGAAGCTGTATCTACACAACACACATTCTTTGATTGGAAATCAATTAGTCTGCTTTTGGAAAACTAATATGTTGATTAGGAACTAATTGATCTTGTTTCCAGTTTTGAAAACCATTATAAAAAGAAAGGCTTGGTTTTTATTCAGACACAACTTTCAACGTCTAGAGTATTTCTTGAGTTTCATATACACAAAAGAAAGTTGTTGTGCTTTGTTGTTCATAAGGATAAATCATCAAGAGTAATATTATCTTGGTGATTTGTCCTTGCATTCATCTGCATTCATTTGCATAAGTTACAAAGGTCTCATACCTCCGGTGAGCTTGGATCGAATCGCGTCAAGAATCGGATTCAACATAAGGAGAGAAGGAGAAATCCCGTGAGAGGTTGAGTTACAAAGAAGTTGGTACGTTGTCTAGAGTGTCTAGGACAAGTTTGTATACTTCTTGTAAGCATCGTTCTATAGTAGATTTGCCTTGAACTATCAGGTCCCGTGGATTTTCCCCAGAGGTGGGGTTTTACCACGTAAAATACTTTGTGTGTTTCTCTGTTTTACGTTCTGAACTGCACATTATTGATACATTGTATCAATCCCCTTGGCGTGTTTCATTTGTATTATTGTAATACTTCTAACTACTTAAAAACAGACTTTACGCTTTAAGTGTGTTAAGCCATCCTATAGGTATTTTCATATAACCTCATATTAGAGCTTCATAAAAGTAAACATAGTAAAGAGATAAAACACAAAACTACATAAATAATAGACCTACCATGGAAGTCAAGTTTTTGTTTTGTTCTTCCAGTTCTGCATTCTTCCTTTCCAAGTCTTTTATCTGAGCAACCAAAACGCCAACGTTGCTCTGCACAAGAAACTATAATTACATGAGAATTTAAACTTGACTTTCTCAGCAACCAAATGAAAGCTTAAAAAAAAAATTCTGAATCTTTTTCTTTTCTAAAAAAAATACAGAAACTAGTTCCTCCTACCTCAGATAGCCTACTTGCATTCTCCAATTTTCTCATTCCTACATGGTTTGTGCAAAGAACGATGTTAGCAGGTAACTCACAATCATCTATCTTAACAAAGCAACCTGCATTCATCTGTCCAAAAATACACTTGCATCAGTCAACAATCAATCGCCAAACAGATAATTTCAATAAAAATAGAAATAAATTGTTTGCTTATCTTCAACACCCTTCAAAGTTTAACAACCGAACATGTCAAAAATCATGAACTACTACTCCTGAATGAGAGACAGATAAACAACAATATTATATAACCTCATATTAGAGCTTAATAGATATTCATTTTAATCCCCCCTCTTTAGAGTTTGAATCATACAAATAAAAAAAGTTTATAAAAGTTGTTTATACCCAAAATGAACAGCCAATAAAGACAAGACACGTGGAGGAGATCGAGCATGATCAGGGTAGCCTTCGGCACCCTACCTACCGATCGCTCCATTAGGGCAACGCCCTCCTTCCTGGACACGTGGCGCGCTGAGAATCGACGTCCACAGTCCCACATCGAAAAACTACAAATAGTGCACACCTCCCAAGGCCTATAAAAGGGATCGACCACCCCAAAATAGAGGTAATCAGAACGATCGGCATACTGCTTAATTGATCTGAAAGTAAAACTTACTAAATCCCGAACTTACTTAAGCTTCGGAGAGCCTTTGGCCGGTACCACACCGGTGCCCTTGGCCTCACCGAGCGTTCCTCTATTTTGCAGGTCACGCTCCCTCCTGAGGCAATCCAAGGTACCGAAGGCAACAAATTACTAAGTTGACCCTAAAGTCTCAAGACCACTTTTTGGCGTCAACAAAAGTAAACATAGATTTGAAGACCTTGGACATCACTATGGTTTAGCTTAGTTATCCTTTGTTCTTATTTCATAAATTTGACTTTAGTGAACTATAAACCAAGTGATGAAAGACAGTTAGAATACAAAGTGGCTCTCAAAACTGACCTAAAATGATCTAATCACCTACAACAGCTCTCAAAAACCCCTAAAAATTCCAATATACAATCCAAAACCTACAACTCTCACATATGCAAAACCAAACTTAAGATCCCCATTCAATTGAAAACCCAATACAAAATTGACAAAAAAAAAAAACGCAAAACTTATAGAACAAAATTGACAAAAACCCAAAACTTACATAACAAAATTGACAATTTTTTTAAATTACCGTTTTCTATGAAAAGTCTCCAGTGCTGTCAAGCAGAGAGAGAAGAGTCAGGCCGAGTGTTGCGTCGATTCAGCTGCACCAAAATTGATTCAGCTGCATCCTCAACTTGTGATACTCGCAAGTGCACGAGCCGTTCGGTAGTATAGTATATGTAAGTGCGAAGTCGATTCCACGGGGATTGGTGATTGAATAATCCAATTCAGTTTTCCTACACAAAACAGAAAAACAAGAAAGAAAGAAAAGAAAATAACTCAAGCAGATATGTTCCCAAGTTCAATTAGATTAACGGATTGATTCTAGCTAAAGTATGATTAAGCCATGGTGTTTGGTCCTAACCTTGTATTCCTAATTCCCTAATTTGATCATCTGTTGTCTAACCTAAACTAAGCATTAGGAATCCATTAAGCATAGAAGAACATTTTAAACAACCAAGTATGTATCTAATCCCTGTTGTTGAATGTCCATACATACTCTTCTTATTTATAGTTCAATTCGAATTAAAGCATGGTGTATACTCTTAATTCAAACCAAGATAGCTAACATGCAAGCCTAAATGGTTATCACTCAACTAGCATATTAACTTATAAGCATAATGAATAAGAACAAAAACCATAATTGAAACTTGGAAACTAATTAAACTTGAAAACTTAAGAAAAGAATTTACATTACAAAGAAAAATAAATTACAACTAAGAAGCAAAAGGAAAGCTAGAATTGAGAACTAGAAAGCAAAACTAAGAGAATTTGAGGGAGAGAAGGGAGGGAAGCTCTAGAGAAGTGTTTGAGAGCTTCCCCCCTTGGGGGTGTATTTTGAAGCTTGAAGACTTCTCTATTTATAGGGCTAAGAGGGAGGAACATCATGATGAATTTCAACACCACCATTCCTCTTTTAATACAATCCATAACTCCCACTTCATCTTGTCTATGTTAGTGTGGTTGGAATTAATTTCATCCCATACGTCTTTTGCTGCACCTCAAGCTTTCTTCACATGGGTTTTCAAAGGTGTTCAATTGTGGTTGCCTTTTGCTGTTAACCCATGTGGGTTTTCTTTTGGTTGCTGGGAAAAAAAGATTCTTCTGAACCAGGCTTGATGTAGAAAGGCCTGAGGTTTCAATATATATCCAATGGGGCTCAAATTTGGATATGTCATAATAGACACCCATTGGAACAACGTTTATGAAGAATTAATTCCCATCGGAGCAGTACAAATGTACGGTTTGGACCTTGCAAGTTGACTGCCAAAAATAGACTGGAATTGACTTCATTGCAGTCAGCTTGTGGGCTTGTTTTGGGCTTGATCTTCCTCCTAAAAAATCTGGAAAAATATGGATCTTCAAACCCTTTGAAATATATTTCCAAGAATATGCATCCCAACTCAAGAAAAAATCGGAAAGACCTTTAAATATCATTTTTGGCCCAGGAACGCAGATGCTGCAGAATTTGACCTTAAGCTGCAAAAACTTGCATAACTTTATCTAGAAGACTCAAAATCATGAACCGTAAAATTGTCCAGAAACTAGACTTCCGCATCTTTCCAATGATATATGGCTCATCATCTGGTTCTTCTTAAGCAAGTACAGTCCAATCCGTGAAGTTGACTGATCTGCAGACACCAATGAGCTAACTTGTCTCCAAAATGCATTTAATGAGTCTCAAGCTTATTACACTGAAACAAACACAAAACTTATTAAAAACACAAGTTTAACTCAAAAACATAACCAAATCATAGGTTAGAAGGATACAAAATGATATGTAATTATGCACCGATCACCGAGATAGAGAGAGACGGTGAGGTGGTCGAGCTTGAGTCAGAGAGAGAAAGGGTGAGGTTGAGCGAGACAGAGAGAGTGAGGTCGCGCGCGAGACAGAGAGCGTGCCGTAGCCGTAATTATCGCCGTCGACTTCGTGAGGATGAGAAATCTTGTCCTTCAGAGCTAGGGAGACGATAGAGGTTGAGAGATGGAGAGCGGCGAAAAAAATTAATTGAGATGGAGGCTGGCTGCGAGTTAGGTCAAGAGGAGATGTTTATATTAGGTTAGAGTAATCTAGTGCAAGCAAGCGCGCGGTACAAGCTCCTTTCAGCCAATAATATCATGCCATGTGTCAAATTTTATATATAATTCAATAATAGGCTGTTCGGTTCAGGTCCACCGGTTCAAAAATATTTGGAACTGAGGTCGAAACCGTTGACTTAGGTTCAAGTCAGGTTCAACGTTGACTTTTTTGGTTTGGTTAAAAAAACTTTAGTTTTCGGTTCGGCTAGGTTTGGTTTGGTCGATTCATTCGATTCATCGGTTTTTATGCCCACCCCTACTTCCGGTTATTTTCGGGGTAGGTCCAAGAACAAAAGTGACTCCAATCGATGTCCTGAACCTGTGGTAGGAATCTTGGCCCTAGATTTTGATGTTTTTCCGGCAGCCGCTATCGCTTAGGATACTCACGCGCTGCTGGCGCGTGTGGCGGCTCATGGGTACTGGAGCAGAGAGGCATTGTGTCCTGGTGTGATCCCCTATATGTCACGAGCGCGCAGGTGTGCTCAGATTTCCAATTCGATACCGTTTGAGCCTCGAACGGGTTTCGCATATTGTGCGATTTCTAGGTTCAATATGTTCGAACCATTGGATCAAACTCAAACTCACTTATGTTGTACCTCATATTTTTAGGATCATGTAGGATTCGAACGGATCGTGAATCGGAGCCCCAGATACTCCGAAATTGGGAACCCTAGGGTGAAATTAACTGTAACCGTCCGATCGTGCGATCATGATCAATCTGACCATCGAATTTGGACCAAACTTGCAGGGTATGGTTATTAAAATATGTAGAACCTATAAAACTCTCGGATTGTCAATTAGAGGTCGTGGACCCCACGGGTTCCCGGGTTGACCAATATGGAAATTTATCTCTTAACGAGTCTCGGGTCTTTTTAGAATGTTTCAATCATTGGAAATGTATATATGGGCATGGGAATGATCTTAAACTAGGTGCACGTGCTTTTTGAAGTTGGGGGTCAAGGTTTTCAATTAAATGATTATGTGGATCTATTTTATTAATTAAACATTTGTAATGGTTTAAATAGGTACTCGCGCTCCATTAGACCCGCAAGAGGGACCCTCGAAGGGTCAGGCTAGTCTCGGACGCTTAGTGAGTGGGCTTTTGTATTATAAATGATTTTATGCAATTGAATTTCATTATTTGATCTTGAATAAGTTTTATTGACTATGGCTTTCCTAGCATGATTTGTTGGATTTAAATATTTATATTTATATGCTGCCAATTTGAAAATGCTAAAAGGGTTTGGAAAGTAAGAATTGAGATAATTATCGGATTGAATAGAAGTAGGATTTAAGGATAATTAAGAAATAGTTTTATAAATTCTAATCTTTTTCATAAATATATATTTATTTTAAACCACCATAGGTACCTAGGAATTATAAAATTGTTGCCTCGATAAAAAAGTTGTCTCTGGAATGAATGTTGCCTCAGATAAAAATTGTTGCCTTCTGTATAGTTAGCACGCTTGACTTTTGCCCCACAAGTCTTAGAGATATCCGGATCGTGTGGAGTGAGGAATGCGGAACAGGTTGACCAAATGTCTCCTGAGTCCAGCGAGGATTGCGGCTCGGGTGACTTTGTGTTCCCGAGGCCTGCGAGGACGTGTCACTTCAGTGGCACGAGGAATTGACGGAAATATAATGGGTACACCTAGGTGGAAGGGAATTATTTCTTTTTCGATGTTTTCCTTTGGTTTGTTGAAATGTTGAATGATGGGATGTTTATATATATATGTTGAAATGTTGAATGATGGGATGTTTATATATATATATATGCATGCTTTATTTTTGTATGAATATAGAATCTTGAAACAATTGAGTTTTCTAACTGTTTTTACGGAGGGGTTAGTATGTTCATGTACTATTTTCTAAACCTTTATTTTTGTCTACTCACATTTTTCAATGTTTTGTGCCCCCATGCATTAGATGTGCATTAGAGCGTCACCATAGGGCGGATATCCCGCTTCATCCATCCTTTCCGCTACGTAGGATTTCTTTGTAATTATACTGTTTTATTGTAAATTCTAAACTAGTTGCTCTGATATTGCCCTAGGTTTCTATTTGGCATGAGGCTATTTAGTTTGGTTGAACTGTTTGGACGTAAGTTGAATGCATGCTGGGAGTTGGGATATGTATATATATGCTTGTTTAATAGGCGAAAATTTTGGGAAATGATCAAATTACAAGGGAGACTCTGCGAATTTTCGGCAGAAGTCGAACTTGTAATAAACTTTGAATTTTAGCTAGAAGGGCAATTTAGTCATTTGTGCCCGGCATTCGCCAGGTGTCGGACACACACAGGGTTCGGCTCGGATTTCAAAGTGGAATTTGGGTCGGGTCTTGTCACATTCAGTGTATATTGTGTGTATATTGCATGTATATTGCTGTTTATTGTTTGTATATTGCTTGTTCATTGTCTGTGTATACCCATTTATTTTCTTTTATTACCATTGTATTGTATGTTTATTGCCAAATTATAGCTTCTATCATTTTTTGAGGAAAAATTAATATAAACTCTTAATTTTGACGGTACAAGGGTGCAAGGATGTGATTCCATTAAGGCCTCATATATGTGCTTGTTTAGCCTTTGTATTGCCCCTGTATATGGCTTATATTGTGTAGGTATTGCCCCCATAGATGGCTTGTATTGCCTACTTATTGTGCAAAAACGAGGACTCTCAAACCAATTAATGTAAAAAATATGTAGAAAAAATTAGGCAATACCACAACACTACAATGTCAATACCATGACAATACAAGAGCAATAGGGCAACAATACAATGCAATACAAAACTCCACATTCCCACTATAATTTCATTTGAACACATAAAAAAAAGGTGATACATGGGCAATAAAAGGGCTATCAATGGCAAAAAAAAAAAAGGTTATACGAAGGCAATTAGGAGCAATACCATGGCAATAAGAACACAATAGGAGGCTATATAGTGGCAATACTAACTCAATATGAGGCTATACAGTAGCAATACAAAAACTCTAAAAGTCCATCTTATGCAGGCAACGCGGGGCAAAACACAACGTATATAATGTTCTCTCTTCAATGTATAATATAAGTAAAAGTTTTTTTTCCATTGCACAAACTTGCGAATATATAAAAAAAAAACAAATTCAAGACTGAAAATTTCAACTAAATTGAACTCAATTTCATTGAATGAGGACTAAATTACATGAGTGAAATATATAGTTCCTCATAATTACAGTACATTTCCTGTAACTCAATGGAATGTTGTCCCACGCCAAATTGATGATGGTTCTCAATCACAACAATCTTCCAAAAGCCAAAAATCTAGGTCCAAATGTCATGAAAAAAAAAGAACCATGCCAGTGAACCTTGCAAAAGAGATAGCAAAACAAAAAAATTCCAGGTGCCTGCAAGTGAACCCTGGAAAAGAGATAACTGATATGGTTTATGGCATCTGCGCCAACCACCTGCAACAATGAAACATAATTTTAGAAAGATAATTGGTGAACCCATTATCCAATTCCTCTACAAGCACAATCTAACTTTGCAAAAAGTGTTCTACATTGTACATGAGTGTAATTAAAGTAAGTGGTGGACATCAAGCACAATCTAGTGTTTTCTTCTTCTTAAGCTCACCATGACACCAAATCGCATCCAATTCATAGGCAGTAAAATTGGAAAATTGGAAAAATACCTTGCTGGGAAATTGGCAAAAGTGGAATTAGGTACATTTTTGAAATAATTGAAAATTTAAAACATTAAACCTATGAAAATAGGGAAATTCCAAATGAACAACATCAAAGCAATATCCAAGAGATATATAAGCAATATCAGTACAATAGAGTGACAATAGACACCTTATATGCAATACATTGAGCTCGTTTGGTACATAGGACTGTCTTGGCATGCACTATGCTTAGGGACTGTCTTGGCTTGGCTTGGTCTAAGTTGGATAACACTTATCCTGCGTTTGGTGTACACTTGACTAGGACTAGATTTTTTTATTTTTTCAAAACTATCTATGTATATGTATATATGTATAAATACATATATTATGTATGTGTACATATGTATTTTATAATATATGTGACATGTATGTGTATATACATGTATATATGTATATTATAAATAATATAAACATATGTATGTATATATATGTACACATACATGTATATACATGTATATATATATTATAAAATACATATATATAAAATACATATATATGTATTATACCCATGTATATATGTATATTATATATATAATATATATAGACATACATTATACATATATAATATATGTGTATATAGGTGTATATATGTATATTATAATATATACATGGGTATAATACATATATATGTATATGTATTTTATAATATATATACATGTATATATGTATATTTTTTTGGGTGAGGCCCAATGGTATCCACCGCGACAGGCAGTGCCTAATTCCTTTCACCGCGGGAGCTCTCTCAATGGAGGTAAACGGCTGGCCACAAAATGCCCTCCATTCCCATGGGCAGGGATCGAACCCCAAACTCATGGTTAAGGAATGAGGTGAGCTACCACCACACCACATTTCATGGTTACAATATATATAATACATATATAATGTATATGTGTATATATGTGTGTATATGTATACTATAATACATACATGGGTATAATATATATACACATATATGTATATATACATATATATATGTATTATAATATATAATATATAATATGCATTACATATATACACGTATGCTATTATTATAATATTAATATGTATATGTATATATGGGTATATTATAATAAAAATATACATGTATATATGTATATGTATATTATATATATTATATATGTATATATGTGTATGTATATATATATACACATATATGTATGTGTATATATATACATATATACATATATTATATATATGTGTATATATACATGTATATATGTACATTATGGTATATGTGTAAGTAAGTTTAATAATGATAATATATGTTATTAATTTTACAATATAATATATGCATTTTATACATTGGTGAGCATTGGGACTAGCTAATCCTCCCTTTCCACATGGGATTAGTAGTCCCCTCCTAAGGAGATGTTTTTGGTGGGCTCAGGATTAGCAATCCTATCTAAGACTAGGATTAGATAAAACAAACATGGTACTAAATTTAGTCCAAGCCAGTCCAAGCCAGTCCAAGCCAATCGTGTGTAACAAACGAGCCCAAGTAGTGTAAGGATTACTATTCACAAATGAGTCTCGTGACAGACAAAAAAAAAAAAAATCCTTCTGTGAGGGCTGTCATTAGTGATGGAGGCAGCCATTTCTGTAACAAGCCATTTGAAGCACTTAAGAAGAAGTACAACATCACCCATCGAGTCTCTACACCATATCATCCTCAAACTTCTGGTCAAGTGGAAATAAGCAATAGAGAAATTAAACACATCCTAGAGAAGGTTGTGAATAGTATAAGGAAGGATTGGGCTGCCAAGCTCAATAATGCATTATGGGCTTATAGGACTGCATATAAGACTCCCATCGGAATGAGCCCTTATCGTCTTGTGTTTGGGAAAGCCTGCCACTTGCCAATGGAGCTTGAACACAATGCTTTTTGGGCCATCAAGAAATTGAATTTTGATATGGACAAAGCTGGCCATGTTAGAAAGTTTCAGCTCAATGAATTGGAAGAAATTAGACATGAGTCTTATGAGAATGCAAAGCTTTACAAAGAACGAACCAAGAGTTACCATGGCAGAAACATTCAACGGAAAGATTTCTCCAAAGGTATGTCAGTTCTTTTGTTTAACTCACGTTTGCATCTCTTTCCAGGAAAATTGAAGTTTAGATGGCATGGCCCATTCACCGTGGTCAATGTTTCTCCCTATGGAGCTGTGGAGATTCAAAACCCTAAAGATGGCTCGACTTTCAAAGTAAATGGACAAAGTTTAAAGCCATTCTGTGAGGGAGTTTCAGCTGGCATCCAAACTGGCCATGTGGTAGATCAACTTCCCTTCGTACCATCAACTTAGCTGATTGCACAATGTCTTGCCAAGACAGGAACTAAGGCGCTTCTTGGGAGGCAACCCATGTGTTCAAGAAGAAGGTGCTTTCTAGCAATCGGCCTAATCGCATCAAGGGGGAGCATTTGAATCCTTTCTCTTTACTTGTTTTGTTTTTATTTTAGTCATTTTAAGTTTATGTTCCTTTTTATAAATAAATAAATAATTTTTTTTTTTTAAAGATTTTTTTTTTGTTTTGTTTTTTTTCATATGAGCTAACCTTTGGTAACCCCAGTGAGCACCTCCGTCAATACAGTGTCTAGGAGTTCTTTAGGCTACACCTTCGTTGTCTAAGAATTTTGGGTTTTAAGCGGGACCATTGTGACCCCTCCAACCTTCCCGGATCCCCTGGCTGTGTTTTCTATGGCCCTTAACTGGTCATCCGTGAATTGCTTGTATATTCGTGTTTTTTTTTTTTCTAAACCTTTTTCTTAACTTTTCCCTTTATCATTTACATGTTCTCAATAATCTTTACTTTGCTTTAACATTGAGGACAATGTTCAATTCAGGTATGGGGGGAAGGTTTTCAAATTTCATTCATTTGTGTTTTCAATTTTCGTTCTTTTGTCACTATTTTTTTTTTTTTTTTAGAATGTCATATAATTGATGCTATGGAGCTGCCATTGAGGTTTTCACATTAGAATTTTGCACTTCACAAAGCTTTGGCTCTTAGAATTCTGGTGGCTAAAGTACCATGCTCAAATTCTCGAAGGAGAATAGTGGAGACTACCCTCCTGAGCTATATTGAGCCTAATTACTTTCTTGAGAGGGTTTAAAGTGTTTCTATTTCTCATCCCAATTTATTTTATTCAATTCACTCTAAATGATCTCATTATTCACTACTACAAAAAATGAAATAGACAACGGGAATCCACCATCGTGTATCATGTTTTACAACCCACGTGAAATCGACCGCCGTCTTTTAACACATGAAATAACGACGGCAAATAACCGACGTGGTTAATATATTACACGTCATAAAAAAAACTAAAACCGACGTCTATTTCATACATAAAGCACAAAAAGACAACTTTCGACTATATTAGACGACGGTTTTAGTAAAATACAGACGTTTAAATAATGTTAAATGTAAAAAACAACTACAAACCCGACGTAAATATTTTTATCAACGTCTCTAATTAAAACAAAACCGACGTGTAAAACGTAGAAACCGTCATGGTTAATAAATACTACGTTTACTAAATAAAAAAACTGACGTCTAAAACATATAACATGGTAAATTAGACGTCACTTTTGTCAAAAAAAGTGACGTCTTAAATATTTAACATGGCATATATGTACTTGGACTGACGTAAAAAAAAAAAAAAACCACGACCCTTTAGGTCACCACAGACGTTGAAAATTATTTTGATGGCTTGAACACAGAAAAAAACGACGTGGATTTAATATTACACGTCGGTTAATTAAAATACCTGTCATGTTTAATCCATTTACAATGGCTTAGGAGTCACATTTTAAGACGTTGTTAGTATTTTACAACGGCGGTGGTTGTAGACTTTGACGTGGTTGGCATTTTAAAAGTCACTTTTGTGAGCCACTTAGACGTGTGTAATCTCTGAGACGTCATTGCTTTTAGCCTAACCGTCATTAATAAGTAACGAAACGCCTTGAGTTATGGATTTGACGTCGATTATTGTAAAATAAAGGTCGTGGTTATACTTTACTATGTCCCAAGAATTCAATTACTCGACGTTGTTATATCCTTACTACGTCGGTTATTTATTTATTCCATGACGTGGCTAGTGTAAGAACCCGGTCCTAAATTAATAGTTAAATATTAAATTATTCAGGGAAAAGACAATTTTACCTCAGGAATGATTAAATGATTAAAATAAGAGGGAATAAGCTTAAATGAGAAAATAAATTTGAAATAAATAATACAATAAAATGGTTTGAATTAATTAAGATATTTGAAAAGTAAAAGATTATTTAATATTAAGAAGGGGTAAAAAGGTCATTTTAAGTACGGAAAGGAATTTGGAAATTTTGATTGGACCGTTGTGTAGAGCACGTCAAAACGAGTTTGTAGACATGCAGTAGACTCGAATCGGAGTTGTAACGAAGAAATGGTGATCAAAAGAAGTTCAGTGGCATAACCGTAAATATTTCGAAATTTAGTTTTTTTTAAACCCAGAATTTCTGAGTTTGAGGGGGCTGAACCAGCTGACTTCCAAAGGGGATATCTCTCAGCCCCGACCACCGAATCGAGCAAGACCAGTGCCAAACGAACCACCTCGCTCCCCTATTTCAGTCTCAGCCCATCCCAGCCTCGAATCCGCTGTCGTGGTCGCGGAAACCGTCACGAAACAGGGCGGTTTGGACAGTTTTGATGGAATTTCATGGAGCTCGTTTGAACACCTCCGGCCACCAAATCGGACGAGTGAGGTATGGTTTTCTAGCTATTTTCCATGCTCTAGCTGCTGGTTGGGTAGGATTTTAGAAATTGCAAGCGTAAATACTCCAATTGTTAAGTTAGGTTTCAGCCGGTGTTAAAGGTGCGATTGTGGCCACTTCTGTCCAGTTTTTGGGGTAAGTCCAAGAAAAAAATGGCTCCAAATAAGGTGTTACACCTAGGGTAGGAACCTTGTGCCGTGATTCGGAGTTTTTCCGACGAAGCGTTATCGCTTTAGGCACCACTCGCCGCCGGCCAGTGTGGCGGCGCGTGGGTAGTAGGGTGGGGACCACAGTTAGTCCTACAATAATCTTCTAGTCCCCATGAGCGTATAGGGTTTCGCGGATCTTAATTCGGATAATGTTTGAACCCCGAACGGATCTCGCCTAGTGTGTGATTTCCGGGTTCAGCAGGTTTGAACCGTTGGATCGTAGTCATGTTCTGGTATGTTGATCTAGGTAATTCCAGGATCGCATAGTATTTGAAGGATCGTAAAAGGGAGTCCTGGTTACTCCAGGAATGTCAGCCCTAGAGTGAGTTTTATAGTAAACAAACCAGTTGCAGAATAGGAACAGAGGAAAGAACTACGTGTGGCTTGATCCCTCAGTAAGGGTACGCAGGCAGCCTACAGTTACGAGGTGCAGCCACGAGTTAGGGCCTTAAGGTTTGTGCTATTTTTTTCAGGACATTTTGGTCATTTACGACCCATGGCCACCAGGTGTCAGTTTAAATAGGATTCGAACCCGGTTTCCAAAGTGAAATTTGGGTCAGGTCGTTTCAATTAGTATCAGAGCATTAGGTTAACTTCCTGGAGACAAGCATCACATGTGCATCCTTATTTTAAGAATTGCCGGACTTTTCTTATGTTGTTTTACCTCGTTGGTGTGATTGAGTAAACAGGTATCCAGAAGAGTTTGAAAAATTTGTTGAGGTTTTCAATGAAAAACATAATTTATCTGTTATGATATTTATATATATATATATATATATATATTTATATACATATACGTCAAAACTGAGGTTTAGCAAGATGAGTATTTAATTATCTGTTTATTTATCATCTATTTATATTTGTTCATATGGTTAATTGTGTTGTAAGAGTATAAATATAATATTGGAATGATATGCTAATCAAGAGATCAATATAGCTAGCAAACTAGTTGAGTATTTGATATAATTTCAGTGATTGAAAAGGAAGAATTATAGCTCTTGATTTTTATCAGATTTTGATATATATATATATATGTGGATATATATTTTAAGTTCAATTGAGAACCAGTTTATTGAGAGTTTATGTAAATAACGGATTATGGTTTTCAAACCCACCGCTGAGGGTACCCCCCAGTTGCCTGAGACGGTCCAGTTATTTTGCCTCACGAGTTTCGGGACGCTTGAACCTGTGTAGTGCCAGTTGCGGCTCAGATTGACTTTGTGTCACTGAGACCTACTAGATTGCGGATCAGGCTGACTACGGTCCCTTGAGTCCTGCCAATTGCGGCTCGAATTGACTTTGTGTCACCGAGACCTCCAGTTGCGGTCAGGCTGACTATGGTCCCTTGAGTCCTCCAGGTTGTGGCTCAGATTGACTTTGTGTCACCGAGACCCTCCATTTGTGGATCCAGCCCTGACTACGGTCCCTGAGTCCTGCCAGTTGCGGCTCGGATTGACTTTGCGTCACCGAGACCTGCCAGAGGAATTTATGGTTATCTAGGAATTGACGAATACCAGAAATTGACGGATATTAGGAATTGACGGATCAAAGATATGAGGGTACGCCTAGGTGGAGAGAATTTAAGTTCTGAGATGCTTTTAAACTAAATTAAGGATTTTATACTGTTACCATTATTTATTTAAACATCACAGTTGTTTTACAAGCAATAGATGGAATATATATATATATTTACTTATGAACTTTACTTATTTTAGTCCAGTTTGCTTTAATTTATCTTAGTTTATTTTATTTAAGTTGTTGATGTTAATCTTTTATTATTGGATATGGTATTAAACAGTTTCCAGTATTTCTAGCATATTTTGCCCACGAGTCTTACAGTCATCCGGATTGTGGGAGCCAGAATTGCGGATTAGGTTGACTATATGTCTCATGAGTCCAGCAAGGATTATAGAGCAGGATGAACTTTATATTAAATGTTTTTCAGCAAGATTACTGCGAGTAAGTTATGTATAAGCAGGAATGCATGAGTTCAGTACCTTATTATATGCTTTTAAATATTTTAATTTACATGCTGCGAGTGAGATTACCAGAGTATTATTGTTGATCTGAAAGTTGAGATGAATCTTATGAGCAGATTGATTTAATTGAATTGTTGCAACCTTAGACTTGAGTGCTACGATGCTTGACTCCTTTTGGATATAATTCGATACATGCTAGCAGTTGGGTTATATTCATATATGCTTGTTTGATAGGTGAAATTTTTTTGGGGAAATGTTCATTTATAGGGGAGACTCTGCCGAATTTTCGGCAGAAGTTGAAGCTTGAAATTCTTTGAATTTGGTTTAGAAGGGTATTTTGGTTATTTGTGCCCGACACCCACCAGGTGTGTCGAACACGCATAGGGTTCGGCTCGTACACCAAAGTGGTAGATTAAATTTCAATTTCACTGTCTTCAGTGAAAGGATGTTTGGATTAATGTGTGAACAATTGTCTAAGTACAGATATGAATGCGTGTTGTTCGGGTTGGCTAGGTTTCCACTTAATTGTTAAAGGTAGAGAGCTTGGTAGTGGATTTGACAATTGTAAAGGTCGAGGATATCATTAGTGAGTAATGTTTAATTGAGCCTAGAAATCCTATCTAATAAGGTGACAAGTCTTTTATACCTACATAGTAAATTATAACCACGACCTTTATTTTACAATAACCGACGTCAAATCCATAACTCAAGGCGTTTCGTTACTTTTTAACGACGGTTAGGATAAAAGCAATGACATCTCAGAGATTACACACGTCTAAGTGGCTCACAAAAGAGACTTTTAAAATGCTAACCACGTCAAAGTCTACAACCACCGACGTTGTAAACTACTAACAACGTCCTAAAATGTGACTCCTAGGCCGTAGTAAATGGATTAAACATGACAGGTATTTTAATTAACCGACGTGTAATGTTAAATTCACGTCGTTTGTTTCTATGTTCAAGCCGTCAAAATAATTTTCAACGTCTGTGGTGACCTAAAGGGTCGTGGTTATGTTTTTTTTTTTACGTCAGTTCAAGTAAATATACGCCATGTTAAATATTTAAGACGTCACTTGTTTTGACAAAAGTGACGTCTAATTTACCATGTTATATGTTTTAGAGGTCAGTTTTTTTATTTAGTGAACGTAGTATTTATTAACCACGATGGTTTCTACGTTTTACACGTCGGTTTTGTTTTATTTAGAGACGTTGATAAAAATATTTACGTCGGGTTTGTAGTTGTTTTGGACATTTAACATTATTTAAACGCCTGTGTTTTACTAAAACTGTCGTCTAATATAGTCGAAAGTTGTCTTTTTATGCTTTTATGTATGAAATCGACGTCGGTTTTAGTGTTTTTTATGACGTGTAATATATTAACCACGTCGGTTATTTGCCGTTGTTATTTCATGTGTTAAAAGACGGTGGTCGATTTCTCGTCAGTTGTAAAACATGATACACGACGGTGGATTCCCGTCATCTATTTCGTTTTTTGTAGTAGTGTATGAAGCAAATTATGATTAATATGCTTTTAGCACAAGACCATAAGTACTGGTCATGTTTATTCATAATTTCAAAGTGTGTATGTATGAAGCTATGTAAGTTTATTCTGGAACTAAGTAATATCAAACATTGTAAGTATTTAATTTGACTTGTCAATAGCTTTTGGTTAGGTTTTGCATAACCTAATATGACATTTACCAAAATGAGTGGTAATTAAACTGAAAAATAATTTTCAACTCAAATAGTTGTGTGCGTTGTTTCACTAAAAATATCATAATTCTCGGAGGCTTTGTCATACAAGACCCTCCCTTTATACTATTAAACTTCAAAAACATTTCACTTCCGGGATAATGTGTAAGTGACAATTGTTTCCGAAAATGATATAGAGCTTACATTCGCTTTAGAGAATTATGTAATGCTTATATCTCTTCAGGAAATAATAGATCCAATCATATGAAATTCGTGGATGCATAAAGACTCATCATATTTTCGATATTGCTATTGCTAGAGCACCTGAAACATAAAAGGATAAATTTTTTCCTTTATGCTCTTCCACATTACAATCCTACTTGGATCCATATTTCTTTGTTATTTGTAAATATAAGAATATATAAGTATATCTACCTTTAGGATATCCATGAAAAATATAACCCAAAAAAAAAAAAATCATTGAACTTTTGGTTCATATAATACACTTAAAACATTCTTTGTGGACTTAAAATTTCAAAATCCACAACTTCTGGTTTGGAGTTAACTTCTGGATCATAATACAAATTAAATATCCAAAACTTCAGGTTTTGAATTAAGTATGTCATTGCAAATATTTCAGATTTTTATAATCTCAAATTAAATTTTGTATTTCAAATATGTATAATGAAACTTCTAGTTTCAACTAATTGCTTAACATGGAACTTTTGGTCCAAATAAGATATAAATAAATAATTCACAAAGACAATAAAGTAGCATTATTTAAAAAAAAACTCACAATAATAATAACACCGAGTTCTACAAATAAAAATAAAATATGATAAAATATGAAACATAAAATAGAATGTTATAAGATAAATTTAATTTATAGAATTACATGTTCTAATATGAAGATATTCATAAATTTCTATTACAAACTGAAAATTTAAAAAGTTTCGAACTTCACATTTAAAGTATAGACTTCGGGTTCTAGCGAGTCATATAAATAAAACTTATGGTTATAGATTGAATTTGATCTTGAACATCAAGTTCAAAAAGATCACATAAAAGTATTGATTTTAATAAAAATATGTTCAAAACTAAATGATGAATCAAAGGTCTTTCAAACTCAATTTGATAGCAATCGAATAGATATGATAATTGAAGAACTTCATGTTCTAATTAGATTGTGTGACATAGAACCACAGGTTCTAATAAAATATAAGAATAATAAAAACTAAGAACCAATGAACTTGAAAGTTCCAATCTTTTGATTCCACTATGGAAACCATGATAAAGATAAAAGAAAAAAAAAACAACATTTGATTCTAAACTTCAGGTTCAATTAACATTTTATATATGTTATACCAGAACTTGAGGTTCTTTATAGGATATGAACTACGTGGTCATATTAATATTAATCTCAATAGACATTTATGAACTTTGGATATATATTGATGTATATCTGAAACTTCAGGTTCTGGTGCATATATCAAATTAAAAGAATATATGGTTTTGAACTGAGGTCCAAATTTGTAGTAATATGATATTGTTCAAGGTAATAAAATAAAATGATAATAAAATTTAAAATAAAATAGAAGACATGAAATCCACATAATGTTGGAACTTTAGGTTCTTAACATGATGTATATTTTTCAGCCCAAAATCATAATACATATGCACTTATTGAAATATCAATTTGGAGGTTGACACAATTAGAACTTAAGGTTCTAGAATTTACCTATTTTAACGCACATGTGGCTGAAACTTATAGTTTGGATTAGATATAATAAGAACTTTGGTTTCTAAGATATTTGAACTTCGGGTCATATGAGGAACTTCACGTCCTTAAATATAAATTATTGAAATGAAAACAAATAACTGAATATAACAATAAAAGTAAAATAAATTGTTGAAACTTCTAGTTCCAAGTTAGAGAAAAATCAAAGAACTCCAAGTCTTGATTTACTTTCTGAAGAATTGCAGAACTCCAAGTCCTTATATAGATATTATATGGATTGAGAACTAAGAGACTTCGGGTCTTTATTTAATTATATAATTTAGGGACTTCGGGTCCTTGCATAAAATAAACATAACACTAAAGAAAAGAACTGAGTAAAAATAAAATACAAACATTAAAATATTGCAATAAAATAAATAGTTGAAACTTCTGGTTCTAATGAAAAATAAATCAAAGAGCTTCAGGTCTTCATTTTCCTTTTAAGAATTGGGGAACTCCAAGTCCACAAATATTTATATTATAAGGATTGAAATCTAAGGATCTTTTGGCCCTTACATGATTGAATAAGAACTAAGGAACTTCCTGTCCTCCATTAGTTATATAAGAATTGAAATTCTTGAGTATCTCACTTTACCTCATAAAGATTGGAAACATGAAATATCACGTTGATATTGATCTTTACTCTTAACGAAAAGATTGAATTTCTGAAAAATAACAAAATACAGTTGTGTTTGGGCCTAATTTGACACGCTTAGCCCATATCAATTTTGGACAGCCATCAACAAATAAACGGACCGAGACTATACACTCGACCCAACATTGGAGGCCCAGAAGCTATCAATAGGGGCAGGTATAAAAGTCAGCAATTTCAACTGAGACTGATAAGGAATTAATAGGGGCAGGTATAAAAGAAGAACATCTTGAAAAAACTCTGCCGCCAGAAAGGTCAAATCCCTTTTGTATATTCAGAGATATTTTTCTACTCAGAGAAGGCGCCATTTTCAAGGGATACGCAGACTTTGTTTTCTGAAAAGAGATAAACAGGAAATACGGAGTTGTTCAAAACTGGAAAATCAAACTTACCATCGCAGTTTGAAACTCTTACAGGAGCATTTAAACTAAAAGAAGGGTTGGGTTCCCCATCAAAATGCAGGGAAGTGATTGTCTCAGGAACTGACAATTGAGTGCTTATTTGCCAGAATTGATAAAATCCCCTTTTCTTTGCATTTAAAAATAAAAGATCTTTTGAGAATTTTTGCCGCCCATTATTAAAAAAATCAGAACCCCCACTCCAAAAGCATTTCTTATAAATATAGGAGAAGGTGAACAAAGCAAAAGACAATCAATCAGACAACCAAAAAATCAACCGAAGACAAAAACTCAAAATGATCACTTGATCTCAAAAGCCTTCAAACAGCTATAAATAGAGACACCCAATTTCAGTTTAGAACTTAGAGAAATAAATCATTCAAAGCGAGATTTCTCTCGTTACAAATTTGGTTTAGCATAAGCCAAAGCAAGTAGAGTTCAGGTTTCTACAAATATGAAAACCTCAACAAATTTATGAAGAGTCCTGATCAAGCAGGATAGATACCACAGTGCAGCTCCAGCCCAGGAGTCAGGTCCAACCACTTTTGCCCCTTCCAGACCGAAGACGTCCCAATTCTGCCCAACCAAAAGCCCCCAGGGTTTGAAGTAGATTAAAGCTCTGCCAAACTCGAACGTTGGCATCGATTTGCAATTGAAACAGACCAGTTGAAGTTGTTGATAGTCCAGTCCAGCACAAGCATACCCAATCCAGCCCAGAATTAGAGGCATCTGCCCAGGCATAAATGCAAGTCTAGTCTTCTCTTTGTCCTTTTAGAGTCAGTTTTTCCCTTTTGAACTTTGTAAAAGAGAATTCTGTCTTGAAAATAGTTTACTTTCTTATCATCTATTCTGGCCAGAACTACTAGTTTTGTACTGTGAAAAATTATGAAGTCCTCACCGAGTCTGAGGCAAGAAAAGAACTTACTTGGGAAATATTCCTCACCCAAATTCATAATCACTTGTTTAGAAGTCAGTAACTTGGGGCGCAAGTTATCTATTTTTAGGAAGTCTGCTAGGAGTTTTATTGCTAGCAGTGGCACACTCGCACATTAAAGAAAGTTGATTTGTTGACCGGTCAATGGTTCTCAAGGCAATGGGGAACATACGTTACCCTACCATCACAGGAACAAAAGTAAAATGGGTGAACAAGTTGAAATCTTGTAAGTAGATAGACAAGATAGATATCTATAATAAAAGTGCTAATTTCTTTGTAAAATATTAAATTTCATATGCATTATATATGCAAATGAAAATATATAAAAATAATAATTCTTATCTATTTGGAATCTTGTTGTTCAGCTTCCTTTTGTTGATGCACTTCATTCCATTTGATAAGCCTATGTAACAAGAGCTTTCGTACTTGAGACGAAACTGTGCTATCTCAAGTGGTTAAAGACTCTGTGCTCAGAACGTGTTATATAACTAAGGGAAATTGTAGGGAGAATTGGAAAGTAGAGAAAGACAATAGAATTTGTGTAAATCAACTTGTATCTCTCATCTTGATAAGATCTCTTATTTATAGGCTTACAATGGTAAGAAGACATTAACAACTCATAAGCTACAAGCCCATTACTATGGTATTTAGTGTATAGGTTACATAGAATTGGAAAGGGTGAATGCTAAGAGATATGGTGGTCATCCACCAACTCATGCATTTACAACATATATGTCTTATTGGTATGATTAAGAAATGGGTAATTGTTGTATTAAGAATAATTATTTTGTATAACAACTATTAATTGCACCATAATTATATGAAAGATTTCATTAAAATTGCACCATATATATTGAGAGCTTTTGGAAATAATGTGATTTTAATTGTATTGTTGCAACTTTTAGAAAAATGGATGTGAACATAGAGGTGGAAAGCCAAGTTGATGGGGGCAGAGGTGTAGAACCAAGTTGAGGGGTCAGAGGAAGATAGTAGTGAAATAAATGATAAAGTGGGAGTGATACCGGGTAGTAAGTATGTATTTGAAACCACAAGTGGGGAAAGAATTTAACTCACTTGATGATGTGTATGAGTTCTACAAGACTTACGTACGAAACTCCGCGTTTGGTATTCGAAAACATTCAAGTAGAAGGACAAGATTTACAAATGCGATAATAAGAAATGCGTTCGTATGTTGTAGACAAGGGTTTTATGAGCCACCCGAGGATCCTAAACTGAAAAGAATGAGAGGTAGATGTAGAGAAGGCTGCAAGGCAAGAGCTGTGGCCTCAAAAGCAGTTGAGTCTAACAAGTACATAATTTCTTGGTTCACTGAGAAACATAACCATATAATGTCAACCTCATATAAAGTACGTTTGTTGAGAAGCCACTGGATAGTTACAAAGTCTAAGAAGGTATTTAACCGAGACCTATGAGACACCTCGACCCAATTTTAACCATTTATTCAATTTATTTAATTGAAAAATTACAATTTTGCCTTTGGGGTAAGGTCATGTCAGTCACTTTTTGATCCGTAAGGACTTTTGACATTTGAGTGGTATCGTTGTGTGGAGCTCGTCGATACGAGTTCATAGACACATAGTGGGCCCAAATCGGAGTTTTAACAAAGAAGTTACGGTCAACGAAAGTGCAGTGGCACAATTGTAATTTTTTCAAAGTCGGATTTTTAAAAACCAAGTCAGCCCTTCTCTCTCGGGCCTCTCTCTCTCTCTCTCTCTCTCGCCCTTTTCGCGACACCACCGTTCATTGTCCAACAACCAAATCGAACAAGACAGGTTACAAAATCTTCGTCTCTTCCTCCTCTACGCATCCATAGCCATTCCCACCTTCGAAACTCCAAGATTGGTTGAGATTTTGGATTGAAACTGAGCTAAAACCCACATTTCGTCGCCGGTGGTGTTCATGAGATTTTCAGCGATTTTGGCAGCCAAAATAGTCGAACCAGGTATGAAACTTCATCTACTCTTCGTGCTCTACCCGTTTATGTGCTAGGTTTGGGTTAATTTTGAGGTTTTGGAGATCGATCTCTAACCCCCAATTATGCCAACAGTTTTGGCTTCGTTCGGCTAGTTTCAGTTAATTTTTAGTTGTGGTCTAAGAACAAAAATCACTCCCCTTGTTAGTTTGAACGTATTGGTATAGGTATTGTAGGGTGCTAGAATTTTCTCAGACACCCACGCTGTCGGCACGTGTGGCGGTGCTTGGGCCAATGTGCGGTGGCCCATTATGTTCCAAAATGTTCCCCTTGTCGTCTCGAGCACGATGGTATGCTCGGATTTGGAATTGGTTACTGTTTGACAGTCCAACGGATATTGCAACTAATATGTGATATTTGGGTTCAAAAGGTTCAGACCGTTTGATCAGTCCCAATTTCAAATATATTGTTCTTTATACCTCTAGGATCGCGTAGGAACTCGCGGATAGAGAATCAGAGTCTCTGATACTCCGAATCAATGATTCCATCGTTAGGCGAAGCGATCGCCGTCCAATTGTGTAATGGGCTTAGATCGACGGTTCGATTGAGTCCAAACTTACAGGACGTATTAAGCATGCTTTGTTGAACCCGTATGAACTTTTGGATAAAAAATCGGAGGTCGTGGGCCCTACGGGCCCGGTGGACCAATACAGGAAGTTTGACCCCTCGATTGACCGTGAGTCTTCCGAGGTAGGTTCACCCTTCGAAAAGTACTAGAATGACCATATAAACGAGTCTTGATTGTTATTTGAGTTATTTTGACTATGTTGGGATTACGAGATTATTTTATAGTATTTTATGGAATTATTGGATATCATTTTGATATTTGAAGTTATGGAATATATGATTATGGGATACTTGATTGATTTGTTGTGAAAGTGAGTCTTGGGACTCAACTTGTGACTATTATGAAGTGAGTGAACATTGTTTTATATAAGCATTACTTTTCCAATATGGAATTGCATGCATAAATGAGATTTGATATATGTTTTGATTATGATTTTATTCGGAATGTAATATGGTTTTTCCATGGATTATTATTACTATTATTTATATTATTAAAATATATTGATTGGGTGATATGGGGTTTGGATTATGAAAGGGTTTTATGGACTGTCTTGCATATTTATATACTTTGGATTATTTTGATTATTGAGACTATGAATATTTTGGGTCGTTATGGAATTTATGCTTGTGAGAGTCTATTTTCTATACTATGAATAAATATTTGGGAAAATTGAATTAAGGGAGGGCATATTATTTTTATATTATTATATATCTGGGTTTGGAGTACCTTTGAATATTTGGAAATTGGATTTTGAGAATATTATCTTTTATTATATATATATTAGTTTATGGAAGTGAATTTTGGTTCTTGGTGATGACACACCTTCTCATGTACCCCCTTGGATATCCTGATCCTGAAATTGATGGAAAATGGACACTTGGAAACTGTGGTTATGGTTTGGATATGATCGGAACCCGGGCACCCTTAGTGGGGTGTATCGTAGACCCTTAACGGGGTAGTCTGCACGTAGGACTTGTCATAGGCGCATGCGTATTGAGGATTTTGTTGTGCGGGCTGGGACCCCAGTCCCCTGGTTGGACGGCTCGTCCCTAGTCACATGGTTGTTGAGGATTCCTCAATTTGGTTTACCCAAACGATCCCTGGTTGGATTGTTTCCCCTATACATAATGTGCATGATGTGCACTATGATATGTACCTCCCCAGCACTTGGATACTTGGATATGGATACTCAGATATGGATACTTGGATATGTCAGAACTCGGGCATCCTTAGCGGGTGTTTCGTAGACCCTTAACGGTGTAGCCTATGTGTGTAGAACTTGTCACAGGCGCACTAGTATTAAGAATTCTGTTGTGCGTACTTGGAGCCTGATCCCGGGCTAGATAGCTCGTCCCTGACCACATGGTTGTTAAGGATTCCTCCATGGGGTCTAGTCAAACGATTCCGGGTTAGATTGTTTTCCTCTGGTACATGATGATGGTGTGAGGTGTGTATATATATACATATTAAATATAAGCTTATTTATTGTAGTACCCCTGAAACTTCGGTCAAATCTCACTTTAACCCCCCAAAGTTAAAATGACCCACTCAACCCCCTTGACCATGGTTTCGTGTTCCACTTTACCCCCCACCGTTGTCTCCATTAATAACTATGTCAGTTTTGATGACGTGGTATGGCTATTTTAGTATTTTTGCAACCAGTGCTGATGTGTCATGTGAAGAGCCAACTTTTTTTTTCCTTACATGGAATACAATTTTTTTTTGTTCGAAAAAGTGGAATAAAATAATGTAATTCCTTTTTTTTTTCTTTCTTTTTTCCTTTCTTTCTCTCTCCCCATCTGGATCTATCTGGTTCTCTTTCATTTTCTCTCTCCCCTTCGACGATTTCTCTAGCTCTCTTTCCTTTTATATCTATCCTACACAATCTATGAAAAAAAAAATGGATATGTGAATTTCAATATTGAATATGAAATCACAGAATTACGTTTTCAAAGTTTAAGGCTTTTCTTTGGGTGTCCAAACACTCCCCTTCTCTCACACAAGCACCCTATAACGACCGACTCAAATCACCCAAAAACTCATCAAATTCAATCCCCATCCTCAACAATAACAAAATCTTTCAGTTCTTCACACCGAAACCCAAAAACCCATAAACTCAATTCACCAATTTCCCCATAAACAACACCCAATAATAATGAAAAATCTAATTTTGGCCCTTTTGAACTGCCTCCTGTTTGCTTTGTCAAATGGGTATGGAGGAACCAAGGTCGAAGGCAGGCGGCAGATCGAAGATGTGAAGACGAACAAGGAGGTTTAGGAGTCGGGGAGGTTTGTCTCTGCCGTGAAGGTGGTGAAGCTCGAAAAAAAAGAAAGAAAAGGGAGAGATAAAGAGAGATAGGGAGGAGTTGTTCGAGAGGGGGTCGGGTACAAAGAAAGAGAGGTAGAGAAGAGAGAATGGGAGGGGAAAGAAGTAATAATTTGCTAAATTTTTTTTTTCTTATTTGTTATATTTATTAAAATAAAATATTTTATTATTTTTTACACATGGCATACAAGAGTGGGTCCTATTTGTGTCGCATCAACATTTTAACAGAACTTTTTAATAAAGTTAACAATGGGGGGTAAAGTGGAACACGAAACCACGGTCAAGGGGGGTTAAGTGGGTCATTTTAACTTTGGAGGGGTAAAGTGAGATTTGACCGAAGTTTCAGGGGTACTACAGTAAATAAGCCTTAAATATATATATGTGGATTCGTTTTCGGGTTGAGATTCTTGAACGTGTGCTTCATGAGTACTTTCTACAGTTATGAACGTGTGATTTATAGTTTGGAAAGTGAGAACTGATATGGGTTTTGAGCTCTTTTACGTTGAAATTACGATTGGTATTATTTTGTGTCATAAGGTAATTGGTTGAATTTGTCTTTGATTTGAAGTTGTGAATACCAAAAGCTATTGATTATACAAGCAAGTGGATATAGCACTTGTAGCTTAGTCGTGCTCGCCTTTCTTCTCTCTTGCAAGGTCATCTCCTTGCGTTCAGTCATGCTCACCTTCCTTCTCCTGGCCAAATCGTCTTCAGTCGCTCAATCACCATCCGCCATCTTCGTCGTTCTCACTCCCTCTCTCTGCCCTCGTTGTGCGTGTCTCATCTATTGGTTCTTCTGACGTTGCATACACTTTTGTTGGTTTTATCTATGGTCTTGTGGCTTAGGTCCTTACAGATCAACCCGTCAATCGTGATGGCTTTATTAAAATCTTTACGCAACTTTGGAAAGGTTCTGCTAATGTCTCTAGTAAGAAAATTGGTTTCAACAAATTTTAGGTGTGTTTTGTTTGTGATTGCGATAAGAAGCGGGTTCTTGATATGGAACCCTGGGCTTTTCTGCGCTCATTGATATTATTGGCTGATATCTTAGATCATGGGAATATGGACTTGTTGTCCTTAACTCTTGGTACCTTTTGGGTTCAACTCCATGGTGTTCCTGCTTTCTACATGACTACCGTTTTTGCAATTGGGGCTATTCTCGGAGAATTTCTTTGGGTAGATAATCGTGATGGTACTGATTGTGCAGGGCGTTTTATTCGGATTCGTGTGAGGATTGATGTCACCCAACCTCTTATCCGCTGAGCACCTATTACCTTTCCTGAGGTGGGAGAGTGAATAGTGGATTTTAAGTATGAGTATCTCCCTGAATATTGTTTTGCATGCGGCAAAATTGGTCATCCTACTCAGGTGTGTATTGATAAGTATGAGCTTTCTCAAGGTTCTCTCACTCCATCTTTGTTGGCATAATTTTCCTTTGCTTTTGTTGATCTAGAAAGTGGTACCAACTTACGAGGCACTTCTATAGGTTCTTCTATACCCCGAACATCAGCTCCTTCACCACGTACACCAGTTCCTTCACCCCAATATAAGACTCCAATTCATTCTCCTTAACAAGCTGGTTTGTGGATCAATGATGGTTCGAGCAATCGCAGTAGTTCTGGCAATCGGTCTTGGAGGTGGACAACACATATTGGGTGACGTGGAGAATGTATGACCATTGGGCTTTCTCACGTAGGCTAACCCACTCTGATACCATGAAGGAAGTTGAGGTTCCACCCCAAAGCCAATTGGCATTAGGGAGAATGGCCCAATTCCTTAAAAGTGTTCTCTGCTTTCAAGAAAGGTCTTCTAGCTGAGCACGACTTATACCGCGAGCTGACTATCACTCCCAGCCAGACTTGGCAGAGGTTTTCGTGACTACGAAACCCTACACGCTCTAGATGATGATCGAATCGCCGTGAAAAAGTTTACCAAGCAAGACGATCAGCTGACCAAGCAGGCAAGTCAGAGAAGCAACAGGTTCAGGAGCAGGAACAAAGGCAAACGCAAGTCGTGCCCATGAGGAGACGCTATGGCAAAAGAGAACCATAGCAAGTTCTCCATCTCCATACATCAATTCTTAGCCCAAGTGAAGGATAAGCCTTGGATAAAGAGATCGCTGCCCTGAAGGAAACATGCATCTAATGCTTAGGAAATGAACTTTAGCCACGACCTATACAACAAATACATTCTAAATGGCGGATTCATTTTGTTTATTCTAGTTGAGCTAAACCCTTTTCATTTTAAACCAAGTATCTTAGCCTAGTCTCTTTGAACACAAATAGAAAAGGGAAAAAGGGAATAGATCTTTACCCTTGATGACTTTTTCTTGATTTCTCAAGAATGAACACCTTTGTTGGAAAGACCTTTTCTTTCTCTTGAATCTGACTCCTTCACCTTAAGGCTCCAAGATTGGAGTCCTCTACCTCACCACACCAATGCTCCTAGAGACGAAGAGCAATCAAGAAGTATGGGTGCTAGTCTACTTCTTGATTGGACCAATTTTTGGTTTATGGAAGATGAGATACAAAGATGATCACTCATTAACCAAAGTAGGAAACCAAAAAATCTAGCTAGGTTTTCTCCAATACTTAGCTTGTATAGGACAACACAAAAAGGCAATGGATGGGTATTTGGGGCTCCATTTGGTCCATGGGTCATGTCATCTTATGCCACTTATCCCTTGGGCCCAATAGCCTTTTGGGCTATTTCGTCCTTTTCCTTCTAAATCATATTTACAAGCCAAATCCAATATTTTTATATGTTAATATTAATTCAATAATCAATCTTTTCATTATAATTTAATTATTAAATTATAATTATAATCTTACTTAATTGACCCGGTCGAACTATTTGACTTTGGTCAATTGCTCCAGTCAACATGTTGACTTTTGACTGTTGACTTTGACATTTGATTATCAACCATTAACTTGTGTCTTCTCTTTTCATTTCTCCTCATTTGTACCTCTAACATATTCTTTGGGTGTGCAGATCCATAGGTTCCCTTTAGTAAGGTAGTGGGTTGCCTCAACTCCTCGGAGATGATATACGAATTAAATTCCACAATTTAATTCTTCCTATTAATAAAGGTTAATTGAAACCTTTTAGGACATCCACAAACCATGGTTTGTCGCCTAGCAGTAAGTCACGGTTATCTGAGCTAAATGAGACGTTGTGAAGAAACCTATTCAAATTGGAATGACTGTGCAATTGAATCCTTCTCTAGTGCCGATACTCCTTATTCACATTATTAGATCATGGAATCCGATTGTCAATAGATTAATGTGTATCATTCCATTTATATGATTATCCTGGTAAGATTTGAAGACTTCTTCTTTCAATTCTTATCCACTACTCTGCGCAGAGATTTGACCAATTATATCTTGGAGTATTCTCCATCCTTTCCTGAGAGTAGAGATTCCTTATTGTACATTCATTTGCTTCCATGACTCTGTTGAGAATCCCGATGAGCACCTTTAAGCTATGCCTAATTCAGCATGACTGTATAGTGCCCTCAAAGATTAACAACATAGCCACAAAACATCTATGATGCCTCAGGTCTAAGGTTTAGTTTGCACTATTGCAATTTATGAGTTTCAGCTTGACATGTAAGTAAAGACTTCCATGCTGTAACTCATGTGTTGGATCGCGTTCAGTGTACTTATTCATCTACAAGCACCTACACACATATCAATTTGTCTCCACATTTAATGACTTGAGACCTTGCCATTCCCTACATATAGAGACAATACTGTGTGTGCTGGTCTTTACGGAATATTGACGGCCAATCAATATTCCTATGACCAGGAGCATATTCAAGATTTAGGGATGATGAGAAGTCTCCATGTATGCAATCTCATTACATAGCTCTCATAACCACTTGTGTATTCCTTGGATTATGGTTGTTCTACATATTGAAAGATAATATAGGATGATTTAATGTATAAAACAGCATTTCTTGCCCATTGACAACATAATATGTCTTTTATCAAAGATGTCCTTAACTTTAACTATTACATAATTAGTTGGATTTAAGGGCATATTTCTAACAATCACCCACTTGCACTTTAAAGCCAATCTAACATGTATCTAATACCCATCTTGTCCATATGTCGGTCCAGCTGAAGCTGACTCATAGGCTTTGTGAGTGGATCTCTAACGTTGTCTGCTGAAGCCACCTTGAGCAGGCTAATATCTCCATCAACAATATATTCCCTGATTAAGTGATAGCGCCTCTGAATGTGCTTGGATCTTTGTTGAGACCTTGGTTTCTTGGCTTGTGCTATAGCCCATTGTTGTCACAGTATGAAATGACTGGTGACTCAATGCTTGGAACCACTCCAAATTCAGTAATGAACTTCTTCATCCAGATCGCTTTTGAAGCAGCTATGTACTCTGCTTCAATTGTGGAGTCCGCAGTGGTGCTCTACTTGCAACATCTCCAACTGATTGCCCCTCCATTCAATGTGAACACGTATCCAGAAGTGGATTTCCAATCATCAACATCAAATTCGAAATCTGAGTCTATATATCCTTCCACCAGTAATTTTGGGTTTCCTCCATAGACTAGGAACATATCCTTGGTCCTTCTGAGGTACTTTAACACAGTCTTTACAGGTACTCCAGTTTTCTGATCATGGGTTTGATTGATATATGCTTTTAATGTTCAAAGCATACCTAATATCAAGCCTCTTACACAGCATGGCATACATTAGGCTCCCAACGGAGGCATATGGGATCCTACTCATCTATATCACTACTTCTAGGGTTTTAGGGCTCATGCTCTTAGACAGGTGAATACCATGTCTGACTGGCAGAAAACCCTTCTTGGAATGTTTCGTTTGGAATCTTCGAGCACCTTGTCCACATACAAGGATTGAGATAATCCTATTAGTTTTCTCAATCTATCCCTATAGATCTTGATACCTGTTGTGTAGATACAGCTGCACCAAAATGGATTCAGATTGCATCCTCAACTTGTGATACTCGCAAGTGCACGAACCGTTGGTAGTATAGCATATGTAAGTGCGAGGTCGATTCCACAGGGATTGGTGATTGAATGATCCGATTTAGTTCCCTACACAAAACAGAAATGAAAAAGAAAGGAAATAAAACAAGAAGAAAGAATGTACATTACAAGAAAAATAAATTACAACTTAGAGAACATTAAAGAGAGCATTTGAGGAAGGAAGGAAAGTGTTTGAGAGATTTGGAGAATTTTGGAAGAAAAGGGAAATGTGGAAGAGAGTAGAGAAGTGTTTGGAAAGCTTGAGGATTTTGGAAGAGAAAGTGTTTGAGAACTTTGAGAATTTGGAAGAGAGCGTTTGAGAACTTGGATGATTTTTGGAAGGGAAGAGAAATGTGTTTGAGAACTTGGAAAATGTTTGTGAACTTGGAGAATTTGATAACTTAGGGAAGGGAGAGAAAGTGTTTGTGAAGTGTTTGAGACATGGAGACTTTTGGAAGAGAAGGGAAAATGGTGTTGAGAACTTTGTGGATTTTGGAAGAGCATGTGTTTGAGAACATGGGAAATGTTTTAGAGCATGGAGAACTTTGAAAGAGAATAGAGAAGTGTTTGGAGAATTTAGAAGAAGAGAAAAGAAAAGTCGAATGATCTTATTACAACAATTGAGAACTACAAAAGGGAAACTAAGAGAATTTGAGGGAGAGAAGGGAAGGGAGCTCTAGAGAAGTGCTTGAGAGCTCCCCCCCTTGGGGTGTTATTACAAGCTTAGGAAACCTCACTATTTATAGGCCTAAGGAGGTTGAAAATCTGAATTATACAATTGAATTATGTAAACACACTAACTTCACCTAACACACTACACTTAATTCACCAACTTAACCTAACACACAATTGCATTTGAAAACAATTCCTCTTGTCTTTAGGCTTAGTGTTGCATCATCCACTTCAACATCTTTTGGCTCATTTGGCTGCTGCAAAATTCCACTCAAATATATGTATTGAATATGCTTCACCAAACTTTCCCACAATCAACAACACTTCATCATGCATATGTCATGCATGACAATGCATTGCAGCCAGCTTGTGGGCTCCTTTTGGGCTTGTGGCTCCAGTCTGAAAAATCTGGAAAAATATGGATCTTGAAGCTCTTTGTCTTATCTTTCCAAGCATATGCAGCCCAACTCAAGGAAAAATCGGAAAGGCCTTCAAATGTGATTTTTGGCCCAGTAACGCAGATGCTGCCGAATTTGACCTTAAGTTGCCAAAACATGTATAACTTTCTCTAGAAGACTCGGAATCATGAACCGTAAAATTCTATAGAAAATAGACTTCCGTATCTTTCCAATGATGTATGGCTCATTTTCTGGTTCTTCTTGAGTAAATACAGTCCAATCCGTGAAGTTGACTGATCTGCAGACACTGTTTTGAGCTAATTTGTCTCCAAAATGCAATTAGTGAGTCCATAAGCTTATTACACTGAAACAAACACAAAACTTATTAAAAGCACAAGTTTAACTCAAAAACATAACCAAATCATAAATTAAAAGGGTACAAAATGATATGTAAATATGCACCGATCAAATACCCCCAAACCTAGATTTTGCTAGTCCTCGAGCAAAACAAAAGGGAAACGAAGAAAAAACAAAACAAAATAAGAAATTAACTAGACCACTTTCGTAGGTAACTCGATTGCATTTAGCATATGCAACAAGCCTTTAAACCTCTAGGCATCCCTAGTAGGAGGAGTTGTGTCTCCTGAGGGTTTAACAGATACGATACCCACAAACGTTTTTCTAACTCTACAAAACAAAATGGTTAGAAAACTTAAAAGATTGTTAGTCTTTAAGCAAAACCAAAACCAAAAACAAAAACAAACATAATTACATTAACAAAAACAAAAACGAAAACAAAAACGAAAACAAAACACACAAAAATAAAAAATAATTACAAAAATAAAAAGAACTCAAAACAATCTTTCCGAACATTTTCTGAAGAGAAATGACTCATGCACATGACTTAAACGTTTTAACAATAAAAGCTCAATTTTAGACATTATTTACAAAGCGGCAAAGTTCAAAACATAATATGCTCAAAGTGTAGTAGTGTGATAGCCAAATGCAACAAATTCTCCAATCTTAGTTTTCACACAATTTCAAAAATCATACAAAGCATAAGTTCAACTTCAAATCTCACCAAAGTTGTCCTCTCACAAATGAATCACTCAGAAGAGGGCTATAATGCATCACTCAGTTATAAACATGAGAATAGAGTTAAACCATAAGGACTTAACTCGAAATAGAAAGATGAAGAACTTGCATTAATATGATCTCAAGAAGGATGCCAAACACTTAAAAGTAAGAAAATGGATGCAATTCAACCACATGACATTTAAGATCAATTTAGGTCTTTAACATAGGTTGTAATGAGGCCAAGGGTGTAAGGTGAGTAAGAAATGAAAGGTATGGATAATACAAAGTCCAAGGAACTCGCAATGTAAGAGCATAAAACAATTGTTTACAAGACTTCGAATCATCACGATTAGATTTTTTCTTTTACATGATCAAAACTCCTTATACCTTCATTTACATTGATTCATACTCATTTCCAAACACCAATGAAACCCAAAAATGAAATTTCAATCAACTTCCATTTAATCAGAACTTTTCTCTTTTCTTTCACCAATTGTGTGAAGTTCTATAATTTCTTTTTTTCTTTTCGAAATGTAACACCTCTTCCCAAACTTAGCATGAAAAACACATCCAAATTAAAGCTCATGAGTTCCTTAGAAAGGTAAATATTTGTTTTTCGGGCTAAGGCGAGGAAATATAATTGGTAAATGAAAGAAAAGGTTTACATGTAGGCTCAAAATGGTTAACAATGGAAAATCATGCTTAAGCATGCATAAGGTTAGCTTGAAAGGCACAAACGATCCAAAGAAGGCCTTAATATCATTTCTTTAAATGTCATGAAGTCAAATTGCACAAGAATGAATGACTTTTAAGTGTTCAACCAAATCAATGAATAATGAGATCAAACAACAACTTTGATGACAAAAAAAAATAAGAGTACATGTATAACACTCATGAATTGAAGGACAAGGCTCAAAAGCTCACTTTATATGGTTGGTTATATAAGTCTAATTTATGCTTCATACAATTCTTTAGATTATGCAAATCCTTTAATTGGAAAATTATGAAACAAATGGCAAGTGTAAAGAAGGTTTCAAGCATGTCATGATAGAACAATGCCAAATTTTTATTTATTTATTTTTTTTTTTTAAAGAAATTTTTAATTTTTAATTTTTATAAAGAAAAGAAACACTAAAATAAAATGAAATCCAATTTTTATTTAAGTCATGCAAACATTTATCACTATCTCATCATAAGTGTTCGGAAAGTGACTCAAAAACAAAACAAGACTCAAATAGAAGAAAAACAAACAATTTTTAATTTTTTTTTTAATTAAGAAAAAAATAATACATGCTAAACTCCAATACCCCCAAACCTAGAAATGAACATTGTCCTCAATGTTTAAAAATTAGCCACAAACAATGTCATAACAACAAATGAAAGGTATTAAAGCAAATAAAAATTACAAAACACACAAAAATAAAATAAAACAATTACAAAATAAAAATTACAAAACAAACAATCAAATTAAAAAAAAAACACGAAACAGTAAAACACTCAAAACAGTAAGCCCTAACAGATAGTCTTACATCAACTGAAACCCAAACAATTTAAAGCCCAACCCAAAATGAAATTAACCCAACAACGGTAAAACCGACCCAACCTGAAATCTGAAGCCCACATGTTTTAATTTAATTTTTTTTTTCTTAAAAAGATAAAACGTGAATTATGAGCGCAAAGCGGGATTTCTAAAAAGATGGAATGTGGTCCCTGATGTCGTCTCATGGATAGTCACGGGCAGAAAGCAGGAGCCACGTGTCGACGCATAGAGGCGCCGCAGATCCACAAGCGAAAATTACGGGGCCATACAAAGTCGTGACGACTTTACTGAACGCGTCCGTTTAGAGAGGTCACATCGTGATAAGTGAGTTGGGTATGGTTGGAAAGCGAGAAGGTTGTGGGACTCGAGGAATGCTGGAGATTCAGAAATGCTGCGATGGCTAGGGTTTGTCAATGACTACATCTATAAGAAAAAAAAAGAAGAAGGGGAAAAACACAAACGCAAAAACACACAAAAGAGAAAACAAGCAAGAAAAAAGAGAGAGAAAAAAAGTGAGAAATCAAATGGCCTCTTCCTACCCATTTTCGTTGGATCTCAACCTAGCTCCACCGACTCAGACACGAGGCCAAGCGGCGGCACCAGGTATGGATGCCCTACTTTGCCTCCGCAAGGGGGCCTGTGACAGGAGCTGACTCATACTCCTGGACAACGATGTTGCCATTGGAGTGGGAAGAAATCTAGTGACTCCTAAAGATATACGTGTGTTCGGGACAAGGGATGACAATCGAGTCGCGAGTGATGCCATGGCACTGAGTGTGCAGAGTACAGCATGTGTCGCAAGTTTGGGACATCGCCTACTGCGAAGTCCCATGAGGTAGAGGTGCTGAAAGGTCAGTTGGCGGCGGAGCGAAGTATGGTTGAAGAGTGTCAGACTGCTATAAAAAGCTTGAAAAGGGAGAGGTCAAGGATAGTGGAGGTGAATCGACACCAGCTAGAGGTATTGCGGGACGAGAATAAAAGCCTATCAAAAATGGTAGAGTTGTACTCTCGCGACATGCGAAAACAGCTGGAGGACCTAGACCGACCGGGTAAACGCAAGAAACCAGATCGCGAGAAAAGTTATACTGAAGCTAAGATTGCGATCTTTGGGAGCTCAAGTGATGAGCCCCAAGAGGCTGTGCGTGAAGCCCCGGAAGAGGACAGCCAGAGGGCCAAACTAAAAGCTCCTATGGTCGAGACACCGAGCGCCAAGAAGAAATGATTTCTGTTTTTATTTATTTAATTTTAAAGTGTATGTGCGTTTTTTTTTTTTTTTTTTTAAATTTGGGAAATAAAAAACGTTAAGCTATCTCAAAGAGACGAATGACCCTAAATTTAAAGAACGACGATCAAACAAAAACATGAAAACCCAAACATGCATTTTTATTTTTAGTTAAGTAAACACACAAGTAACTGCTTTTTCTTTTAAGAGAAAAACTTAAGGATGACCAGTTAAGGGCCTCAGAAAACACAGCCAGGGGATCCGGGAAGGTTGGAGGGGTCACAATGGTCCCTCTTAAAACCCAAACTTCTTAGACACCGAAGGTGCCGCCTAAAGAACTCCTAGACACTGTATAGACTGCGGTTGCTTACTGGAGTTACCAAAAATTTAACTCCTTCAAAGAATATCCTATGAGTTTTAAATTATACTACATAATTAAATAAAAACAAAATAAAAATAAAAACTGAAATAAACACACAATTCAAACAAGAATTTAAAAGAAGAGTTGGGATTCTTGCACCAGGTGTCCAAGACGCATCTTTAATTTTGTCTCTTCTTCAACTTAAATTCTTGAGAAACCTGACAAACAAGAAGAAAACAATTGAAAAAAAACAAAATAAATAAAATAACAATTGAAAAAGCAAAAACACAAATATCAAAAAAACAGGGAGGCAAAAGTAAGTTAAAGTGTCGACATGCTCCCTTTTAAAAAAACGTGCTCGCAATTTGCGGAAGAAATGAAGGGATCCGAGAGAAAGAGCACAGGATAGCACCCTCGAGATCCGAAGTGCTTTCGGCTCCCTCGTCTGTATAAGTCTATTTAAACTCATCTCGGTGAAGTAGAAGAGCACCTCGCATTTCTTCCTCCAAATTAAAGGAAAACATCAAAAAATCCAGAAACAAAACAATGGCATCTTCATGCACTCACCTTGATGATCTCAACCTTGAATTGACCCTTGCGCCACCGAATGCCCAGATAAGGGCTCCTACAAACCATGTCTTCCCAAACTCCACATATCATCATGGTACGGCCTCAAACTTTGCTGAAGCAATACCGAACTTTTTGAGGCGGTGTCGAACAGAGCAGTGCTGCCAGGAGGCATGGTTGGCAGCAAGCTCACACCGACGGATCATCTGCATGTGGCGCAGAGGCCTGACAAGGCAGCGGTGGAGGAGTCCAACAATTTAACTGTGCTCCACGCGGTCTCGGCTACCAACTTGGGCATGCGTTTCCTGGCGAGAACACGGGAGTGTGCCGCGCTAAGCGAGGAAGTAGCTTCCTTGAAGGCTATGGTGGCGGACTCCAGAAGCGGCTCTATTGCGCCAATCAGCACGTGGAAGCACTGGAGAGAAAGAATGAGGACCATGTGGAGCTGCTGGAGATTCTGCAAGTAAGAGATAACAGAGGCATGCCATGAAATGAAGATGAAGATGAAGATGAAGAAGTTGTTTTTATTTTTAATTTACTTGAATGTTTTTTTTTTTTTTTTTTTATTAATTTTTTTACTTTTTTTTTTGTTTGTAATGTTTGAGTGAAATAAAAATGTGTTTTTAACACTCAGAAATAAACTAACTAACCACACCACGTAAATAAATACATAAACTAACTTAACAAAACAAAAAAAAGAAAACAAAGAAGTTCCAAATTGATTTTTTTTTTTAATTTATTATTATTTACAACTAACTGACCACACAAAGAAAAAAAACAAAGAAGTTCCAAATTGCAATTTATAAGGAAAAATAAATAAAAACTCAAATTTCAATTTTTTAAATTTTTTTTTTTTTGTTTGTTCGTTTTTTTTTTTTTAAAACACACAAATATACAAGCAATTCATGGATGACCAGTTAAGGGCCTCAGAAAACACAGCCAGGGGATCCGGGAAGGTTGGAGGGGTCACAAAGGTCCCACTTAAAACCCAAACTTCTTAGACACCGAAGGTGTCGCCTAAAGAACTCCTAGACACTGATATATTGACGGAGACGCTCATCTGGAGTTACCACGAGTTAGCTCATATAAAAATCTTTTTAATTTTTTTTTAATAAAAGAAATAGAAAATTAAAATTACTGAAATAATAACAAAACAACTAAAGAGAAAGGATTGGAATACTCCCCCTTGAAGCGATTAGGTCGAGCGTGATGCACTTGGAGGTCGCGACTTCTCCCACTGCTCCACACTCCCCATTCTTATGATTGAGGTTACCATCTCTCTCCATTTTTATTAAGTTGTCATAAATTGCTAAAACAAACACAGAAAACTTGAAACAGAATTAAAGGATTAGGAAATAAAAACTAAAATTGAAAGGAAAATCAACACACGTCCAATTTCATGCTTCAAAGTAACAAGCAACAAAGTAATCAAACTAGCTTATGGAGTTCGTTCTTTCTCAAATATGATTATCCATATGGTGTGTGGTTTTAATCAAGTATTCAGAAAAAGCATTTAGCTATGGTGTTTAGTCTAAACACAAATTCCGAACCCATTAAGAACAAGAAGAACAAAAGAGAACTAAGTAGAATTTAAACATGGTGTTTGTCTTCAATATCTACCCATTCATTCACTAATCAGTCCAAGAGTCATATGGTGTTTATGTAAACTTGAACAAGATAATTAATTAAGAGCAAGTGAATGAAACCATAAACTAGAAATAATCAACATGCTACTTGAACCTTTTTGTTTTTGGGTGTTGTGTAAGCTGGGACTCAAACCCAGTTCTCTTGCTTGTCAGGCAATTGTCCTTGTCCGTTGGACTACAAACACAACTTGTCAATTAACATCATTAACTTTAAAACATGAAACTGTCCAGTTATGAAAAAGATAAAAATAAATAAAAAGTAGGAAAACCAAGTAGAATCAAACAATGTTACCGATCCCGGCAACGGCGCCAAAAACTTGTTGTGTAGATACAGCTGCACCAAAATGGATTCAGATTGCATCCTCAACTTGTGATACTCGCAAGTGCACGAACCGTTGGTAGTATAGCATATGTAAGTGCGAGGTCGATTCCACAGGGATTGGTGATTGAATGATCCGATTTAGTTCCCTACACAAAACAGAAATGAAAAAGAAAGGAAATAAAACAAGAAGAAAGAATGTACATTACAAGAAAAATAAATTACAACTTAGAGAACATTAAAGAGAGCATTTGAGGAAGGAAGGAAAGTGTTTGAGAGATTTGGAGAATTTTGGAAGAAAAGGGAAATGTGGAAGAGAGTAGAGAAGTGTTTGGAAAGCTTGAGGATTTTGGAAGAGAAAGTGTTTGAGAACTTTGAGAATTTGGAAGAGAGCGTTTGAGAACTTGGATGATTTTTGGAAGGGAAGAGAAATGTGTTTGAGAACTTGGAAAATGTTTGTGAACTTGGAGAATTTGATAACTTAGGGAAGGGAGAGAAAGTGTTTGTGAAGTGTTTGAGACATGGAGACTTTTGGAAGAGAAGGGAAAATGGTGTTGAGAACTTTGTGGATTTTGGAAGAGCATGTGTTTGAGAACATGGGAAATGTTTTAGAGCATGGAGAACTTTGAAAGAGAATAGAGAAGTGTTTGGAGAATTTAGAAGAAGAGAAAAGAAAAGTCGAATGATCTTATTACAACAATTGAGAACTACAAAAGGGAAACTAAGAGAATTTGAGGGAGAGAAGGGAAGGGAGCTCTAGAGAAGTGCTTGAGAGCTCCCCCCCCTTGGGGTGTTATTACAAGCTTAGGAAACCTCACTATTTATAGGCCTAAGGAGGTTGAAAATCTGAATTATACAATTGAATTATGTAAACACACTAACTTCACCTAACACACTACACTTAATTCACCAACTTAACCTAACACACAATTGCATTTGAAAACAATTCCTCTTGTCTTTAGGCTTAGTGTTGCATCATCCACTTCAACATCTTTTGGCTCATTTGGCTGCTGCAAAATTCCACTCAAATATATGTATTGAATATGCTTCACCAAACTTTCCCACAATCAACAACACTTCATCATGCATATGTCATGCATGACAATGCATTGCAGCCAGCTTGTGGGCTCCTTTTGGGCTTGTGGCTCCAGTCTGAAAAATCTGGAAAAATATGGATCTTGAAGCTCTTTGTCTTATCTTTCCAAGCATATGCAGCCCAACTCAAGGAAAAATCGGAAAGGCCTTCAAATGTGATTTTTGGCCCAGTAACGCAGATGCTGCCGAATTTGACCTTAAGTTGCCAAAACATGTATAACTTTCTCTAGAAGACTCGGAATCATGAACCGTAAAATTCTATAGAAAATAGACTTCCGTATCTTTCCAATGATGTATGGCTCATTTTCTGGTTCTTCTTGAGTAAATACAGTCCAATCCGTGAAGTTGACTGATCTGCAGACACTGTTTTGAGCTAATTTGTCTCCAAAATGCAATTAGTGAGTCCATAAGCTTATTACACTGAAACAAACACAAAACTTATTAAAAGCACAAGTTTAACTCAAAAACATAACCAAATCATAAATTAAAAGGGTACAAAATGATATGTAAATATGCACCGATCAATACCCAGTATGTAAGATATTCCCCAGATCCTTCATTGAGAAGGTCTTTGATAACCATAGTTTCACAGAGGTCAACATGCCTATGTCGTTTCCAAACATTAATATGTCATCTACATATAGTACGAGGAATACGATTGCGCTCCCATTGTTTTTCTTGTACACACAAGGTTCATCTTTATTTTGGCTAAAACCCTAACCTTTAATGGCTTCATCAAAACGAATGTTCCAACTCCTTGAAGCCTACTTCAGTCCATAGACTTACCTTTGAAGTTTGCATACTTTCTTCTCTTCATGTTTAGATATGAATCCTTCAGGTTGATCCATGTAGATTTCTTCCTAAAGGTGGCCATTCAGAAAAGCCGTTTTCACATCCATCTGCCATATCTCATAGTCATAATATGCTACTATGGCGAGAAGTATGCGGATAGATTTTATCATTGCTACAGGAGGGAAAGTTTCTTCATAGTCAATTCCCTCTCTTTGTCTATAGCCTTTATCTACTAATCTAGCTTTATAAGTCTCCACCTTGCCATTTGAGCCCTTCTTCCTCTTGAAGACCCATTTGTTTCCTATTGGTACAATACCTTGGAGAGGGTCAACTAGAGTCCAGACTTGGTTGGCATACATAGAATCCATCTCATACTTCATGGCTTCTTGCCATTTATTTAAGTCAATGTCCAACATTGCCTTCGTGTAGGTTTCAAGATCTTCCATGTCATCTCCTATGAGAAGAACATGGTGTAAGCCCAGATATCTATCAGGTTCTTTCCTGGTCCTTTCAAACCTATGTGGAGGTTGGGTGAGTGTTGGTAAAGGGTCCGGATTGTCAACTAGATCAGACTCTACTTCAAGTTCATGAGGCTCTCCAGACTCTTCCTTGAGCTCAACCTTTTACACACAGGTGCCATCCAATGCAAAATCAATCTCAAGAAATCTTGTAGATCTTGCAACAACACCTTTTGTTCATTTGGATGGTAGAAGTAGTATCCTAAAGTTTCCTTTGGATATCCAATGAATCTACATATTTTTTTATCTAACCTCTAGCATGTCAATATCATGCTTCTTGACATAAGCCAAACAACCTCATATATTAAGATGATTAAGACTTGGCTTCCTCCCAAACCACATTTCATATGGTGTTCTGGCCATGGATTTGGAAGGTACTCTGTTTAGCAAGTATGCTGCAATTTGAAGTGCATATCCCCAAAACGATACTGGCAAGTCAGGTATAACTCATCATTGATCGGACCATGTCCATCAATGTTTGGTTTCTCCTTTCGGAGACACCATTAAGTTGTGGAGTTCTAGGTGGAGTCCACTAAGATAGGATGCCATATTTCTTGAGATATTCAAGAAACTGAGTACTCAAGTATTCTCCTCCTCGATATGATCTTAGAATCTTGATACTATTTCCTGTTTGCTTTTCAACTTCATTTTTGAATTCTCTGAACTTTTCAAAGGCCTCGAACTTGTACTTTATTAGGTATACATAGCCCAACCGAGAGTAATCACCGGTGAACGTAATGAAGTAAGAAAAGCCACCCCTTGATGTATTGGACAATGGCCCACATACATTAGTGTGGATTAATTCAAGAAGCTTAGTGACTCTTTCCCCTTTTCTTGAAAAAGGCAAGTTTGACATTTTGCAAGACAGGATTCGTAGGAGGGCATAAGTCCTGAACCCAAATATTCAAGGTATCCCTACTTGACCATCCTTTGGATCCTATCTTGGCCAATGTGTCCAAACTTTAGGTGCCAAACTTGAGTCAGATTGAGTTCTTCTCTGGGCTTCTTAGGTCCTGGCATCCACTACTACAAAAAGTGAAAAAGACGACAGCATAACATAATACCGTCGTTGTGTTTAAAAAGACGACGGTGACAAAAAACCGTCGTGGATAAGTGCCTTAAACAACTAAAAAATGGAGGTACTGCTGAATATTTTTTAAAAATGACACACAGAAAAGCGTCGTCTTATTAAAAAAGTTTTCTTCAGAGTTTAAATCTGACCAAAAAACAACGACAGTAGGTATGAATTCACCGACGTAGAAAATAAAGACGCAGTTCACCAAAAAACCTACCGTGTTAACTCCTAACTAAACACAACCAACTGTTCTTAGTCCGCGTCGTATAATATAATGGAATCCACGTCGGTATACTACGATGGTGCCTTCTCTGTAAACCGCCGTCTTAATTTTTATTTCTTTTTAAGATTTAATTATTTTTTAATTTTGGTAGCCTATGAAAATTAAAATGAGATCCCAAGAGGTATGATATCTTACCATTGAGATCTTTGGATTTTGATCATAATCGAACCACCAAAGTGAGAAGGACAATATTTTAAATACACAAAATTCAAAAAGAAACCAAACTGAACTAACCCTTGCAAACTTTGAGAAAGACAATGTTTTGAAAGTTAATGATGTGTGCGTCTTGGTGTCTATGAGATACACCAAAACGCATACATCATTAACATCCAAATTATTGTCTTTGAGATGTGTGAGAGAGTAATGATGTATGTGTGTATGTGAGAGAGGAAGACGAGCCTCCAGAGAGATCAGAAGAACTTGGAACCCTAAATGAAAACTGAAACTGAAAGAAAGAGTCAAATTTATACAATAAATCTTTAAAACTCACGGCGGTCCTTATACACATACCGCTGTCTAATTGTAAAAAACCACGTCGGTTATTCTTTAATGGAATCCACGTCGTATAATTTTATGGAATCCACGTCGTATAATGTAATGGTATCCACATCGGTATATTACAAAAAAAAAAACGACGTGTTAAACAATATACCATGACGCGAGAGATTAATTTATCGACTTATTATTTTGGAGTGTATTATGACGATACCTACAACACTACTGCCGTATTTATTTACCACGTCCTAAGTTCAAATTACCGTCATATTTTTTCTATTTATACGTCTGCCTTCTCTAAACCCGTCTTATTTTTATTGCTTTTTAAAATTAATTAATTTTTCTTTTATTTTGGTAATATCTTTCTTAACAAAAAACAAAATTTAATTCTCAATCCTCAACAACATTTTCGTCTTAAAAGGCAAATCTCTACTGATCAATATTTAAAAGGCAAATCTCTACTAATCAATACATCAGCTTGTTCAACTGTTTCTTTTTCTGCCTCCACCCTCAGCTTGTTCAACTGTTTCTTTTTTGCCTCCACCCTCAACTGTTTCTTCTTATCATATGCAAGCTGAGCCCTCTCCTTCCTCTTGTTCTCAAGCTCCTGCACAGCCACATATCAATATTTAATAGGAGCAATATTTAAAAGGCAAATAATTTCAGATAATCAGATAGTTTCCAAAAACAATAATTTCAGTTCACGAAAACTAATAATTTCAGAAAATCAAAATCAACAAAGTGTGAAAAGCTCACTTTAGAGGATCAGGAATGACCATCCTCTTTATCTTATCATAAGGAGCATCAGGAACAACCTCGTATGCCTTCAAACGGGCAAGTGCGGCTGCACCATGCTTGGTCTTGTGAGTGAAATAAAGCAGAAAACGCAACTAAAAACATTTGCTTTCAAAAAGACAATATTTTAGAAGTTGATGAGACAGAGCCAAGGGTAAGAAGAAGTTGGAACCCTAATTGAAAACTGAGAGTTAAAAAATGCGTGAAAGAATCATATTTAAACAAATTATCGTAAATATCCACGCTGGTTCTATTATACATAGCGACGTCATATTTAAATAATCAACGTCGTCCTTTTCACTTCTACAAAAAGAACGATGTCGTGTATTACAAACTTTTGTCGTGTGTTAAAAAGAGAACGACGTCGTTTTCAGAACCCCAAAGTAACCGCATCGGTTTCTTAAAATAAATAGTCATTGAATTTCGAAGGACAGCGTCAGTTTAGATAAACAAGCGCCGTCATAACCACATCGGAATTCCAAAAATCGTTTGGCTGTAGTGATAACCATGTCGGTTCCGACTTATTTACCGTCGTTATAACTAAATACTAGGGCGGTTTCTAATAAAAATGTCGTAGTATTGAACTCTGGGAAAATATAGAAACTTTTCGTCACCTGACCTAATGTTTTACGGTTTTCTCTCACCGATAAAATATCTCAATTTCCCTCTCATTTCCCAAAAGCAGCATCATCGTCTGAATCTCGTCATCGTCTCCAAATCACCATTTTATTACGTAAGAAGGAAACTTTCTTTGCACGCCAAAGGTTTTTTTCTCAATCTCTTCACTTTTTTTACATTTCATTTGAAAGCCGTCATTGTCTGGAAACAAGATTATGTCAAATTGAGGAAATCTTTCACTGGTTTTGATTAAATTCATTAGTCCATCAGTCTCACTACGTCAAAATACGACTGTTTTATCTTATTTGCGATAATAGAATCGACACACCACGACGGTCGTTAAATCCGACCTAATGCAAATTGCACGACGGTGGTTAATAACCGTCATGGTGTGACAATTAATACATCAGAAACAAGATAAAACCGTCGTTTGGTGGGAGAAAAAATGTCATTTTTCTTGTATCCCATCTTAGTAAGACGACGGTTGTATTTTGTGTTTTGACGTTGTAAATTTTAAACCACGTCGGTTCTTAGTCTGAATAGCCGACGTGATGTATAAACATTTACGTCATGAACGAGATAAAACCGTCGTGGTGTTTTTGTGTTACCGTCGTGGTGTTGTATTTACGACGACGGTTTTGGTTTACAACCGTCGTCCTAAATTAAATATAATGGCTGTATTTTTAGGACGTGGTTTCTTTATTATTACGTCGTTCTTTTTTAATAACCGATATTGTTTTCCTTGTAGATTAATTAAAAATGGTTTCGAAATCTCAAAACCAGAAAGCTCAAGTGTCAGAGGCCAAATCAGTTTCAAAGGCTCAACTAATTGTAGCCAAATCAGTTTCAAAGGCTCATAGGGATGAAGCCAAATCAATTTCAATGCCTGAAATGGATGAAGGCAAATCAATTCAAAGAAAATCCTCGAAGAGGATGAGATTTTCTTCTACTTCCAATAAAGACCCCAGCACGGCCACATTTCTTGAGGAGCCAAAATCCACCCGTGGTATCAACACAATGAGCCGTGTTGTGAAGAGGAAAATTCATAAGATTAAGCATGTGGTTGAGTTCAATAAAAGTGGCAGACCACATGGCAAGGCTGCTATTGAGATGCACTCTTATATTGGTGTTTTGGCACGCACCAGAGTCCCTCTTGTGGACAAGAAATGGACTCAATTGCCCAAGGACGTGAAGGAGCATATTTGGGAAGCTGTTCAAATGGCCTACGTTATTGGGGATGAGTGCAAGAACATGGTCTTGTCGTCTGCCGTCAAAAAATGGAAGGATTTCAAGTATAATGTAACTAGGCAGTATATTCTTCCATTCGCACATGACAAAGAGAAGTTAAAAGAACCCCTGAGCTTTATAAGTTTGTAGAGAAATCGTAATGGGATGCTTTTGTAGCTTCAAGGTTATCCCCAGATTTTGAGGCTGTGCATCCTGAGAGGAACGGACGAGGGAGAAATTGGAGTACAATCATAGGTTGTCTAGAAAAGGGTATGTTGGTTTGGAGGACCAATTGATAGAAACCATGCCCGGTGAAGAAATCGATCGAGCTCTTCTATGGAAGAAGGCAAGAGAAGATAAAACAGGGAAGATCCCTAATCCAAAGGTTGCACAGAAGGCAAAAATAATCGTAAGTCTCACTAACTCTATTCTAAATTTGAAAAACAAAGTGTTTTATTTTCATATAGACGTCGCACGTTTAAATAACCGACGTTATAAAATAAACACCACGACGGTTTTTATTTACTGCCGTTGTAAAATGAATAGAACGTCATTTTTGAATAAATCAGACGTCTATATAGAATTAATACGACGGCTTAAATTCCGGAGACGGCCGTTTTGTTTTAAGTTTACTCACGCACACACTCTCCCTCTCTGTCTATTTCATTGAAATTTGTGGTGCACAATTTCTAGAAAAGAATGCATATTTCAATAGAGTTTTTTCACTTCTTTATTAAAATTTACGACGATTTTATCTCATCTAGACGTTAGAATATTTATACAACGACGGTACTTTTGTACAGCCATATGAAATTAAGTCCAATGTCTGTTTGTTCAATAGTCCGTCGTCTTACTTTAAATACTATGACGGTCTTTGATTTATGTTTTAATCTGTTTGATTTTGAATATATGATGGGTTTTTTTCTCCGACGTTGTAAAGTGTAAACAACGACGGTATTTAAATACGGACGTGTTAAATTAATACTACGTCAGTTATTTAATAAAACCGTTGTTGTAAATGATATATTACGTCGGTTTATTTATTTGTTTAACACTCCGCTCAGTTTCTAACAATCCCTCTTTCTCTCTTTTAGGATGATTTGCAGAAGCAACTCTCAGAAGGCACTCTGACTGTCTCGGGAGCAATGATGTCCTGACTCTTGCTTTGGGAACCCCCGAGCATGGTGGGAGAGTCAGAGGAGTTGGTGCTGGCGTTTCCCCAACTTAGTTCTTCAATTTGCCGAAACAGCAGAGAGTGAAATTTGGTGACAAATTGAAGGAAAGTGTGAGGGAGGCAGTCAGAGAAGAGACCTTGAGGATTGAGGCGAGGTCAAGGGAAACTATAATGGAAGTAGTCAGAGAGAGAGAGGGAGGCTACGTTGGCACATTTCCATCAACTAGTTCCTAATTTTGATCTCAACCTGATGCTCAAAACCCCAATTCCTCCAAACCCCTCAAGATCAAAGCCCAAAAAATCCAATGTTTGATAAGTTATTACCGACGTTTTAAATAATTTATTACGTCAATATTGTCTTAAAAACGTCGTGTTAATTTAACTACCATGTCGTTTGGGTTTTATTTAAGAACGTTTTAATTTTTTCTGTTCAATTTTTTGTTATACGATGTTACACAACGACGGTAATTTTTTACCGCCATTTGAAACAAAATACCACGTCATTTGTTTTAAAACTCCGTCATTTTGACTGATTTATCACGACTGTTACTATTTGTATTTAAATTTTTTGTTTTGTCATTAACACCCTTTCTTTTCTTGTAACAGGGCAATTAGAATGTTTAACATTGATATAAACAAAAATTCACCATGTAAATAGCCCATTTGGAAAAATCTACACGGCACTCCTGAACAACCAACAACTGTAGAGAGTGGCTATTACGTGATGCGATTCATGAGAGATATAATTCATGATCTAGACCTAGATTTCGAGAAGAAGGTAAAAGGCAAAATTTTACGAGGCATTCTTTCTTTATTTTACTACGTCAAATTTTTCTTCAAAACCATCGTTTGTATCTTTATAACACGTCGGTTTTTTGGTTTATTTTGCAGTTTGAAAAGAAAAAAGATCGAGTTCAGTATACACAAGAACATATTGACGACATTAGGCATGAATGGGCAAAATTCGTGAACAAGTTATTACCGACAGATAATTGATGTACATAAATATTTATGAACAATGTTTAGGTTTATTTTAGTTTATTTAAAATGTACATAAATATTTTTGTTGTAATCAATCGAACAACCATAAAAGAAAAATTAAAATTTTTGTTAAAATTTGTTTAGTTCCCAAAATCCGACGTCTTATTCTAATTTACACGTGTCATATGTGTATACAATGGTCGTCTTGCTGTAACTGGAAATATAACATCGACGACAATTCTTAAAAACGACATGTAACAGTAATAAACACGACGGTTTATAATTAATTCATCTTGTACAGATGAATTTTGTACCGATATACTACATCTATTAGTACAATCATATCGACGTCTTAATAATATACAAAGGCGGTTATTATTAAAAATTTGACGTCGTATAGATAAACAACGTCGGTTATCGAAAATAAAATGACGTGGTAATACAATAACCCACGTAGGTTCTCCAAACAATTGATGTCATTTTGTATTTGTTTCGACGTCTAAAAAATATATGACGCCAGTTTGTGATGTTTAACGTCGTTGTAAAAGGATACAACGTCGGCTAGGTCAGTTGGCATTTAATTTTAAATGACTTTTATATTCTATTTAATTCCATATTAATTTCAAAACTAATTCCAAAAATTAAACTGACAACTACAAAGCACTCATTGAAATATTGTCTCTCCCCTAAAGCTTTAAAAAATATAATTTTACAAATATTTTTTTATTGTATTTAATTACTAATATTAATAATATATCAAAACAAAATCCAAAAAATATACCGACAAATTCTATGCACTCATTGAGACAATATCTTGCCCATTAAGGCCTGAAAAATGTAATTTTAGTTTTCAAAGTTCAAATGATAACAAAATTCAAACAAAGTTAGAGACAAGCACGGTACTCCTTATACTTTACATAACATAACCCTAAAGTTTATGTGATCCATTGGTGCCCATAAATTCAAAATGATGAAATCCATATTTTAGTCTACTATTATTGTAAGGAGTCCGTAGCAATTTTCGGTTCATTTTTCTCATACTTGTGTATTTTTTTAAAATTATTGTAAAATTTAGGGTTTAGGATTGAAACGACGCGGTTTTCTACCGCTGTTTTTGGTCAACTATGTAAACCCAAACTAATGGAATCGGGTTTACGACATCGGTTATTAAGTGGCGACGTATGTTATGTTTACAACGTCGGTCTTGTGCAAAAAACGCGTCGTAAGTACATATTAGACGTCGATATATAAGATTTACCGTCATCGTTGAAAAAACGCGGTACTTTAAAATTTTTGACCGCGACCTAAAATTTTCAGAATTTCCCTTTAACCCTCAAATAGTTCATTCTCTCTCTTCAACATAAATTTGTCTGAAAGTTTTCGCTCTCTCTCAAATCGTTGGGAAGATTCTCCAAGCTCTCTCTCAAGCAGTTGTTATATTCTCTCAGCTCTCTCTCAATATCCATGTAAGTACAACCCTAGTCCCTTTAACCTTGATCTCTTCTTAAATCCATAAATGTTTTCGTTGGTAGCTATGGGTTCTTAATTGGTAGCTGTATTAGGGTTCTTTTATGTTTTGGTGTTTGCATTCTTGTAATAATTACTCTCTGTTTGGGTTCTTTTATGTTTGTTTGGCCATGGGTTCTTGCAAAAGGAATGGGGATGGGATATTTAAGCTGTTTTTTTTTAAAACCACGACGATGGTTGATGGATCAAACCGTCATCTAAATGTTTATTATACGTCGGTTGTTCATTTACTCCCGTTGTCTGAGTTTTAAGCCGCAACTGGTAGCCTAAAGACGATTGTTTCTCCATTAAATGTCGTCTTTAGTCTACAAGAATGCTGTACAAATTTTTGGGTTTGGGTACTTAATGACGACGGTAACTATAGATGCCGTCGTCTGATTTTATATTAAACGACGATTATGTTGTAAAAACCGTCGTCTTGTTCATGTTTTATATTTTATATTAAATTTGTTCTCTGCTATTTGAATGAGGTAGTGTTTCATTGCTGGTCTTTCCACTTTAATATATATATATATGATTTTATAGAGTGTGAGATGGATAAGTCGAAGGATTTTTGAATTTTGCTGTAGAAAATCATGGAAATACAACTCATATTTGTTGTCCATGTGTTAAATGTGGGAATATTCGATTGTTTGGGGTTGGAATTATAAGGGAACACTTATACTTTAATGGAATTGACCAAAGCTATAAGATTTGGACATGGCACGGAGAACCTTGGGAATGGACTACCAATGCTAGTAGAAATGTGGACGAAGATGAGCAAAGTAGGTTCAGTTATGTTTCTGAAGAATTAGGGATGGATGATAATGATTTTGCCAATATTGGATCTGATCCTTACGAGTTTGCCAATGTGATTGGGAATGGCGATGAACCCTTGTACCTTAGTTGCAGTAAGTACATGAAGTTGTCGGCTTTGGTGAAGTTATATAATTTGAAAGCAAAACATGGGATGAGTGATGTTTGTTTTACAGAATTATTGATACTTCAAGGAGAATTGCTTCCAGAAGGAAATACACTACCTTCCTCTATGTACGAGGCAAAAAAGACTTAGTCTGCTTTAGGGATGAGCTATGAGAAAATCCACGCATGTCCCAATAACTGCATTTTGTATCGGAAGGAGTAGGAGGAAGTTACTAATTGGCCTACTTGTGGTATCTCAAGGTGAAAGAAAACCAAAGATGGGTTCTTGAAATAGGGTGTGGCAGCGAAGGTGGTGTGGTATTTTCCTCCAATTCCAAGGTTTAAAAGGATGTTTCAATCACATAAGACAGCTAAGAGTTTGACTTGACATGTTGCAAGAAAATCAGTTGACGGTCATATGTCTCATCCAGGGGATTCCCCGTCTTGGAAACTTGTTGATGATAAATAGCCCGACTTTGATAATGAGCCAAGAAACTTGAGATTGGCTCTCTCATCTGATGGATTCCATCCCCACAGTTCTTTAAGTAGCAGATACAGTTGTTGGCTAATTATGTTAGTTACATATAATCTCCCACCATGGCTATGCACCGATCAGCGTGCTGTACTCTTTTCCCTTCGACTAGGTTTTTGTCCCACCGGGTTTTTCCTATCAAGGTTTTAACGAGGCAGCATAAGGGCGTCCAACACCATATCAATGATCCATAAGAATGTTACACTCTTTTTCCCTTTGCTTAGGTTTTGTCCCACTGGGTTTTCCAAGCAAGGTTTTTAATGAGGCAACTATGTCAATTGTATGGTGGACATCCAAGGGGGAGTGTTGTAAATGCATGAGTTGGTGGATGACCACCATACCTCTTAGCATTCACCCTTTCTAATTCTATGTAACCTATACACTAAATACCATAGTAATAGGCTTGTAACTTATGAGTTGTTAATGTCTTCTTACCATTGTAAGCCTATAAATAAGAGGTCTTATCAAGATGAAAGATACAAGTTGATTGACACAAATTCTATTGTCTTTCTCTACTTTCCAATTCTCTCTATAATTTCCCTTAGTTATATAACAATATATTCATTATAGGAGTTTCTCATTCCTATTCACTATTTAAACATATTTCATCACCAACATATTGACAATTGAGTGATATTTTTTTAACATATAAACAAAATTATAACTATCTGCATTGAAGTATAAGACACTTTTACAAATTTTTGTTCTTTTAACCTAAGAACAAGTTTGCTCTCCACCATACTTGATGCAATCCTAACAAATGGTCTAAGTGAATATTGATATACTATATTCCCTATCTCCATTGGGTTTTTAATATTTTTTTTTGTTGAAAAGCACTTTTAATACGAAAATGGAGAAGGGAGGAGAAAGCACAAACTGCTACTTTACAACCTATAGGGGTCTTTTTGTTCTAGCAGCCTGGACGAATGGGCTTGGGCTGCTGTAAGAGGAAGACAAACAAAACTCCCCGATGCCTGAGTTCAAGAACCAGGCTCCCAAAAGAGTTTTAAAAGGCTTGCTAAAACCTTAGAAAAACACTTTTAGGTTCTTTTCACCAATAACCAAATAAACATGACAAATTAATAAGGGACTTGGCTTGAAGAGCTTGTGGCATGTGAGTTGAGCCTTCACAAGTTTAGCAATTTGAGAGAGAGAGAGAGATAAAACCATGAATTTCTTTCAAAGGGAAAAGGTTAAGAGTGGAGAAAGGAAAGTTTAGGAGGATTTCTTTCAGAGAGAAACAACGGTGCAAATAAAAGATGGGGTGTCTAGAGTAAGTTCCAGTTTGCTCGGTGAAGGTTGGTCGTGCTCTAGAATGGTGTGTTTTTCTGGGTAGAGGAAGCTCTCTTTTATAGGCATTTAGAACCCTAATTTCGTTGATCCTCCATTCCACTTTTCCTTTGCTTCTTTCCTATTACCCCCCTTTTGTGAAATCCCTTCAACCAGAGTGCCTGGGTCAAAGATTTTTTGGGGTTCCAAGGTTTTATGCGGTTGGTGTTAGAAATGTGCCCTAAGACTCCACAAACCTGTTGTAACACAGACTCCATGTAGTTCAAGAGGGGTTAGCAGAATGCCTAAAAGGTATTATAGTTTCCTTCACGACAACAAAGGAGAGTTAAATCTCCTAAGTGAATGTAAGGATATCGAACACCTTTCGAACTACAATGAGGCAATGTAGACATTGACTCATAGAAATGGCTTGGAGCCATGAAATCCGAAATGGATTCTACGTATACCAACAACGTCTAGACTCTAGTTGATCCTCCTCCTGGTATTGTACCAATATGGAATAAATGGATCTTTAAGAGGAAGATAGGCTCATATGGGATAGTAGAAACCTACAAAGCAAGGCTAGTAGCAAAGAGAATGGATTGACTATGAAGAAACCTTCTCTCCTGTCACTATGACAAAGTCTATTTGGATTTGGCTTGCAATAGCTGCATACCATGATTATGAGATTTGTCAAAATGGATGTGAAGACGGCTTTTTTGAATGGCCACCTTCAGGAAGAACTATACATAGATCGACCTGAAGGGTTCATTTCTAAAGTTGATAAGCATAAGGTATGCAAGTTACATAGATCCATTTATGGGTTGATGCAAGGTTCTTGGAGTTGAAACATCTTATTTGATGAAGTTGTCAAATCGTTTGACTTCATACAAAACATGTATGACCAATGAGTGTACAAAAGGTCAGTGGGAGTTTAGTAGTATTTCTAGTGATGTATGTAGATGACATACTACTTATCGGAAACGATATAGGAATGATATCTTCAGTGAAGCTGTGACTCATTAAAATCATTCTTAACGAAAGATTTTAAAGAAGCATCTTACATACTCGGAATAAAGATTTATCCTGATAGATCTAAGAGAATAATTGGATTATCTCAATCTTTGTATGCTGATAAGATGCTAAGGAGATTTCATATGGAACAGTCTATGAAAAGTTTACTTCCAGTATGACATGGACTTCACTTTTCTAAGAGAATGTGTCCAAAAACTCATTATGAGATACAATAGATGAGTAAAAATCTCTTATGCGTATGCAATAGGGATTCTCATATATGTCATAGCATGTACAAGATATGATATCGGTTATACGAGTATAACTAGAAGATATAAATCAAGCCCATGATTAGATCAATTGGGAGCAGTCAAGTATGTTCTTAAATCCTTAAGAAGGACTAAGGACATGTTCCTCATCTGGGAGGAACATCAGAGTAGCAAGTGGAAGCATTTACTGATTCCGATAATGTATCTAATATCAATGATTGCAAATCCACCTAAGGGTACGTCTTCATTTTGAATGGACACGTAGTTAGTTAGAGAACAACTGAAGTTGATTACATTGTCGCTTTAGAAGCTACAATAAAATCTGTTTGGATAAAAGGTTCATTACCGAACTAAATGTGGTTCTAACTATAATGTCACAAGTACCTTTACTGTGTGATGACAATGGGGCGATAGCTCAAGCTAAGGAACCTAGGTCTCATCAGAGATCCAAACACATAGAAAAATGTTACCATTAGATGGGGCATCTGCAAACAACGTAACGGATCCACGCACTAAGCCTATGTCACAGTCATAACTGGATAGACATCCAGAGATAATGGGTATGAGATACATGGCTATGTGGCTCTAGTGCAAGTGGGAGATTGTTAGAAATGTGCCCTAAGAGCCAATACATTTGATGTAATCTCCTTAGAATACATTTCATATATGATATATAAAGGGCAAACTTATTTGTTATCTTTTACATCGTCTAAAGAAACAAATGTCCAAGGTATGCTAAATAAGAGATAAAGTAATCTAGAGAAGATTAGATTCATGAGACCTTTAATCTCTAACTGTAGTATCCCAAAATGTTCCTAATCATAGGTTATCAAATGGACATTGATAAACCGTCAAGATTAGCACATATTATGTATGCTCAATTGGGAGGATGGTTAGTCTCAAACCATTTGTGTAGTTGACACTAATACAAGTATGCGGGTGCTCATTAGTGAATGAGTACACTAACGCAATCAAACGTAGTTCTCGTATGGAGTATTTATCTATATGTCAAACGAGAACTCATAGTTGCAATAATGCAAATTAGTCCTTAGACTTGAGGCATCATGGTTGTCCTGTGATGCGTTATTGATCTTTGATAGCTCTTAAAGGCAAGCCGTAAAAGATTTGTCTTAAGTGTTGTTGGGATCTCTTAATTCATCATAGGGGCATGTGAATGTACAATAAGGAATCTCTACTTTCGATAAAGAATGAGAATGTTTCAAGATGTGATTCTGTAAATCTTTGGCCAAAGTATTTTGAGCTTGATTTAGAAAGTTGTTCTTAATCATGTTCTTTTGAATCACATGAGGTTTTAAATCATATTAAGGGTTTGACATAATCAATCCGTACCCTAATAATATGATTTGAAACATTGTATAAGAGAAGGACCGTATTGCATTGCAATTCCAACTGAATAGGTTCTTTATCTATTCTGGTTAGCTTGGGTAGCCTTGATATATTGCTAGATGTCACTCTTGGCTTGTGGAAGTCCTAGGATTGATTGTGATCGATCCAAATAAAGGAAGAATTAAAAAGAGGTTTTAATTCCAGTTGGTTAGAAAGAGTTCTAATATTTTCCCACTGCCTTGCTAATTAGAACCTAATGGATCGCACACCTTAAATGGTTAACTTTGAGTAATACAAATGAGAATGAGTAAATCAATTTGATTGATTTGATGTGGATGATTTACTACGTGTAAAAACGTATTTGGGCCTAAGCAATAGTTAACGGAAAGCCCAAATGGTTGGGTATCAAGCCCAAGGGCTTAATACACCTAAATATTATGGTTTAAGTGTCATAAGGCCCAATTTTGGAAGCCCAATGGGGTTTGGCCGAAAATGGTTAAGTGAATGTGTATGGGAATTGTTTCCATAAGCTCATTAACACACAAACACAATCCAACATCAACCAAATAGGTTTGGGAGATCAAAAAGAGATAAAAGAGAGTTTTCAAGAGTGAAACACTTTAATCTTTCAAAGTGGTTTAGATTGAAACCAATTTTGAGAATCTTGCACTAGCATCCAAGTATTCTCAAGATACTTCTTCTCATCTCAAGGTTCCATTGGTGTGGAGACTTAGAGGCCATATACTTTTGTGGCTCACATGGAGGAGAAAGATCAAGGAGCAAAGATCAAAGATCAAAGAGGAGATCAACAAAGATGAAATCATCAAGAGAAGACCAAACACAAATTGGTTCATATAATTGCTTCAAGGGTAATTAGATCTTATCCTTTCTCTTGAATTTTCATTTATGAAAAATATATCAATGTTCATGGCTTAAGATACTTGGAAGAAAGTTTTGTTTTTGAATTTAAACAACCACCTTAGACTTCCGCTGCGATTAATTTGATTAAATGCATGTTTAATATTCAAATGAACTTTGGAAAAATATTTTGAAATTCCTACAATTGGTATCAGAGCCATAGGTCATGAACTTGATATGTTTTTGGGGTTTAGAGATGCATATATGGGTTGTAAATTCATTTAAAAGTATAATAGTTATACTTGATTTATTTTGATATGATTGAATAAAAATCAAATGGAGTGAAAGGGGTTTGGGATTTTGAATTTCCGGATTTATGTTTTGATGACTGATGCTCTCTTTGTATTCATAATTGTATGTATGAATATTAGAGCATAGTTGCATTAAAACCCCATGATTTTAACTTCATGAAATATATGATATTAAGAGCATGAGATAGTTAAAATGGAATATGGATTTTTTCGGAAATTGCATGAACATTCATATTAGTTCATATGCATGTTCTTGGTGTTCTTGGTGTTCTTGTTATGGGATCTTTTTGATCCATAAGTTAGGTGACTAATTTTGATGATTGTGTTTAGTGGAATTTTCCACCAAAATATGTCAAAAGATGATGATGATGTTTTATTATAAAATTGAAAGTTTTTCCAAAATGTTTCCACCCAATAAACATTTGCCCACCACACTAAAATTAATAAGATTACTTTGGTGAGTGTGTGGGGACTATCTAGATGTAAATGATGGTGATTTGATATAAAATGCAAAAGTTGATCAAATTATTCCTATCACTAATTATTTACCTACCACACTAAAATTAATTTTGATTACTTTGGTGAGTGTGGTTGGCCTACCTAGTCACATTCATGATTATTCACTTAGTTGAAAGAATTATGATCACCACTTTGTATTATACAAATGCATGCTTTAACCCCACACCCTAGTGGATCAACTTTGGATCCATTATTAATTGTTGAATAGTTTTGGATATAGTTGCAATATATGATAAGTGTAACTATGCCTAAAAGGTTTCTACAATTATATTTACTATTGTAGTAAAATGTTTTCACTCCATGATAAATTTATTTTATTTGAATATGGTTACCACTTGAATTAAACCCATATATATGTATACAACCCAAGAGCATGTATTTACATTGCTAGTTTAATTGTTTAAAGCGTTTAAATAATTAAAGGATGGTTATGGACTTAGACCAAACAATTGAGCTATGTGATTGGCCGCTTATTGGATATGTATTCGATTTTGATTGGCTATGTAATAATGAAATGGCTTTCATGCCTAATTTATTTGGCTATGTAATAATGAAATGGCTTTCATGCCTAATTTATTTTTATGCACGCGTAATTAAAATGAATCACCTTCCAAGACCATGATCCAACATGGTGGCTCGTGTTGGATCAACAAGAAAGTCCATAATCATCCTACAAGCCCAATGCAATTGGAATGTTCGGTAATGATGATAATTAATCAATTAGTAGTATCATGTATTTCCACTATTTCAAGCAAATGGTTTCTAAAACATTTAGTGGGAGTATTATGTGCTACTAATATATTGCAATGGGAACCATTTAATGAGATTAGATAAGTAATTTTAATAGGATTAAAATTGGATTAAAATGAGACCAATTTAACTACCCTCAAAGAAATATTAAGTTGATAAGCGAAATGGCACTTTGAATGCTATTTTGTGGCCTTCCACCGTGGTAGTCTCTTATTGGGTGGCACATTTACACCTTGTTGGACCTCAGTGAGGCAACATCCAGTACTTGTAACCATCCAAGGGAAGCCTATTACACATACTTGATGTAGTGCGGATAGATAACGAGTGTGGCCAACAAACTGTTAGGTTGAGGTCATACTTGAAACCCTATACCCACAAGCATGGTGGGAATAACTTAACTAAGACAAACGAAACCAACAAACTGTTAGGTTGAGGTCTAGTTCTCTAGAGGCCATAGTGATGGGTATTCACATTAATGATGTGATTGGATAAGAGTATCCTCTCATTAGTATCATAGCAATCCAACAAACTGTTAGGTTGAGGAAAACTATGTGAAAGTGAGACTCCCATCCCCACTAAGAGTTTCAACGGAAACTCTCGGATTTCAGGAGGGATATGAAATTTGCCAAAAATAGTGGGAGCTACCATCATGACTTAAATACCCTAAGTCCTTGGTAGAAGATTAATCTAAATTAAAATCTATTTACGTTTTGCAGAATTTCAAATTAACCATCACAAACCCAATCTCAAGGATACTTGACTCAAACGTCCAAGATGACACGAACTATCCGGTTTGATGCACAAACACCAACTTGTCCTATAATTGGATGAAATTAGTTGTGTATAAGAAAAACCCCACCACATACCCCTCTTGGTCCATATGCCATTGAGGAGGAGACAAAGGCTTATAAGAAGCATGTGTCAGATGACAACCGAGGTAAAAGTTACATGTTGGCATCCATGAAAAGGTGAAGCTACTCCTAGCTTACAATACCATATATGAACTTGTTATGACAAGAATGGTAAGTGGTTCCCGGTTAATCAACATGATCTCAATGTAATATAATTACTTAAGATATTGGAAAATATGGATTTTTTCTTTGATGTTGAAGTTCAACAAGATTCTTTCCTTCATCCCCATCATCAGTTAATCCCAATATGTTATGAACTATAAAATGGGAAAGATGAATGAAACCCTATATGAGCTACTCAACATGGCTATGGTAGCTTAAATGAATATCTCAAAAGATAAAGGGTTAAAGAGGATAGTTGCAAATTTTAGAAGGGTTCTTCTTCTTCCAAATCCAAACAAAAGGTAAGGATAAAGGAAAGAAGAAGAAAAGTTTTCTAAAAACCCAAGAAAGGAAGAATACAAAAGAAAGACAAGTAACTTAAAGGTACTTGTTTTCACTGTGACAAGGATGGACATTGGAAAAGGAATTGCAAGAGATGTCTTGCAAGCCTCAAGAGAAAAACCTTCAGAAGGTAACTCTCTTATTCTAAAATTAGTAATTACAGTTAAAGCTTCTAAACTGAATAGTTGATTCAGGAGCTAGTCAACATATATGCAATTGTGTGCATGGACTAGTGGGAGTAGAAGACTTGGAAAATGAGAAATGGTGTTAACTGTGGGAAATAGCACTAATGTAGTTGCAAATGCAATAGGCACCTAACATCTCATACTACCCTCCGAATAAGACCTGAATTTGAAATAATTGTTATTTCATTTCTGGATGTGTAAAGAACTTAATATCCGTCTCTATATTTTAAGAGATGGATTTTATGTTTTGTTTGACAAAATGCTTTGTTCTATTTCACATATCAATCAAATCGTTGCTTATGCAATTTTGATTGATGGTCTCTTTTCTATTTTAGAAATGAATGGTAGCATTAACTGTATATGGATAAAGATGAAGATGAGACCTGAGAGGCCTAGAGATGTGGATACATCAACTAAATTGTGACACCTTAAACTTGGAGGCATTAGCCAAGATAGAATTCACCGGATGGCAAACGATGGAACCTTTTGGATCACTTGATCATGTTCCTATGCCTACTTGTGAATCTTGTCTACATGGCAAAATGACCAAGTCTCCTTTCACTGGTAAAGGAGAAAGAGTTACAGAACTGTTGGGATTAATTCACTAAGATGTTTGTGGATTTTTGTATACAAACACAGAGGGCGGTTATTCATACTTCATTACCTTTATCGATGATTATTCACGATTTGGGTATTTATACTTAATGAAGCATAAATCTGAATTTTGAAAAAGTTTCAGGAATTCAGAAATGAAGTTGAAAACCAAACAGGCAAGAGTATTAAAATCCTTAGATTCGAATCGAGGATGTGAATACTTAAACACAAAGTTTCTTGATTACCTTAAGAAACATGGCATCTTATCACGATGGACTCCACCAGGAATTCCACAACATAATGGAGTTTCTAAAATGAGTTTCATGAGCTGTACTAATTTACCTATATCCTTTTAGGGATATGCACTTGAAACTGCAATTCATTTGCTAAATAGAGTGCCTTCCAAATCCATTCCACAAACTCCATTTGAAATGTGATTTGGGAAGAAACCAAGCCTTGATTAGATTAAGATTTGGGGTTGTCCAGCATATGTAAAGGCAAGATGTGGATAAACTAAATGCAAGGTTAGTGAAGTGTAGATTTATAGGGTATCCCAAGGAAACTATGGGATATTACTTCTATCATATTAACAAGCAAAAGTTGTTTGTTGCAAGGTCAGCTACCTTCCTAAATAGAGAATACACTCTTGATGGGAAAAGGGGGACATGAGATAGAACTCAAGGAATTTTCCAATGAGCTAGAAATCAACACTGAACTAAGTGCAATCCCAGATCCACAAACCTCTTGTAACACAGACTCCATGTAGTTCAAGAGGGGTTAGCAGAATGCCTAAAAGGTATTATAGTTTCCTTCACGACAACAAAGGAGAGTTAAATCTCCTAAGTGAATGTAAGGATATCGAACACCTTTCGAACTACAATGAGGCAATGTCAGACATTGACTCATAGAAATGGCTTGGAGCCATGAAATCCGAAATGGATTCTACGTATACCAATAACGTCTAGACTCTAGTTGATCCTCCTCCTGGTATTGTACCAATATGGAATAAATGGATCTTTAAGAGGAAGATAGGCTCATATGGGATAGTAGAAACCTACAAAGCAAGGCTAGTAGCAAAGTGCTACAAGCAAAGAGAATGGATTGACTATGAAGAAACCTTCTCTCCTGTCACTATGACAAAGTCTATTTGGATTTGGCTTGCAATAGCTGCATACCATGATTATGAGATTTGTCAAAATGGATGTGAAGACGGCTTTTTTGAATGGCCACCTTCAGGAAGAACTATACATAGATCGACCTGAAGGGTTCATTTCTAAAGTTGATAAGCATAAGGTATGCAAGTTACATAGATCCATTTATGGGTTGATGCAAGGTTCTTGGAGTTGAAACATCTTATTTGATGAAGTTGTCAAATCGTTTGACTTCATACAAAACATGTATGACCAATGAGTGTACAAAAGGTCAGTGGGAGTTTAGTAGTATTTCTAGTGATGTATGTAGATGACATACTACTTATCGGAAACGATATAGGAATGATATCTTCAGTGAAGCTGTGACTCATTAAAATCATTCTTAACGAAAGATTTTAAAGAAGCATCTTACATACTCGGAATAAAGATTTATCCTGATAGATCTAAGAGAATAATTGGATTATCTCAATCTTTGTATGCTGATAAGATGCTAAGGAGATTTCATATGGAACAGTCTATGAAAAGTTTACTTCCAGGTATGACATGGACTTCACTTTTCTAAGAGAATGTGTCCAAAAACTCATTATGAGATACAATAGATGAGTAAAAATCTCTTATGCGTATGCAATAGGGATTCTCATATATGTCATAGCATGTACAAGATATGATATCGGTTATACGAGTATAACTAGAAGATATAAATCAAGCCCATGATTAGATCAATTGGGAGCAGTCAAGTATGTTCTTAAATCCTTAAGAAGGACTAAGGACATGTTCCTCATCTGGGAGGAACATCAAGAGTAGCAAGTGGAAGCATTTACTGATTCCGATAATGTATCTAATATCAATGATTGCAAATCCACCTAAGGGTACGTCTTCATTTTGAATGGACACGTAGTTAGTTAGAGAACAACTGAAGTTGATTACATTGTCGCTTTAGAAGCTACAATAAAATCTGTTTGGATAAAAGGTTCATTACCGAACTAAATGTGGTTCTAACCATAATGTCACAAGTACCTTTACTGTGTGATGACAATGGGGCGATAGCTCAAGCTAAGGAACCTAGGTCTCATCAGAGATCCAAACACATAGAAAAATGTTACCATTAGATGGGGCATCTGCAAACAACGTAACAGATCCACGCACTAAGCCTATGTCACGGTCATAACTGGATAGACATCCAGAGATAATGGGTATGAGATACATGGCTATGTGGCTCTAGTGCAAGTGGGAGATTGTTAGAAATGTGCCCTAAGAGCCAATACATTTGATGTAATCTCCTTAGAATACATTTCATATATGATATATAAAGGGCAAACTTATTTGTTATCTTTTACATCGTCTAAAGAAACAAATGTCCAAGGTATGCTAAATAAGAGATAAAGTAATCTAAAGAAGATTAGATTCATAAGACCTTTAATCTCTAACTGTAGTATCCCAAAATGTTCCTAATCATAGGTTATCAAATGGACATTGATAAACCGTCAAGATTAGCACATATTATGTATGCTCAATTGGGAGGATGGTTAGTCTCAAACCATTTGTGTAGTTGACACTAATACAAATATGTGGGTGCTCATTAGTGAATGAGTACACTGAACGCGAATAACCGTAGTTCTCGTATGGAGTATTTATCTATATGTCAAACGAGAACTCATAGTTGCAATAATGCAAATTAGTCCTTAGACTTGAGGCATCATGGTTGTCCTGTGATGCGTTATTGATCTTTGATAGCTCTTAAAGGCAAGCCGTAAAAGATTTGTCTTAAGTGTTGTTGGGATCTCTTAATTCATCATAGGGGCATGTGAATGTACAATAAGGAATCTCTACTTTCGATAAAGAAGGAGAATGTTTCAAGATGTGATTCTGTAAATCTTTGGCCAAAGTATTTTGAGCTTGATTTAGAAAGTTGTTCTTAATCATGTTCTTTTGAATCACATGAGGTTTTAAATCATATTAAGGGTTTGACATAATCAATCCGTACCCTAATAATATGATTTGAAACATTGTATAAGAGAAGGACCGTATTGCATTGCAATTCCAACTGAATAGGTTCTTTATCTATTCTGGTTAGCTTGGGTAGCCTTGATATATTGCTAGATGTCACTCTTGGCTTGTGGAAGTCCTAGGATTGATTGTGATCGATCCAAATAAAGGAAGAATTAAAAAGAGGTTTTAATTCCAGTTGGTTGAGAAAGAGTTCTAATATTTTCCCACTGCCTTGCTAATTAGAACCTAATGGATCGCACACCTTAAATGGTTAACTTTGAGTAATACAAATGAGAATGAGTAAATCAATTTGATTGATTTGATGTGGATGATTTACTACGTGTAAAAACGTATTTGGGCCTAAGCAATAGTTAACGGAAAGCCCAAATGGTTGGGTATCGAGCCCAAGGGCTTAATACACCTAAATATTATGGTTTAAGTGTCATAAGGCCCAATTTTGGAAGCCCAATGGGGTTTGGCCGAAAATGGTTAAGTGAATGTGTATGGGAATTGTTTCCATAAGCTCATTAACACACAAACACAATCCAACATCAACCAAATAGGTTTGGGAGATCAAAAAGAGATAAAAGAGAGTTTTCAAGAGTGAAACACTTTAATCTTTCAAAGTGGTTTAGATTGAAACCAATTTTGAGAATCTTGCACTAGCATCCAAGTATTCTCAAGATACTTCTTCTCATCTCAAGGTTCCATTGGTATGGAGACTTAGAGGCCATATACTTTTGTGGCTCACATGGAGGAGAAAGATCAAGGAGCAAAGATCAAAGATCAAAGAGGAGATCAACAAAGATGAAATCATCAAGAGAAGACCAAACACAAATTGGTTCATATAATTGCTTCAAGGGTAATTAGATCTTATCCTTTCTCTTGAATTTTCATTTATGAAAAATATATCAATGTTCATGGCTTAAGATACTTGGAAGAAAGTTTTGTTTTTGAATTTAAACAACCACCTTAGACTTCCGCTGCTATTAATTTGATTAAATGCATGTTTAATATTCAAATGAACTTTGGAAAAATGTTTTGAAATTCCTACAGTTGGACCTCCTCAGGGATGAGGCGCCACCTTCTTTCTCCCTTGGTTTTCAAATTAGAGTTTGCAGAGGAAAAAGAGAATGGATAGAGTTGTTTGCCCAATGGGTATTCCTCCTACACAAATGGATTTCCTTTGGTTCTTGCAATGGCTTCTTGTTGGCTGTTTATGGAGCTTTGACAAGGGTGGAATACGATGCCAAATTTTTAACAAGGATCTGGCTTGGGCTTTGTTTACGGGTATTAGGTTATTGGTACTCTCTTTTCTAGCAGTCTGTGTTTTTGTCAAGCTGTTGGAAGTAGCCTATTTGCTTTGGGCATTTTAGCTAATGTGGGATTGCCTATGTGCTACACCAGTCTATGAGATGTTCTTCTAAGGCATTGGATCCCCTTTTCCCCTCTCTCATGCTAACCCATGTATTTGGGCCCGGGGAATGGGCTTGAGTTTTAGTGCTCCCAAGTGGCCTAAAACTTTCATTCCTTGGACCCTCAATGGGCCCTCTGAGTGCTTGTACCCATCCATACCACAACCTTCTCAACAAGCCCCGGGTAATTACGTGGCTTGGGCCCACTTAAGCTTGTAGCATGGCTTGGTATTAGAGTAGTGGTCCCTTACATGGCATTGTGTGTTTATTTATCGTGCTTGTGCTTGAGTTTTTATCGTGCCACAATAAGCCATGATTGGACCAAATAGCATCGGATAGGTTGGTGAGCGTGAACTTATAAAGTCGGTGCATTTTTGGCCCTTTTGCGCATGCTTTCTTGGCGTGACACATGACCCATGGCTTACGTAGGTGCGTCCTACAATTTCTCTTTATGTCCGAATCGGGCTTCTTTTGTGATTAATTATTTGTGCTGGGCCAAGAATAAGCCTGGGCCTAGCCCTTGGATTATTGGGCCTCAACATTAGCCCCCTTGATTATTAGGGCCATGAGCAGATATTGAGATGGGCCAAATAATCAAACCCAGCCCAAAAAAAATTGGAATCCACGTCAGGTGACATGACCTTCTCATATCCCACGTGTGTGCTGCCATGATTATCTTCAGCAGTCTTTTACATTTCCCAGGCAAGCGCTTCCATCCAAGTCTGTTTTATCGAACTATAATGGTAAATAAGTTAGCATAATAAGATTGCGATTTGATGCCCAGTATTTATTTGATGCCTAAGATTATACGTAATTTATTTTTTGTAAATGCATGTGTAGAAAAGGATAGGATAAATAAATTGTGTATCCATGAAAGAAATATTATTTTAAGAGATTTATTTGTTCGACCAGAACAATAACTAAGTTAGCATATTAGGTTTCAAGCCAAAACGAGTACGACCTAAATTCAAAGTATATATATTCTATTATTGGCGTTATTTGTCTACAAAAGTATGACTTTTAGCAAATCCATGATGAATGCATTGGATTCAAAGAATTGTTCACGTATGGGTTTTGTAAAATAAAAATCAATGTATCGAACTATAATGGTAAATAAATTGGCATAATAACATTGCGATTTTATTCCTTATATAATTAGTGGCTTAAAATTATTGAAACAATAGAACTTAATTTCTAAGTTATCAGTGCTTTCCAAACCGACGATTATATGTAACTTCTTTTTCACATGTACATGTGTACATAAGGATAAATAATCCAATAAATTGTGTATTCATGATGAAACGAGTACAACTTGCGATTATAGTATATATGACTCCAAGGTCGGCGTTGTTCGTTGGTACACAAGTATGAATTTTAGTAAATCTATGATGAAACCACGGTAGATTGGAATTTAGATTTCTCAATATTATCTTACTGAAACTAGGGTCAGAATCCAATCCCAATATGTTATCGAATTAATAGACCTTGATGGTCTATTTTTTAAATACAAAAACGCTACGTGGCCGAACTTGTTTACCAACCTTTTTGTATGCGAAAGTGATATTGGTTTTTTTAAAACAGAGTTATGTGGTGATAAAATAAAATAAAAATGACAACCAAAGAGATACTGGTTTTTTAAAAAACTAAGTCTTTCGTGTAATTCGATGGATCGAACACTAAACTAGTAAGAAATAATAATATTTAGCACACACTAAATAAATTACTAATATTTACTTGTTTTGAGATTCACAATTACGCGCTTGAGACTAAAATATATAATAACTGCATATTAGTTAACTTCTTTGTAATCCTCATATGTACAACTTTATCTGCTCTTTCAAGTGATTAAAAGAGGTCAATTAGGACCGCCACTTATATTTACCATATTTACTACAACGGTTTGAGAATAGAAGACTATTTCTTATAAAGTTTCGAATTTCATGTTGTCCCCTAATAAGCGAAAATTGTTAGGTGTTACACTATTTCAATTATTTTTTTCGTTGTGTTCGGTAATTTAGAATCACTTCACTGTTTGCTCGTGTACCACACCTTTATCGTCACAGTTATGAAAAGAAATTCAAACCAAGCAAACTATAAGTAAGAAGGTGATGTTGTTTATTATCCATTCAAACACTTAACGAACATATTGGGAGAACATAAGATTTTTGGTGCACAACATAAGTGTATGATATATATTCATGTATCAAGTAGCACTGTTTATGGCATTTCCTTCTATACTTGCGGGTGTGTAGAGATGTCTTGAGGAATGAACTTCAATATTTCATCTGGCAGACACTTACTTCGACTCCAAATTGCACACCTACCACAAGTACTATTTCAATAATTCATAACAAAACTGTTTTTTATCTTTGTTGTGAACATACTGCTTTATGCATAAGTTGACTTTACAAAAATGTAAACTTAAACTATACTTTATGGCTGAAAATATCGACAATTGTTAGGTTAAAGTGTATAAGTTTAACGATGTATCAACGACATATACACATTTTAAAAAATAAGTGAAGTCAGCCACGTTGGAGAAAAACAAATTCCTATATGCAGTTGTATTGTTCAAAGAAGTCAGCCCTTGAGGTTAGCCTATGTTGTTAGGATTAACGTTCGGATTATAGTATGTCAAGAATAAATTTCTCCTTCATTGTAACAAAAATTAAAATTGAGAGAAGTATTTTACCATCATATGAAACAAGAAAGAGCACAATGAGGAAAGCTGACTTGACTGAACCTTTCTCCATATCTATTCAATTTGTTGAAAGCTAGGAAGGATTATAGGTTTGTACGTGCTATAAAACTTAAATTTGGAGTCACTACTTTTTTAAAAGACTACAAGATATATAGGCGAATTTGAAAACTATTTTCCATGATTGCACATTTCGGTGAGGTTGGATTCAACGAATTGTTCATGCATGAATTTGGAAAACAAATCAATTTATCGAACTATAATGGTAAATAAGTTAGCATAATAAGATTGCGATTTGATGCCCAGTAAGTGTATGATATATATTGATGTATCAAGTAGCACTGATTATGGGATTTCCTTATGTGCTTGCGGGTGTGTAGAGATGTCTTGAGGAATGAACTTCAATATTTCATTTGGCGGACACTTACACCAACCCTCGTAGCAGATGCATTCACTACTACAGAAATTGAAATAGACGACGGGAATCCACCGTCGTGTAGCATGTTTTAAAACAGACGTGAAATCGACCACCATCTTTTAATACATAAAATAACAACGTAAAATAACCGACATCGTTAATATATTACACGTCACAAAAAATACTAAAACCGACCTCTAATTCATACATAAATAGCTTTAAAAGACAACTTCCACTATATTAGACGCAGTTTTACTAAAACACAGACGTTTAAGTAATGTTAAATGTCAAGAAAAACTACAAACCCGATGTAAAAATGATTATCAACATCTCTAATTGAAATAAAACCGACGTGTAAAACGTAGAAACCGTCGTGGTTAATATATACTGAAAATACCTATAGGATGGCTTAACACACTTAAAGCGTAAAGTCTGTTTTTAAGTAGTTAGGAGTATTACAATAATACAAATGAAACACGCCAAGGGGATTGATACGATGTATCAATCCTGTGCAATTCAGAACGTAAAACAGAGAAACACACAAAGTATTTTACGTGGTAAAACCCCACAGTCTGGGGAAAATCCACGGGACCTGATAGTCCAAGGTAAATCCACTATAGAACGATGATTACAAGAAGTATACAAACTTGTCCTAGACACTCTAGACAATGTACCAATGATGATTACAAGAAGTATACAAACTTGTCCTTCTCTCCTTATGTTGAATCCGATTCTTGACGCGATTCGATCCAAGCTCGCTGGAGGTATGAGACCTTTGTAACTTATGCAAATGAATGCAGATGACAAATCACCAAGATAATATTACTCTTGATGATTTATCCTTATGAACAACAAAGCACAGCAACTTTCTTTTGTGTATATGAAACTCAAGAAATACTCTAGACGTTGAAAGTTCTGTTTGAATAAAAACCAAGCCTTGCTTTTTATAATGGTTTTCAAAACTGGAAACAAGATCAATTAGTTCCTAATCAACATATTAGTTTTCCAAAAGCAGACTAATTGATTTCCAATCAAAGAAAACTTTTTAATGTTTAAAACTAGAAAGCAATTTATCAAATAAATTAAACTTCCTAAAAATAAAAAGTCCTCTTTAATCAGAATGTTAATCAGATTGTGAGTTTGAAATAATGCTTGAAATACCACAATCAGAATGCATGATTGGATGAAGAATTTACCTTAGTAAACGTTGATTGACAAATCAGCCTTCAGATCATATCTTGAAATTTTGACTGCCACAATCACCACTAATTTACCATCTAAACTTAGTCTAATTTGTCTCTAGGAAATGCCAATCACAAAATCAATACTAACAATCTCCCCCTTTGGCATTTCCTAGACAAAACACCTATTACAACTCAAAATAAATTGCATGGGTTTTAACAAATGAAATCCTACTCTAAACTCCAAGCTTTGAATCCCTGCACATTATGAAACAACAAAACCAGTGAAGCATGTGGGAGAAAAAATGTAATTCAAAGCAAAATTACAACACCACTCCCCCTTAATTCCAGAACACAATCTCTCCCCCTTCTTATCATAAATTCACACAATCATCTCTCCCCCCTTTTGTCAGGAAATGGGCAAGGAAAGAACATAAGGGAGCTAATATAAAGGCATAAAGAAATCACCAATTGAATGCCCAAGAAAAAGCAAGATGTCAGAAGCCAAAAAGAGAGGGATAATAGTAGCATGCATTAAAGTGGCAAAAATATGAGAGAATGAGTATCACCAAAAATCAGAAAGATTAACCATTGAAGTTCTTGAGGAACTTTGTCTCGTGACTAAAGGAGAGACGGATTGAGAGGATCAGTACATCTGATTCCAGATGTTCAAAGGGTGCAAAAGTCTCATTGTGCATAGCCAAGATCCATTCATCATACATTCCAATGATTTCAAAAGAGGAATAGTCTTGTGAACTTGTAGAGTTCTGTAAAGTGATAGAATTGAGAATGATACTGCAATCCTAAAAATGGTTTATGAGACTTCCTTGTCTTTCAAAACCTAGCTACACACTTGTGTAAAGGAACACTAATTCTCCCCCTAGATATATGCTACACAGGAAAAAAAAACATAAAACGATACCACATGGGAAAAATAATAAAGCCACAAACAAAAAACATTAAAAAAATAAGCAATACTTTAGAAAGGAGAATGAAACCAAAAAGACATCAATCAAAATACATAGAATCACCAATTACTATGCTTAATAAGAACCCAAGACTCCTCCTTCATTCATGCCAAACAAAAATCATGAGTACATGTGAACACTAAGCATAAGGATAGACAAGCAAAGCCAATACCAATATATGTCTAGAAGCATTTGAAGCAAAGCCTTTCAGGATCTAAGGCACATTAAATCACAAAGGTTTAATCAAACACAAGGATTATACAATGAAGAATCAAAAGTATTTGTAAGAAATAAAGTCCATGAAATGAGCAAATATTAAATCCCAATCTCGTGTTATGTGACTAAACTTGCTTAATAACAAAGAAAAAGTCCAACCATGAATAAGTCAAGAACATAGAATAAGCACATACAAGATGCATCCAGAGGTCACCACTCTCACCCTTTTTTTTTTTTTTTTTTAAATGCTAACTTTATCAAGCTTTCTACAAGACCCATGTAGCAGGTGTTAAATCAATGTGCTCAAGTCAGTTGACTTTAAGACAATGGGTGTTAAAGCACCCCTAGGATGTACTAACCCAAGTCATGTAGGCTACAAAGAAGAGCAATGTGTACACGATCAAAGTTTTTTGACGCGAACCTCGACGTTGGTTAGACAAGAGGCCCGGTTACTTCGCAAGGATCATACACTTATTTTACTTTTAATTAAAGAGATATTTATAAATTTGTGAGCTCAGTAGCAAAAAGTATAATGCAAATCTAGTATCAAGACAAGGGCAAGGTGAGGATTCATTCAAAATTATTAAGTAAGATTAGAGTGTATGTGCTATATGTGAGACATGAGATTTAATATAAAGAGCATTTAATTGAACTTATAACAGACAAAGACAGTTGAGAACCATTCACATAAACCCAATATTAATCTGCCCAAGGTGATCCAATGCCAAACATCCAATCTAAGATCAGCAAAAACTTCGGACGTCAGAAGGATTGATATCGCTTATCAATCCCTGCACGTGCTGAACAAAGTACTTAGAATTTCACCCAATTTCAAAAACAGAGAATAGAATAGCTGGAGTCTTTTGGCATGCATACAAACAATTATTCAAAAGAACAAATACCTAAAGACTTTCTAAGAGTGTCAAATCGAAGATTATCCAAAGGTTTTGCAACAAGACATTTAAGATCCAAATTTTCTAAAGCAACGGGTTCATGCACAACATTAGTGGAGGCAAACATACAATTATGATTTTCCTTTTTCTCCAAACTAATTTTGTCTTAGTTGACGGCAAACAATGAAAAGATGATAGTTTGGATAAGCGGTTTACCTCTTTCATAAGATTTGAAATCTTATGTTGGATACTTACTTTTCCACCCATGACATGATAATTTGAACTAACAAATTCCTTTCGAAGTTTGTTGCATCTTGGTCTTATGTGGCCACGAGTTCCACAAAAGTGACAAATTGGAATGAATTTAAAGGGATTGAAAACCAATATATAAAAGCACAAGGACACCGAATCCACCACTAATAATGCAATCAAGCCTCTTAATTACCTATTCGTTAATTTATGAAATTGATGTTGTTGATTAATTTTCCTTTTGCATGAATTACCTATGATATTTAAGCTAACTCGTATATTTCTACATGTAATCTATGGTATTTAGTACAAATATGAACGCATATAGAAACTCTTTTGATCTTTGTGAAAACCTTTGATAAGCATGTAAACCCTAGGAGTATGGTATTTATCCTAGAAGAATTACAATTCCTAACCACAAGAAGCAAACGTCAAATTAGTTGTGGTGTTTACTCTAATTTGCATCAATTAACTCAATTAAAAACCTAGATGGTAGTTAAGCATCAAGACATTCAATCAAGTTTATAAGCACATTGATTAAGAATCCAACATCAAAAGGCAATCAAAAGATAAGAAGAATGAGAAAACTGGATCATCATATGAGGGTTTCATCATGCCCTAGAAAAAATATTTAGTTACACATAGTCATAATAAAAATCATAAGAAAAGTCATGACAAAAGATAGAACTGAAAAAGAATGGTGATGCGCATGCCTAAGCTCCACGTCCTCTCTTGAATGGAAAATTTTGGAATTTTTTTGGAATTGTAGCTCTCTCTCTTAACTTTTGAGACATATATCACATGTCACTAAGAAAATTTACGAAAGTCTCCAAGCCTTCAATCTCCCACAACAACACAATTTTGACAAGAATTCAACTTGGGATGTGTTGACTTCAAATTCTGGAACAATTGGCTTCATGAAAAATTATGAAAACTTGACACAATGATCTTCAATGTCTTAGCTTTCTTCTCCAGTTGGTGTTGTGCTCAAATTTGTTCAGAAAGTCGATATTCCGTCAAAAACCTTTTACAAGCACATAAAAACTTAAAATAAGAAAAGTAACATAATAAGGCTATTTCCTATGTTTGACTTGATTGTGTCTTGTTTGCTCTTGCTAATGCTTCCCACCTACAACCCATCCTTAGATTTGAGACTAATATATGCATTAATAGTGGGCTCTATAGTGCCATAGTCAATTGACCACTTGATGGATCGCTTGAGTATGATGCATTGGTGGCTTGATACCCCAACTCCATGCTTTATAGATCCTTTTCACATCTCCTTTGTACTTTGTTCTCTTTGTGGTGGCAATGATGGCGACAACGACTTACTCTGGGTAGGGTTGGATATTGTCTCTAGGATTTCTATAATTTGGGAAATTTTTGTTGTTTTTGAGCCTGAGACTTTGGTGTTTGGATTTGGCTTTTACTATACTTGTAGTTGAGCCCCTGTTTATTTTACCTGATTGTTGTATCGCTTTTGTTTGGAATGAAATATTCATTTCCTTTTTCTTGGTAAAAAAAATATTCATTTCCTTCAACCGAAAAAAACCACCCATGTCCGTTGTTGAGAGCATTCCCCTCACTGCATCCACACAACCTGTTGACGTGAGTTAACCTACTAAATCAAGGAGATTTATTTCCTAAGTTACTTAGGTGATTTACTTCATTGTTTTATATACTTTACACATCCTTATATAATTAGGAGATATTCTCCTAATTAATTACTGTATCTATTTCCTTGTAAGCACTCTTGTAAACTCATATATATACCTCCTTATGAAGAAGAATACAACTAACCTAAAGTATTCAAACCATATTCATATTTTAACATGGTATCATAGTAATGGATCCTAGGTTGTCTCTATGCTGTCAAATCATACCCTCAAATTCCAAATCAAACTCCTTACCTCTCAAATCAAATCCTCTTATCAAACTCCTTAAACAAATACCTCTAAAATCAAATTCCTAAATCAAATTTATACATCAAATTCCTAAAATTCTCAAATCAACTCCTTAATCACAAACACACACTTATAGCAATCTTACTTCTGCTAATGTCAGGACCCCCATGATTCTCTCCCTCCTTGCAGACTTATAGAAGCATGTGGTCAATCCTGCTAAATTGGCTACCTGGGCTTGTGCTTCTATCGCCACCACAAAAGGTTTTGCTTTTCATACGTCCTCTCCAAAGCCCACATGGATTATTGACTTGGGTGCTACGGATCACATGACATTTGATCCTGGCCAATTTATTAGTCACAAACTAACCACTCAGATGGTGGTGTCTAATGTTAATGGTACCCCCTTCCCTATGGTTAGGGAGGGCTCTGTATCTCTCTCTAACTCCATACATCTGGATTCTATATTGATTGTTCCATCCTTAAACCATAACTTGTTGTCTGTTGCGCAACTTATTACTACTTTGGGGTGTACTGTAACATTTTGGCTGAATCATTGTGTTTTTCAGAACATCGTACGGGGAAGATGATTGGTTGTTGTACTACGTGAGGCAAACTCTATTACTTGGACTGGGAACCAGATAGTGAGGCCAAGGTTGGTCAAGCTTTCATAACAAGTGGAGCTAGTTTTGAGAGGCAGAGAGACAAAGTTTGGTTATGCTATAAACGTCTTGGGCATGCCTCGTTTGGTTATCTGAAGAAGTTGTTTCTATCATTATTTTCTCGTTTTGATGTTTCCAGTTTCCAGTTTCCAATGTGATATGTGTAAATTGGTTAAAAGCCATCGTATTGAGTTCCCATTAAGTGCAAATAAAAGTTTGGTTCCCTTTTCCCTTATTCATTCTGATGTTTGGGGGCCAGCTTAAATTGCCTTTTCCACACGACCAGTTGCCCCTCTTTATTCCTTCAGGGCAGAGCCACTATGTCAAAATGATCGGTACTCCACGCTGCCAAAATTAGGAGGACGTTGAACTATTTTATGAGATTTTGCCTGCTTTAGACCCACCTTCATCTCTAGTACCACATCCATCACCTTCTGAGGAAGTCATTCAAGTAACATCTCCCCTTGAAACTGATAACACTAATGAAATATACCATGATGATTTGATTTTAGAAAGCATAAAAGATATATATACCCTTATATACCAACTTCCATAAAGGAAGAACCATGGTAAACCTCGAGTACAATACAAAGCAGATCTTAAAGCCAAAGGAAAATACCCAATCGATAATTATATATCTCTAAACAGATTATCATAGTCACATGTACACTTTGTGAAGCGGTTGACCGATATATATGTCCCCAATAATGTGATTGAAGCATTAGAAGACTCAAAATGGAAATAAGCCATGAATGAAGAAATATGAGCTCTTCAGAAGAATGCCACATGGGAGCCAGTGCCTTTACCTCACGAAAAGAAGATGGTGGGATGCAGGTTGATCTATACTGTGAAACTCAAAGCAGATGGATCCATTAAAATATATAAAGTTAGATTGGTGGCGAAAGGGTACACACGGAGATATAGGGTGTATTACCAAGAGACCTTTGCTCCAGGAGCCAACATCAACACTATCGGAGTCCTACCGTCTCTGGCCGCAAATGTAAATTGGACACTACATCAATTCAATGTTAAAAATGCCTTCTTACATGGAGACTTGGAAGAAGAGGTATAGAAGGGTTTACCACCAGGATGTAATTTAGCTCATGACAAGAAAAATCAAGTTTGCAAGCTCAGAAAGTCATATACATGATGAATCTACTCACTGAAACAAGAATTCTTGGATGTAAGCCTACTCACACACCCATTGAGATGAATCACAAGTTGTGTGAAGATATGGACTAGTTGTCAACCAATAATGAACAATACCAGCGCCTCATTGGAAGGTTGATATATTTGGCACATACAAGATCAGATATTGCATATGCTGTGAGTATGGTTAGTCAGTTTATGCATTCACCCAGTGTTTCTCATAGGAATATAGTTGATCATATCTTAAGATACTTAAAGTCAGCCCCTGGAAAAGGGATTAATGTTCTCAAAGAATGGAAATCTTGAAGTTGTTGGATATACATATGTTGATTGGGCTGGTTCTATTACAAATAGACACTCGACATCAGGTTACTTTACATTCTGTTCACCGTTTTTACTTTTGTTCCTGATAGTAGGGTAAAGTTCCCCATTGCCTTGAGAACCATTAACTGGTCAACAAGTCAACTTTCTTTAATGTGTGAGCGTGCCACTACTAGCGATAAAAATCCTAGCAGGCTTTCTAAAAATAGATAACTTGCGCCCCAAGTTACTGACTTCTAAACAAGTGATTGTGAATTTGGGTGAGGAATATCTCCCAAGTAAGTTCTTTTCTTGCCTCTGACTCGGTGAGGACTTCACAATTTTTCAGTATAAAACTAATAGTTCTGGCTAGAATAGATGATGAGAAAGTGAACTATTTTCAGACGGAATTCTCTTTTACAAGACTCAAAAGGGAAAAATTGACTCTAAAAAGAAAAAAGAAGACTGGACTTCCATTTCTGCATGAGCAGATGCTTCCTAATTCCGGGCTAGAGTGGATATGCCTGTGCCTGGATTGGACTATCAACAACTTCAACTAGTCTGTTTCAGTCTAAATCGAATGCCAACGTTTGAGTTTGGGCAGAACTTTAATTTATTTCAAAACCCTGGAAGGCTTTTGATTGGGCAGAATTGGGACTTCTTCAAGTTTGGAAGAGGCAGAAGTGGTTGGACCTAGCTATTGGGCTGAAGCTGCACTGTGGTATCTGTCCCTGCTTGATCAAAGTTCTTCATAAATTTGTTGAGGTTTTCATATTTGTAGAAACCTTGAACTCTGCTTGCTTTGGTTTATGCAACCAAATTTGTAACGAGAGAAATCTCGTTTTGAATGATTTATTTCTCTAAGTCTGGACTGAAGTTTGGGTGTCTTGATTGGTAGCTATTTGAAGGCCTTTTGAGATCAAGTGATCATTTTGGGTTTTTGTCTTCGGTTGATTTTTGGGTTGTTTGATTGATTGTCCTTTGCTCTGTTCACCATCTCCTATATTTATAAGAAATGCTTTTGGAGTGTGGGTTCTAATTCTTTTAATAATGGGCGGCAAAACTCTTAAAAGATCTTTTTATTTTTAAATGCAAAGAAAATGGGGTTTTATCAATCCTGGCAAATAAACACTCAATAGTCAGCTCCTGAAGCGATCATTTCTTTGTATTTTGATGGGGCGCCATACCCTTTCCAGTTTAACTGCTCCTGTAAGAGTCTCAAACTGTGATGGTAAGTTTCCAGTTTTGAACAACTCCCCGTTTTCCCGCTTATCTTCCTTTTCATGATACATAGTCTGCGTATCCCTTGAAAATGGTGCCTTCTTTGGAGTAGAAAAATATCTCCGGAATAAACAAAAACGGAATTTGATTTCCTCAGCAGAGTTTTTCAGAGATGTTCTTCTTTTGTAACTGCCCCTATTAATTCTTTATCAATCCCAGTTCGAAATTGTTGACTTTTCCAAGTCAGAGGTCACATGGGTCTGTTTCTTCCTTGGGCTTCTCCTTCGTTATTTTAAAACATGCCAAGCCCAATTTTGGGTTTCCTTCGAGGCCCAAGTTGTTTTCGCGGTTTGATAGTTCTGGGCCTCCAATGTTGGGTCGAGTGTACAGCCTTGGTCTGTTGTTCGTTGGTGGCTGTCCAAAACTGATATGGGCTGAGTGTGTCAAATTAGGCCCAAACACATTCGTTGAAGGTAATCTAGTCACTTGGTGGAGTAAAAATGGTTGCTCGGTCTAGTGCAGAAGCAGGGTATTGAGGAATGGCTCAAGGAGTTTGTGAATTATTGTGGATCAAAGGTTTCTTGACAGAATTAGGTTTTAAACCAAAGAAGCTAATGGAGTTACATTGTGATAACAAGTTAGCTATCGATAGTGCTCATAATCGAGTTCAACATGATCGAACTAAACATGTTAAGGTGGATAGACATTTCATCAAAGAAAAAATTGAGAACAAGATCAATATCTATCTACCCTTTGTAAAATCAGAAGATGATTTAGCGGATGTCTTAACAAAGGCTATCTGTGGATAAGTGTTGTATGCACCAACTTGAGGAGGAGTGTTGACGTGAGTTAACCTAATTAATTAGGTGATTTACTTCATTATTTTATATAGCTTACACATCCTTGTATAATTAGGAGATATTCTTCTAGTTAATTACTATATCTATTTCCTTATAAAGCACCCTTGTAAACTCTTATATATAACTCCTTATGGAAAATAATACAACTAACCTAAAGTATTCAAACCAACCTCAAGAAAGAAATATAGAGGAGGGGCAAGGACGTGATACTAAATATAATTAGTTAATTTGGATTTTAAAAAGTATTTCTCAAGTGCCAAGCACGTGAATCCTCACGGAAAATTGAATGCAAAGACTTGATGGCAAGGGTGAAATTGGCTATTTGTAAAGAATTCAAGTGTTAAATTGACAAAACGAAATCAATGAGGGTTAAATTCAAGTATCATGATAACAATAACAATATCTTTACAACAGTATGTGCCACTGGCATTCTGGAAACTTCTTTTGATGGAAATTCTGCTTTGTGACCATAATCGCAATGGTTTAAAGATAGAATTGGCAACAGCAGCACTAAAAACCAAACTAATAAAATTATAAATTATAAATAAATAAAAATAGCCAACTTGAAAAATAATCAAAGAAGTGAAATTTGATCTGAAAATGATGTACAGCGTATGTAAATTCAGTTTTGGACACAAGCTGACTTTGGATATCTATATATTGCATAACCTCCAAGAGCCATTGCCAGAGCGACCCCCGCCATCTTCAGAACCATCTCCTTGCTTAAAACTTTGCTTCTTAAACCACGTAAATAGTAATTAATTGACGACCATGTAGCAATTTCAGCGGCCTTAATCTTGTCTCCGCTGCCTGATAATTGTGTTGAAAGGTTTGGCACTTTCTTAGGCATAGAAATGGAAAGAATTCCATGCGAAAACTTAGCACGGATTCCACTCGTATCACAATTTGTAGAAATTTTGATCTCTTTGAGGAAGCGGCTGGGTGGAGATACAGTTTCTTCTTCCATAGATTGCTTTCCACTAATGGTTAGGATGCCCTTGTTGTTGATTTGAACTCTGACATCTTGTCTTTTGAAACCTACATGCATCAACAAGTAAAACAAAATAAAAGAGAAACATGACATGGAATGTAACCCGCTGAACATAATGTTCTGTTGTCACACTTATGTTGTTAGTCAAATGCTTACGTATTCAGAAAAGAATCAACATGATCTAGCAGTACCTGGTAGATGAACCTCAAGAATGTCAAGTCCTTCCTCTTTCTTCCACCGGCAAAACGGTTCGAAGTCCTCGTCACACTGCTCATTGTTTGCTACAAGCTTGGTTTCCATTGGAGATTTTATGCTTCTTTGTTTTCTTTTGAAGGTTTCAAGTAAAGGAAATGTTATCAAGTTTCTTGGCCAATGAGGGCCTCTCTTTGCTTATCTTATACATGATGAAAAGGGCATTTAGAAGCTAGGCGAAAAGGTTTCCTCTGGTTTTTCCTTTTGAAAGAGAATAAATCCCTTTTTTGTTTACTTCTCCCGGAGTTTTCTTCTTGGTGCATACAGAGGGAATAATTTCTTTGTCCTCAAGATATGCTAATACTTCATGAACACATCAGCCAAGGTACTAATCTAGCAGACAACAACAGTACATGCACTTCTTATATTCTATGACAATATCAATTTCGTAAATTTCAGAAGAGTAATAATAGAAATTAGGGACGGAGTGTTTTGTGCAAGCTAGTTAAAGTATAAAATGTACATTAGTTAATATGACAAATGAAAAGAGAAATGGGTATATTCGATCAATAACAAATTCAAGTTCTTGTAAACATCATCAAGCGATGATTATATAGAATATATATATATATATAATAGGTTTAGCCTGTGGTGGCAGTTCATTTGGAGGCCGTCAAGGCAACAAGAAAGTCTCTGTAATCCCCAAATGGGATTTTGTCACTGTCACATAATGCATCTCTGAGTTCAATCCCATGCTGCCTCTTAAACTCCCTTCGAATTTCATCCATGTCTACTTCAGCTCTGTTCACCATCACACGTGCCAATGCGCCTTTATCAGTCATGGACCCCTTGATGCTTGCATACAATATCTGCTCAAGTATTAGTATCACCATGTTCCAAACTGTGAGTCTGAGGCCTTTTTTTTCTTTTTAATTCCACTTCTTCCTTGTTTCGTACCAAACTGAGACCATTAGCTCAAAAGGAAATAGAAGAGAAAATGATGATTACCGTAGCGAAATAGGTAGCTGGTCTGTAGATGCATTGGACGACTGTTTTCATTGCGTTTTCAAATTCTCCAGAGTTTCTGGTCTTCAGGTACTGCAGTATACCAAGTAATTAGCTATGGTTTCAAATTTCTTTAGTTTAATTTGATAATGGAAATTCCAGAAAAGTAAGCCAAATGTGGAAATTCCAGAAAAGTAATCATGCTAGTTATTTACCTCTGTATACTCATGTCCATAGATGTGTTTATAGCAAGAAAATGTAAGTTTAAGCTGTGGAATGCTCCGTTTGCTTAGTATTTCTAGTACAACAGCTTCTATGGGCCCTGAACTCCCCTCCCCTGTTTTGTAGAGCCTCCGTGCATCCGACTTGGCGATATGTTGGCTAATATCTGCTTGGTGTGCCTTGTGGGATGCAACCAATGCCACCAGTATCTGTTACATAATTGTGTGTTTATGTTTTTGGCTTCATTACTATATAACAAGCTTAATTAACTAAATCACCTTTTGGTAAGGATGGGGAGGCTCAATATGGATGATATCTTGGTCCAACTGCCTCCTAAATCTTCTCTGATATGCTTGTTTGATGAGAAGGATTTGACTTGATTTTCGACCAACAAAAATCTCTACAAGAGCGCTATAGTTTGTGTCACCTTGCTGATCATCAAGGGCCTCCTGGATCATGATTGCATCGCGTTCGTGCTGCTCTATCATCCACATGGACAAGGCTGTACATAATTTAGGTGAAACCCCAACACCAGCAGCTGCCTGTTTTCTGTTGTCAGCCATTTGATCTGCCTTTTGGAGTCTGTTTGCCAAGTCCTCTCCATAAATTGCCTTGTAAGTTTCTCTAATCTGTTGCCTTTCAAGCCGAGTTCGGCTAGCCAAAGCCAGACCCAATTGGTTTAGCTGTCCCCAAGAATCATGAATCTCTTTGCATTCACTTTCAAGATTGAGGGCTGACATGTTTAGCATTTTGGTGCCCAAAGGAGGAGCATTTATGTTTTTTTTTTGGTCAAGGGAGGAGCATTTAGGTAGAGCAACAATATTACATGGACTTTTATGAAAGCAGATGACTTGGAGGCCAAGGAAGGGATTTTCACTTTTTGGGCATGCCAATTAAGGGCTGGTAAGATAGTGGTGGACAATGTGTAAGTCTAGTGGAAAGTGAAGCTTCAGTTGATGATGATGTGTTATAGTTCGGACTGTTGCTGTCCATGAACCATGTGAATTTTGTTTTGTAGCCGAAGGTTGGTGTATTTCCTATTAGACAATGAGTATGAATTGACCTCCTTTTTTGCAACTTTCCCAAACCCCATTCCAACCTCATCTTCCTTTTTATTATTCTTTTGTTTGAGTTTTATTTTTATTTTTATTCTTTTGTGATTGTTGGAGTCTCATCCATCTCATACATCATCATTTCTTTTTTCTTTTTTCATTGTTGTTATTGGTAGTTGTTCTCATTATGATAATAGAAAAGTTAAACATGCGTTACAATGAGTTTGACCTATTAGCGTTGGAACTGCTATATAGACTTTTGTTTACCGAGGGTTCGAATCCCTCTCTTAGATAATTGCTTGAAGGTCATTGAGGTTGTACCGCAGTAGTCAAGCGGTCCTTTTCCCCAATCCTTCCCAAAGACACCTGGGTTCAAGCCATATTGTAAGCAATCTCTAGATACCCAATGTAGAAATACCATTTTAACAATTCAAATTCTTTGTAGTTCAGGCATCATTTATTTATTTCTTAAGGTATTAATTTTGTCTTTTTGTCCGTGTTAAATTAATGCATTTCTTCAAACATTTACCATGCTTTTGGGTAGAGTTTTTTGGATTGTGCCCAACAAGAGTACACCAAATATGAACTACTCTACTCACAATCGGCTATATGACAAGTTTTCCAAGGCATAATTCTGGGATCAGTATACATGTCATCACTATTTTCAACTAATTTCTTAATTTATATGCCAGAGATAGACTTTCTTAACTTATGTGTTACTGATACCTCCACACCTATTGATGTGTTGCCCAATCGCATGGCCTCTGCTCAGCTACCACTGTTACATTATATCAAAAGACCAGTCCTGGTCCATCCACTGGATTGTGTTACTATTCTATCCTAACCAAATTTGATCAAGTGATAAAATCTTCCCTAATATGGTGTCGTGACCAAGGCCATAATAAGGAGAAATTATAGAATAGGACTGTATCACCATGTTAGCTTGTGATACTCCCATTCAAAATTTGCCATATATTATTTTTTATATTAAAAAACATAAGTTTTTACAGTTGGATTTAAAACTTTTTTTATATTCATAATAAAACTAAAGAAAAAATAAATCAAAAAAGACAGAAAAGGACAAAGAAGACGCCGGAAACCACCTCAAGCCGACCCAACCCCTTACCCAGGACATCGCCGCCCCTTCCTTTCCTAACTGTCTCTCTAAAATTGCAAGGTGTCTTGAACCCTTCAATACCACCTTCAAGATAACATAAGCATTGAAAATGGGTCCAATTTTATTCAATTACCATTAACACCCATCTCTCACCTAAACCTTTTTAGAATCTGATAGCATTCTGCGACAAATGAGTGATGTTTATACCCAAAATGAACAGGCAATAGAGAGAGAGGACACGTGGAAGAAATCGAGCCAGTGTCAAGGTAGCCTTTGGCACCCTGCCTCCGATCGCACCATTAGGGCAACACCCACCTCCTGGACACGTGGCACGCTCAGAACTGGACGCCCACAGTCCCACATCAAAAAACTATAAAGAATGCACACGTCCCAAGGCCTCTAAAGAGGTCAACCACCCCAAAATAGAGGTAATTAGAACGATCGGCATACCGCTTAATTGATCTAGGAAAACTTACTAAATCCCGAACTTACTAAAGCTTCGGAGAGCCTTCGGCCGGTACCACACGGTGCCTAGGCCTACCGAGCGTTCTCTATTTTCCAGGTCACGCCCCTACCGAGGCATCAGAGGTACCGAAGGCATCAAAATTACTAAGTTGACCCTCTAAGTCGAGACCACTTTTTGGCGTCAACAGCGGCGCCCTGTGGGAATCCCAAACAATCGACCTTTGTCCCAACAAAATGGGAACCACATCGAAATCTACGTTCCTATCACAGGAAGGGATACCGTTGGGCGAGGAAGGTGGGACTAGCCCCGCACTATCCCCTATCACGCTCCGGCAATCCATCTGAGGCCGAACCGCTGCCGAAGCCGAGCTGCTCGCTCAAGTCACGGCCCTTCGGAGGACATGGTCAGGCTACAGGAACACAACAACCTCCTCTCATCCAGGAGTAAACGGAACACAACAAGGTTGCTTAACCAGCAGGAGACTCACCGGGCACATTTCCGCAGAGCCTGAGGACTCCTCATCGGGAGAAGAAGGGAAGAAGGTGGCAAAGGCAACGCGCCGTGCCCTCCAAGCAGCGGGTAGTCCGGGAGAGATAAGCCCCATGTGCCGAGAAGGTCTATTCGAATGCCGCCACAGGCTCTTGGATGGAAACGACGCAGAAAGTCGCCAATCAGGATCAGACGCGAACCTCACGACCCGCGAATGGGGCTGTGAGGGACAAGTCCCCCATACGAAGGATACAAGGCATAGAGTCAACGGCAGAAGCTGATCGCGCACTGAGCCTTCCACCGAACGTCGTCATCCTGACCGATCGGAAACCCTACGAGGTGCTCCGAGGTGAATCCTACCGGACCCGAGGCGTCCAGTGGCACACCAAGACGAGGAGATACCTCATCGGGAACCCGGTCATTCGTCTCCTTCTTCATAGGGTCCAGAAGATGGAGGATGACCGAACTCGTTCGCAAGAGCCCGATGGGGAAGGCTTGGCCAGGACCTTTCACCGAACGCATAAGGTGCTCACGCAGGATATGGACGGTCAACCTCTGCGCATATCCGCTTACACAGGAGTGGAAGACCCCTTGACCCACCTTCACTCTTTCCATCGGGGAGGAGGGTGCCGAGGATTAAGCGACGAAGGGAATGTCTGCTTTTCCCCTCTTCACTCACGGAGGCGGCCCTAAATTGGTTCCCGAATGGAGCAGGGACGGTAGATTCTTTTGATGAGCTGAATCAGGTCTTCCCTAACCATTTCATGATTCAACAGGGCAGACTGGACTACTGCCGACGACCTATATACCGTCCGGAGAGAGAAGACGAGTCGTTGCGTGAGTACACTGCGTGTTTTGATCGGTGCATATTTACATATCATTTTGTACCATTCTAACTTATGATTTGGTTATGTTTTTGAGTTAAACTTGTGCTTTTAATAAGTTTTGTGTTTGTTTAAGTGTTATAAGCTTGAGACTCACTAATTGCATTTTGGAGACAAATTAACTCAAAACGGTGTCTGCCAAATTAGTCAACTTCATGGATTAGACTGTACTTACTCAAGAAGAACCAGATAATGAACCATACATCATTGGAAATCTATGGAAGTCTATTTTCTGTAGAATTTTACGGTTCATGATTCCGAGTCTTTAGAGAAAGTTATACATATTTTGGCAACTTAAGGTCAAATTCGGCAGCATCTGCATTACTGAGCCAAATATCACATTTGAAGGCCTTCCCGATTTTTCCTTGAGTTGGGCTGCATATGCTTGGAAAGATAATTCAAAGAGCTTCAAGATCCATATTTTTCCATATTTTTCAGGATGGAGCCACAAGCCCGAAACGAGCCCACAAGCTGGCTGCAATACATTGTCATGCATGACATATGCATGATGAAGTGTTGTTGATTGTGAGAAAGTTTGGTGAAGCATATTCAATACCTATTTTTGAGTGGAATTTTGCAGCAGCCAAATGAGCCAAAAGATGATGAAGTGTCAGTTGCAACACTAAGCCTAAAGACAAGAGGAATCTGTTTTCAAATGCAATAGTGTGTTAGGTGAATTAGTGTTGTAAGTTGGTGAAGTGAGTGTGGTTAGTGAATTCTATTGTATAATTCAGATTTTCACTTCCCTAGGCCTATAAATAGGGAAGTTCTCTAAGCTTGTAATCACACCCCAAGGGGGGGGCTCTCAAACACTTCTCCAGAGCTCCCTTCCCTTCTCTCCCTCAAATTCTCTTAGTTTCCCTTTGTAGTTCTCAATTGTTGTAATAAGATCATTCTACTAAATTTTCTTTGTACTAAATCTCAAACACTTTTCCTTTTCTCTTCTTCTAAATTCTTCAAACACTCTTCTCCAAACACTTCCCAAACACTTCTCCCATTTCCTTCATCAAATTCTCTAAAGCTTTCAAATACAATTCTCATTCTCTTCCAAAATCCTCAACATTCTCAAAATACCTCTCTACTTTTTTCATCAAAGTCTCCATGTCTCAAACACTTCACAAACACCTTTTTATTCTCCAAACACTTTCCAAACACTTTCTTCCAAAATCCACAAAGTTCCCAAACACCACTTTCCTTACTCTTCCAAAATTCTCCATGTTCTCAACATCTCTCTCTTTCTCTCCAAAAACTCTCCATGCTCTCAAAACACTTCACAAACACTTTCTCTCCCTTCCTTCATCAAATTCTCAATGTTCTCAAATACTTCTCCATTCTCTTTAATATTCTCCACGTTCTCAACATCCTCCAAGTTCCCAAACACATCTCTTCTCTTTCAAACATCCTCCCAAACACTTTCTCTTCCAAATTCTCAAGTTCTCAAATGTTGTACAAAATCTTTTTGCTTCTTTTGTTTTCATTTCTGTTTTGTGTAGGGAAACTGAATTGGATCATTCAATCACCAATCCCTGTGGAATCGACCTCGCACTTACATACGCTATACTACCGAACGGCTCCCTGCACTGCGAGCTCACAAGTTCAGGATGCAGCTAAATCCATTTTGGTGCAGTTGAAATCTACACAACATGTTTCAGCCATGAATATCGGAGGTGCCCAGAGATTGCAGACCAGGGGAGCCTACGGCGCCTTCAAGAGTGGCCTACGGCCTCACACTTCGAGAATCTGGTACACAGGCACAGCTCAACGTGCGCTGTAGAATGTTGCAGACGAACCTCTAACAACATTCTACAGCGCACGACTTGCCGAATACACTGAGAGCCACAAGCGCAGACACGGGAGCTCTCAAAAGGGGCATTCCAAGAAAATAAGGGCGGGATGCGACGGGGGACAGTCACCAAGCGCCACTACCTGCGCACAATCGAGGGAACGGAGGTGTTCACCCCTCTCAACGCCTCCATGAGGCGGTCCTGCCGTAACGAAATGAGATCATCCCAGCCAGCCTTCCGGAGCCCACGTAAGGATGGCGCGAGACAGAAAATTCTGTCGGGACCACCAGGAAGAAGACCACAACATGCGAGGGATCCTGCATAGCCCTCAGAAAGATTGTCGAAAAGGCTCATCCTAGGAAGGGCAAGTTGGACCAATATATCGCCAGGCCCCAGGAGTGCCGGCGGATTTCCAAGCCAATCGTCAATAATGACATGGTCAGCACCATCGATTGGCCGACGGCCCGACCCTCGAGGAGCGAGTAACCGGCAATAGGAAACAGGATGTCAGGGCGGTCGAGTACCCAGAGCTTTGGAGAGCAGCCAGGCACACCAAGGTGCCGAAGATACGCTGGGAGCCATTACTTTCTCCAAAGAAGAGGATAAGGGATACTATTCCCTCATGCGACCCCATGATCATCCAGAGCCAGATTGCCGAATTGAATGTTGGCCGAATCCTTAATCACACGGGAGCTCAGTAAATGTCATTTTCGCCAATGCATTAGGAGGAGCTCCGGAGTGGATGAAAGCCAAATCAATCGGCAACTCTTCCCCCTTCTAAGCTTTTCAGGGGACTTGAGTCCCAACCAATCGTAGTGTCAGCGCCTCCAATTGCCTTCGGTGTGGCTCCACGGAAGGACCATCGTTCTCGAGCAGATTCCTTCGTAGGGGACTGTCCACGGCATACAATGTTATAGCGGCCGAACGGCACTCGGACGATAAAGGCCCACTTGTCCCCCCACATGCTCCTCATGAAGTCCCACCTACCTCCGGCACCGAGACGGTGGGGGGCGAAAGCTGAGCGCTAGGAAGTGCTATGCCACGGCATTGAAATCATCAGCCCCTCAAAAGCAAAAGGAAACCTTCACGAGTGGTGGACATGCGAACGGTAATGACCAAGCGGTAGATGATCCTGAGGAAGAGGCGACCACTCCAGTGGCACAACCTCAAGGAAGCTCGGAAACCGTGGCGTTACGTGAAAGTCGGCCTGATCGGTGTGTCGAGATGGGCACCATGTTGAACGCCGCCCTAGCCGAATTCATCCAATTCTCCTTCGCAGAGTTCAGAGGTTTTCGCCCCTGGTCCTATAACGATATGCCAGGCATATCCCCTAACATCATTAGCCACAACTGAGCATTCACCGGCCTTCAAACCGATTATGCAAAAACGCCGATCCTCCGATGCCGAACGGTATAAGGCTATGAAAACGAGGTGGTGATAAGCTATGACCATTGGCTTCATCCGAGAGGCCATATACCCTGAATGGTTGGCCAACTCTTCATGGTTCGGAAGGCGAAAGCAGGGTGGCGATGTGCCAGACTGTTCCGACCTCAATAAAGCCTGCCCGAAGGATGGCTCTCGTTTCACCACGATGGCCCCTGGTACGCCACCGGCTCCCCGGTCACGAGTTGCTCAGCTTCATGGACGCATACTCTGGATACAACCAAATCTTCATGCACCCTGCGATAGGGGCACACGGCGTTCATCGCAGGGACAAAGGCCTCTATTATGACGTCACATGTGTTTTGGGCCTGAAGAATGCGGGGCCAACCTGTGAGACGGTTCAACCGGATCTCGCCGAGAATCGGGAGGACGATGTCGAGGTGTACGGTGGATGACATGCTGGTAAAGGGAGCCGGGAGGGGGTGAGCATCTCGGAACCTTTCCCTCATGTTCGGCACTTGAAGGAATACCGAATGGACTGAACCCTAAGAAGTGTGCCTTCGGCGTGTCTTCTGGGAGATTCCTCGGTTCATGATGAGCGAGAAGGCATGGAGGCAAACTCGGACAAATCAAAGCCATAATTGACATGGAGGTGCCGAAGACACAAAAGGACATTCAACCTTCCCGGAACGAGTGCGGGCCCTCACTCGCTTCATCTCAAAGGCTGCAGACAGAGCGTGCACGTTCTTCAAAGCCTGAAAGGGGGCAACCACCAGGATAGAGTGGAGCAGAATGGGATAAGGCATTTCAAGACTTGAAAGACTACATGGGCAGAGCGGCACTTCTTTCCAAACCCCTCCCTGGGGAAATACTATCCCTGCTATCTATCGGTATCTGCAATCCCGCCGTCAGCCTATTAATTGGGCCATTACCCAAAAGCTTGAACTTCGATTTTTTATGTCAGGCAAAGCCTTCCAGACGGAGAACTCTCGGTATCCCTCGCTCGGTAGCAGCGGCTTGGCTCGGTCGCTCCGCCCTGAGTTTACCGCCCCCTATTTTGAGCCCATCCATCATCGTCTTACCCCAACCTACCTCGGCAAGTTTTTCAAAAATCAGAAACATCAGGTAGGCTGGTGAAGTGGGCATATGAAGCTGGAAAATTAGAACTACTTGTGAGTCCCAACCTGCCGAGAAAGGTGAGGCCGTCGCAGACTTCATCTCGGAGCTAACATCATCGGCCGCACCCAGAACGTGGAAGCGAGTCTCCATAGATTAACCTACCGACGGTAGCTGCTTCAAACCTATCGATTCCATATGGGTCCTACATGTGACGGCTGGTGGCAACCAGCTAGGGATGTGGAGTCGGCCTGGTACTCACCTCTCCCAGATGGAACCAAGATGGAATTCGCCATCAGATTGGCTTCCGAAACGTCAGAAGGAGCAGAGTCCGAATCCCTTTAACCGGCCTTGGCTAGCTAAGGCATGGGGGCAGAGAATTCAGCATACACGAAAGCGAACTCGCAACTCATGATAACCAGTCGTTGCCGAATTCGCAGCAAAAGACGTATTGAATGCCGCCCTACCTATCATGGCACATAGATTGCTTCGGTAATTGAAGGCATTGGAACTCCGACAGGTGCCTGGATTCGGAGACGGCCATGCTGACGCATTAGCTGAGCTGGCTTGGGCAATTGGCGACAATATCGGCCGACAAGTCCCTGCTGAGACTTGACCCAACCAAGCACCGGCACGATGACATATGTGCCGTAATGTTACGAGGACACCTCGATGTCGCCAATATACACATACTTATCGAACGGTACCCTGCTAACCGCGGGAAAAGGCCCCTCGCAGAGGAAGATCCATTATCGGATTGGCAAGGTACATTGTCATCAATGACATTCTATAAGCGGGGCTACACAACCCCCTACATGAAATGCATTCCAAAGAGGACGGAGTATGTCCTTCCGGGAGATCCACTGGCAGGGGTCTGCGATGACCATTTTTGGTTCCAATCCTTGGCCCAAAAGGCCTTCGGGCAGGGCTACTGCTTGGGTCCATGCGATGGGATGCGTTACGATGCTACAAGCGGTGGACAAGTGCAGCGGTTCGGCAAACATTCCACACATACCTGCCGAACCTCTAAGATGGTGTAAGCCCATGGCCATTTTCCAATGGGGACTTGACTACTCTATCGGACTCATGCCACAAGGCAGAGGGAGAGGTTAAGTGTTGAGGTCGTTGAGGTGGACTATTTCAGAAGTTGGTGGAGGCCGAAGCCCTGGCCACCATTCCTGTAGCAAGGATGGAGGAATTTGTTCTGGACTAACATCTCGTCCGGTTCGGCATCCCGTATGCCATCATTACAAAACAAATGGCAGTAAAGACATCTTCGTGCAGCCTCAGGAGACACTATCGCCTCAAAATCAACCGTTCTTCGCCTCCCAGCTCATCCTCGAGTCAAACGGTCAGGTAAAAGCGTAAACAAAATTATCAAGAAATTCTGAAGACGGAAGCTCAGCAATGCCAAGGCCCCTGCCTGGAGAAACTGCCCGGAGCTCTGTGGGCCATCAGGACATCCTACCGGACCTCCACTGGGAGACACCCTTCAGCCTTCATTCGGCTCTGGAGCCATCGTCCCGGTTGAAGTGGCAGGAGTATTGTACCGAACAGGAAGTTTTTTAGCCAATGGGCGAAACAAAGCAAGCGCTTGCGTCAAGCCTCGACTAATCAAAAGAACGCCAAACTGTAGCTAACCTTCGGAACGAGGCGTAAGCCGAGTTTTTGGTACTATGACTCGAAGGTAGGAACCCCGCTCTTCATAGGTGGAGATTGGGTTATGCACAAGGTCCCCTGCAACCAAAAACCCAACGGAGGAACCCTGGACCTTCCTGGGAAGGTCCCTACGAAGTCATCGGCATCCTGATGGGCACCTACAGGCTTCAAGCACGAACGGGAAGACCCTCGGTCACCCCATGGAATGTGGAACGTCTCAATAGTTATTTTAAGTAAGCCCCCCAGCCAACCGGAGGGGCGGAATTTGTATTTATTTGCCTACGGCACTTATATATATAAAAACAAATTATCCAGATCGCAACGGCCTCTGGATAATTATTCAATTAAATTGTTTTGGTAGGGCTCATCAGTTGGGCCACGGCAAAGTTGCCTACGGCAATCAAAAGCTATGCTCTAAACACGCTACTCGACTGGATCGAGGACTTGCCAGCTATCTCACCGGAGAGGTAAGGCTGTCGGGCCTGATCCCTCCAGATTCAACAACACTTATGTGTTAGCAAGAATGGACGTCCTTCACAGTTATAGCCTACCAGGGGCAAGTGTGGGTAAAATTCAAACACAATAACACAAGCGATAAAAAACAAAATATTACATAAGTTAAATGCCCTCAGCATTAATGTGTTTAGAACTTTTGCCTACAGCAAATAAATTTACAACGTCAATATTAAACAAATAAACAAACTAAAGCAGCATCATGATCGGCTGGCTGACCGCCTGGACCAGGGCTTCGGCCCGGTCACACGAGGCCTCGGCTGGGGCATCTCCGGCATTCGGTAGCATCCACGGAAGCATCCTCCCTTCATAATCCTCCATCTCTTGAGCTGATTCCTGGAAAGGGGAGGCGTCGACGATGAAGTTGAGGTTGAGCTTCACAGCCAGGGTTTCTACCGTTTAAGCGGGAGACAAGGTCCGCCATCTCCAAACCCACCTCACGATGATCCGAGGAGGTGGTGAACTCGAAAGAGGGAACGGTAAGCTCTCACCGCCTCAAAATGGAAGCCTGAGCTCAAATGCCTTTGCCTGCTCAGACTCTTCTAGAGCGACCTGCACGGCCTCCTTAGCCGCTTCGGCATCCCGCGCCGCCGTCGCTTCCTTGTAGAGCCGCCCTCGTCCGCCATTTTGCCTCTAGAGCCTTGACCTGCCGTCGGCAACCCGCATGTCCGCAGGAGGTTGGCATCCCTTCTGCAATGCTTGCCGAGCCTCGGCAACCTTAGCCTTCCCATCCCCTCATATAGCTTCTTCGAGCGCTCCGGACATGGCAATGGCCCGGCTGCATCCAACCCACATATCCATGGATGCCTGCAAAGGAATGATGCAGTTTAACTAAGTGATAAAGAGGAACGAAACAGGGGGAAAGGAGAGAGCAAGATACTTCCAGAAGCTTGGAGACGGAAGGCGCTCCCGCCTCATCCCGAAAGTTGCTTCTTCGGGAGCTCGTCCTACTCGGACAGTTCCATCTGCGAACCAAGGGTCATGAGGTTCGCAACTGAACCGTCTTCGAGGGACAAGCAAGCGGTACCCGCTGGTAGGCTCCCTTCCTCCTCCAACGGCCGAGCGTTGCCCTCGAAGGCTCAGACCGACGATGCTTCGGCGTTCGGCTTCCATCCACGGTCAGGGCCGCTCCCGAGAAGCCTTGGAGGGGACATGCTGTACGCACTGCCCCTTCCTTTTGGTGTGAAATCGATCACAGGGGGCCTGGGAAGCCTTGGCCCTCTTCCTCGGCATAGGGTCCGTGTCGCTGGATGGCAAGCGGCTGGTGAACGACTCAGAGGCAGCCTCTTGCCAACTCTTTTTCTTCCCTGGAGCCTCATCGCGAGGGCGTTTAATGCATGAGGTCATCCTTTTTGGCCTCGCAGGATGCCTAGCGTTCAGCTCTCACTCCGGAAAGACAAAGCCGGAAGACGAAGGATAGAGCGCTTAAACGTGATGCAGAAAATAAGTATACTTACTCTCGGCAGGGCCAACAAGTCGAGCTTCACGATGTTCTGGGTAAAGAGAAATTCGAGATACGTCCTCTCGGCTACAGGAACCTTAAGCCTCATTATATCGATCTCGCTTCGATCTCCTGATTGCGGCTGGGATCCGTTGTCTTCGTGCTTCCTGGAAAAGGAAAGAGCTGTTCAGAAACTCAGAAAATAAAAATCGCTGAGCCTACCCGAACGGGAGGGAGGCAACCTCGGCTACCTGGAAGGTCGCGGGATGAAGCGGACGGGAGTCCTAGGCCACGTTGCCAGATCTCCCGAAGCAGCACCCGTCGTTTCTCCAAGCCTTCTGGGACGTCGGCACATAATAAGAAAGTGCCCCACGTTCGCAAGCCTCAGGCGGCTTCTCCTGAACCCAGCCTCCATGATCAACCTTCTTGGATTTGGTTATGCCTACAGATACGAGAATTGAATTGCTCGTAGGAAGGCTCCCCCTCCTCGGGAAGCCCCGAAGCGGTGATCACCCCCATCAGAGCCACCCAAACGTTGGGGTGTGACCAGGACATACCCTAGCGGTCAGGTCCTGCTACACTGCAGGCCAAACGCGGTCTCACGCCATGCCTGGAGGATCAGTGTGAAAAAAGAACCTCACGTCCTTCCGGTCCTGAGGATCGGTTGGATCGGGGTCCGCATCCCTCGCTCATCGAGGGATATTATCATCTAATCATAGCTATCTCCTGACGGTCACCTTATTAGGATCAATAGTCTACGCTCGAGAGATCCTCCTTCGGACCCCATGAGGCACCCTGGGTCTCCCCGGCGTAACCTCGTCACCTTCGACTAGGAACGACGATGGAGCAGTTCCCTCGCGTCGGAGGTGGAGGGTGCTAGTACAGGAGGGACGGGCTGGAACGTCAGCGACTTCGATCAAAATCTGGAAGTCCTCCCACCTGGGCTCAGACGGCGGGCTGAGACCAATGGAACCATCTCGGTACCACGGCCAACGGGCTCAGCTGCGTGTAGTCATCAGCCGTTCCGATATTTGTCGTGAGTAGGTACCGACATAACTCTCTCACCGAATGATTCTTATGTAGGAATCTTCATCTTCCTCGATCTCCCACTCAATCCTCACTCTCACGTCTCCCTTGCCTGCCCTAGAGCACTCCCCTCCAACGCAATTTGGGTTCACTCTCGAATCCGAGAACTCCCGCTAGTCATCTACAAAAAAAGGGAGGGAATGAGGGCCATGCAAGAGGGACTGGCTTACCGATGCCTACGAGTCTACCTATGGTAACTAACTAACGAACTACATCCCACTTGCATAAAAGTTCAGTCCAGGCAAACCAAGGAAGGACGTCATGCGAAATAAAGAATGTGGAACGGAACCTTGGATAAGCTTTGGAAAAGGAAGGACAGATGACATGTTCAGATCGCTGACGCTGAAGTCGCCTCAAATACCCAATTCGGATCGCGTAAAAGAATGCCCTTGATCCGTTAGTTCCGGGAAATCGCCTGGATGAGAGCTTCCGCCTCTCTCCCAGCTGCGAGGTGGCTTCTACCTAAGAGGCCGCTCCTCTTATAGGGCAGAGGCGCAACGGTACACCTCGAACACGGAACGACGCATTAATGGCGCCGCCCTCATGATTTGACATGCCACGCGCACGACGGAGGAAGAGATGACACCGCGGCAGGTTCAGAAAGCAAGCGTCACTCTCCCATCAAGTAAGAAGAAGAAATAATAAATGAAAAGAAGAAGGAGGAAGAAGTTTTGTTTGGGAAACCACAAATAACCGTTGGAGCTTATGAATTTGATTTTTGAATCAAGTTTAATTATCGGCCCATTCCATTACTCATTCATGGCCCTAAAAACGAGGCCAATGTAGGCCCAAAAATCCCAGGCTGAGGCCCAAAATATTCTTGACCTAGTGGATATATTGGGAAAAAACCCGGTTGAAGCACACAAAAGTTCGTTATATGCCGCTTACACACATGCCATGCCAAGCAATAAGCACACGTCATGCTACAAGCTTAAAGTGGGCCCAAGCCACCGCAAATACCAGCGGCTTGCTGAGTGGGTTGTGGTATGGATGGTAATGAGCTTTCATGAGGCCCATTGATGTAGCCAAGAAACGGAAGTTTCGGGCTTGCTGGGAGCCCCAAATGTAAAGCCCATTTCTTGGGCCCAAACACATGGGTTCGCATTAGAGAGGGGAGAAAATGGTCCAATGCCTTAGGAGGATATCTAATAGTCTACCACAACCCTTAACAAAGCCAGCATTAAATAAAATGCCCCAAAATTAAATAGGCTATTCCAAGGAGCTGACGAAAAAAACCCATTAAGCGCTAAGAAATAATGTTCTGACAACCTAATCGTGACATACTGGGCCCGGAACGCAACTTGAGAAAAGCTCACCTTGCTCCACCCTTGTTAGGACTTCAAGATGGTCAAATAGAAAGCCACGTTAGAGACCAACGGAAACCCATGAGTGTAGGAAGATACTCATTAGACAAAAGCCTTTATCCATCTTCTTTTCCACTGCAAGCTCTATCTTGAAAAACCAAAGGGAAGAACGTGCGCCTACGCCCTCTGTGTAAGGTCCAACCACAAAAACCCCTGGAACCCAAAGGGGCTCCTTACCCATGCGCCTTTGGATAGGAAAATGTATGGATACAGGATAAAGTGGGAAGAAGCAACGAAAAAGGGGAGGAGGAGGTTAGATAAAATTAGGGTTCTTTGTGGCTATAAAAAGAAGGCCTCACTACCCAAAAAACCAACGTTTCAGAGCCTTACCAAGCTTTGTCAAGCAACCTGGAACCTTCAAGCCACCCAATCCTCTTCCTCCGACTCTTTCTTTCTTTTTCCTGAGATAAAAAACCTTCCTAATTTCTTCCTCTCCAGCTCTAATTTCTGTCCTCTTATACGAAGAAACTCACGCTTTTCTCTCTCAAATTGCTGAACTTGTGAAAACTAGTTCCCATGCCACAAACCCATGCCAAGCCATTCCATTGCTAATTTGTCACTTTTATTTGGTTCATTGGTGAAAGGGAACAAAAGTGTTTTAAAGGGTTTTCACAAACCCTTTTCAAAGCTCTTTTGACCTGGTCTTTGAAACTTCAGAATAAGAGGCAACCTCTCCGCTCATCCTTGAGAAGACCAAGCCCATTCGTCTGGCCGCTGAGAAAAAGACCCTTGAAGCTTAACAAACACTACTAGTGTAAAAATATGTAGTGTGATTAATGAAAGAATATCAACCACACCACAATTATTTATTTATCATGATTTACCACAATATTTTACACTTTATACATTGCATGTTAAGACACATGAGTGAACTTAGTACCACACAGAAATTCCTATAAGGTTCAAAATGAGTTTATGTACACTAACACCTCCTGAGGTCTACGACTTTTCACAAAAATTCCTTGAGTTTTTTTAGAAATTAGATCACCTGAGGTTTTATATTGTTTTCACAAAATTGCTCTTTATTGATTTTTCATCCAAAACCAAATGACAAAGCTGGCTTTTGAGATTAATTGCTTATACTTCATTTGAAGGTTAATTTTGTCATTTGCATAAGTTTTTTTTCAATGAAATTATCAATTTTTGGACGGGCAATGAACGAAAATGTGAAACAAACTTAAACTTCAGGGGTGTCCGTTTAATTTTTGAAATCTAAAGGGGTTTTGTGAGAACACAACAAATCTCAGGGAGTGTTAATAATAACTCTTCAAAATTTTCATTCTCTTCATCTTTCAATTATAATATTATCGGATATTATAACCAATATTTGGCCAAATGTTGCTCTTAAATGTGAGAGAAATTATCGATCATTTTCCTATTTTATCAATACTTATGCAATATGTGTATGGATATGTTCCAACATATTCTAGATGGAAAAATAATAATATTTTCAATATTTAAATTGTTTTATCCGATATTTTAGTACTTAATCATTCGTGCAATTGAGAGTGTAGCTCTTCTGTGAGTCTGAGTTTTGATGGATCAAAGTGCGCTCAGAAGGC